>JAIOKQ010000970.1:600550-1201100 GCA_020654165.1 Oryctes rhinoceros
GATAACGTTCCAGGTATTGTATTTGGTTCATCTCATGTTTAGTGATCCCATTAGAAAAAATACAAAAGTGATCAATAAATAATATTTCACTTTGATCATGTAACTGATTCTGTATCTCAATCATGCAATTAACACTTACTATTTCCTCTTTATTTGTACGTTTGTTTATACTTTTTTTAAACTCTAATCCGAACAATATTAATGGTGGAATAAAATCATATTTGAGACAAGTAATATCTTCTATTCGGTGACACTCTATATTTATCTTGCACGTACTACTATTCCTTGTTGTGATATAATTTCGGATCTCTAACCAACAAGGACCTTTAATATTCCTTTCAAGGAGAAACGTTTCTAAGAAACCTTGACGTTGATTACCCAACATTCTAGAGAACGTATTTCCCGATTGGTTTTTCAACCAACAATTTCCAACATTGCACTTTATCTGCAAATATGCTGCCTCCGTTGGAATATTATCATCAAACGCATACTTCTTTGTAACCTTCTTAAATTCTACTTCTTCAGTTTCCAATTTTGGAATCACATTTTCGCAAACATCGTTAAAAACATCCTTACATGTAACTTTTTCATTCGGATCATCACGAAAGTATTTACGAGGTAGGAAATGTAATCTCTGATGGCAAAATTTTATGGCTACACTACAATTTACGCATTGGCTGGAATTATCATAAGTTTTTCCAAAGAGGTAAATTAAACCTGGGTTTCCCATATGCCACTGAACAACATCCAAACAGTAAAAAATGAAGCAATCCTTGGTTGATACGATCTGTTCATTACCATTTCGTGGTATATTGCAGTTCAATTTCTTTAGTTTTGCTATTTGTTCTTCAATTAATTCTAACATAATCTTTTCATTTTTAAAGCTTTATTGGCATTCTTTATGGATATCTTATCTGAAACGTTAAATTTATTTAAAATAATAATTAAATAGCAGAATATCCATACCTTTTTTTTTAGAAACAAAGTTGATAAAGGATACAAGATACTTCTTCCCGCCATTTTTAAGTTTAAATGACATTTCTCATAATTAGAGATCTGTTTTACCAACTACTCTAAACAATTCGTGCTATTTCATTTTTATTTAAGAAATATTATTAATAGATGGCTCTATTTTAATATATCTTTGTTATGTTCATGCTTTATTTAAAATATCACTAAATTTACAGTTATAATGACCTATACTGAAGAGTATCTTAAGAATAAACTGATCAAGGAATTGGACGCTACACATGTGGTAAGTTTGCGGATGGCATTTATTGATTTTTGAAATTCTTATCACTTTTCGTATGTAACCTACAAGTGTATGTCGATGCTGCCACATCAGCTGATAACATCGGCTTTTTGCCTACGCTCTCTTAATATACGTGTTTTTTTTTGCGTTAAAAATGCAACCGACGCAACACATATCCATTTAAATAAACGATGCGGTCCAACTACCGCGCTTTTCGATTCTGAAGTATATACGTGATCGTGCAGAACATGTCAATAGGTTAGCTGAAGGGAGGAAATATGAAAGTGATTAGAGAAACGGCGTTGTGTCTCTTCGGTGTGTTAGTGTCTGTATTGTTGAGAATATGTACGTCATTACATCCGCATTCTGGACAGGCAACACCACCAATGTATGGAGATTACGAAGCTCAAAGACACTGGATGGAAGTAACAGTCAATTTGCCGGTTAAGCAGTGGTATTACAACACTACCGATAATGATTTGATGTATTGGGGATTGGATTACCCTCCACTTACCGCATATCACATGTACTTGTGTGGTCTCGTTGCCCAATATTTAAATCCGGAGTACGTGAAGTTATTTAATTCAAGAGGATACGAAAGTGAATCTCATAAACTATTTATGAGATACACTGTATTAGTCGCAGATATACTAATATTTTTTCCTGCTGTAATATTATATTTTCAATGTACAAAATACCAACATTTACAACATGATGTTACTGGTATCAGGCGAAAAGAAACAAATTCAAATATTCGGAGAATAAGTGCCCACTTGTGTATCATTTTGGCTTTGATATATCCAGGATTAATATTAGTCGATCATGGTCATTTTCAATACAATTGTGTTTCGTTGGGTTTTGCCATATTTGCCGTTGCGTTTATTTGTATAAACAAACATATTCTGGCATCGATATTCTTTTGTCTTGCTTTAAACTATAAACAAATGGAATTATATCATGCGTTTCCATTCTTTCTTTATTTACTGAGTAGTTGCGTACCAAAACCAGGAACTGGTACATTTTCTGGATGTTTTAAATTCATGAGAATTGGACTTAGTGTTGTTGTAGTATTCGGCATAATTTGGAGCCCATTCCTGTCCGATGTTAAACATATTTTTCAGGTATTACATAGGCTATTTCCAGTAGCACGGGGTGTCTTTGAAGATAAAGTTTCAAATGTTTGGTGTGCGATTAATGCTGTAATTAAACTAAAACATAGATATTGCAACGATGAGATGTTACGAATTTGTATGGCAACCACCTTAACGGCTCTTCTACCATCTAGCATTGATTTATTTGTAAGACCGAATGTTAAAAAGTTTGTACCTGCGTTAATAAATTCATCGTTGGCGTTTTTCTTATTTAGTTTCCAAGTTCATGAGAAAAGCATCCTACAAGTTGCTATACCTGTATTATTATACCTCCCCAATGAACCGATCGCTTGCTTTTGGTTCTTGGCCATATCAACGTTTAGTATGTTTCCATTATTCATGAAAGATCAACTGATTATAGCATTCTATGCGTTGATCCTGTTCTACATTGTGTCTTTCAAAATGGTATTCAACTACACGAATATCGGGTCAGAATACTCGACTAAACTTAGGAATTTTATGAAAGATTTGCTTTTGGCGAAGGAACAAAACATAACATACTTGGATGTCCTGCAGAAGCATACAAGCTTTATTACAAATTCCATACTGTATGCTAGTTTGATAATCTCATTAGCAGTTGCTGTCGTTCTAACAGCTCTCCCACTTATATTCGACCCACCGGAACAGTATTCTGATCTATACCCATTTATTATGTCTGTATATTGCTGCGTTCATTTCGTTATGTTCTTCGTTTATTTCAATTACGTGCAGTTAAAGGTTCCTCAAGGTTTCGACTATGTTAGCAGCGCAAAACTAAAAACCTTATAAATGGATCTAGATGTTGTGTATAAATATTGTACTTTTATTTATCTAATTGTATTGAAATTAGTGTTTAAAATTTGATGTTTTTTATGTTCTGTGTCATACTGTGTATAGAGTAATAAGATAAAATAAATACTGTTACCAAAATTAATTTTGTGTTGTATTTAATGCTAGTTAGAAGTTCATTTTTAATAAGCCTAATTCCTTGCTTGAACTACTTAATAAAAAGTGTTCAGATATAATCATTTCAAATAAGAAATATTCAAAGATAAATTTAGTGTATCCACCAGAGTTCCAGTGTTCAAAGGTAAATTTAGTCCATATATACAAAGTGTTCAGTTTCCGCTATACACGATACGATTTTGTTTTTTTTATGAAACACCTTGTATAGTATAATATTTTCGAAGCTCTCTTTAATCAATGTCAACTTTCTTCGCTATTTCGTACACCTACCTGCTTTAATTTTTCAGATAAGACTTTTGCGACGCTCCTGATATTTTTTTTAACAACCGATACCTTAAACGTGTAGGATGTTTATAGTGAAGTTGTAATAAATGATATGAACAACGAGTTGGAAAAACTGGACACCGATTGGTTACTTCGCTGTTCTTATAATTCATCGCAAAAGCGCTCTATCTATTTATCTTGCTCTTACTATTTACCTCGGAAGTAAGACCAAACATTTAGTTTTCGAATAGATACTAACAAATAAGATAATAAATTGAAATAATTCTTTTCAAAAGCAAACATTCAAGTTACAAAGTTTTTTGGACAAATCTGTATAATTTTACGTATATTTTAGGGCGATTAGCATATTATCTAGCATCTCAAGACATAGCTACAATGAATAATTTATGGAAATTTTGCACCATAAACCACGTTTTCTAATAGCGGGTATTTCTAAAGTGACATTGCAGTAGTAATTAGTTTTTTACGTGAAATAGGCGAGAAATAGCTTCTGGTCAAGTAATATTAATACGTAATGCAGAATCACTTCAAATTTTTCAATTTGAATGTAATATTTATAGAGATATTTATAGAAGTTGGTTTCGGGTTTTTAAAGCAGCAAGGTCACCATTAAATCTAATTTTATGTGAGAAATTACTCAAATGTATATTCCGAATTTCTGTTTTATACATTTAGCATAATAATAGAGTCGATCAAAATATGTTCGTTTTTTAGATTGGCTGGATTTATAAAACTGAAAAATAAAAGTAAAATATTATTACTATATTATTATTATATTAAACATAGTAAACATTGTTGTATGACAATTATATAACACGAAAATCAATCAAATATATCAAAATATTTTACTTAATTTGTCCTAAATGATTAAATTTTTAGATTTTTCCAATTCCCATGTTTCGACGTTTTTTTTACATTTTTTTTTATATTACAGGAAGTCGTGGATGAATCCGATGGTTGTGGTGGAAAATTCTCATGTGTCATAGTTTCTGATAAGTTCGAAGGAAAGACCTTACTTCAGAGGCACAGGTAACTCAGAGCTATCGGAAAACGTACGAAACGAATTTCAAGGGTTCCAAAAATCAATGTGCCAAATAAATTTACGTGCGATAGAATCAACCACTTTGTATTTCATTTCTTCACTTTTCGTTTTGAGAACACGGTTCTAATTAATTTAGGCTCGTATGAAAGAGTATTAAATGATATTTTAGACCTTTTTTTATCTAATTTCTAAAAAAAAATCTGCAAAGCCGTCGATGTCTGTGCACGTTTTAATCTTGAAAAGAGTAACATATTTTTTTGTTTTTCTTGTTTGGTACGAAAGAGAACAATAGGTATTTGCATTAAAAAAAATATTGACAAGTATGTTCCGCAAAACTGCAATTTTCCAAGTTAAACATCTTCGTAGCTTTGACAGTTACTTCCGGTATAACCGGAAGCAGCGGATAATTAAAAATATTTTAGTTAATAGTATATCTAGCATATTACCAAGTTTTTAGAATTTATTAGAATTAGAATTACATAATTTATAATTGGGCCATGGGATATCCTGCAACGTCTTCTCGATTCTTGTTTTGTATCAGAGTTTGATCTAGCCGAATGTTTTTAATTTTTTTTTTTTTGTGAAAGTAACGCCGAACAAATTTACTTTGTACACTAAAACAAAATATCCTGTTAAATAAAACTTTTAAAAGTTAACTATCATTGGCTAGAGATTGGTTAAAATACGCAAGTTTCAAAGTAGTTATCTAGATTAACAAAGCATAAATCATACTACTTATATAAAGACAACAAATTTTAAAATCAATACTCTAGATGGTATCCTCGTGGTGCTCTCCCTACAAAACAGTTTAACTGACATCGCGAAGAAAGAAATAAGTAACATCAAAGCACCAACGATGAAACATGCACGTTAAGCCAATTAAAATTAAAAATAACCGTGAAAGCTTTGAATATACTACGTGTAAAGCCAATAAACTGTATTATCACTAAAGATGACAAAATCAGGTGGAATTATTCCCTTTTTTGCAACGACTAGCGATAGATTCGTGTCTATTCGCCTCGTGAGAATGGATTCGTGTTGCCTACTGGTGACACCGAGAGTCGACAAACCTCATTAATTATCACTGTTAGAATTTTCGTTATAAATTGATCTTTTTATGACACGAATGAACTTTTTGTAAAAAATATTCTTTCCGCGTTAGTTTGTCCATTTACAAGCTTTAAGACGTTTATATGTATTTCCAGGCTTGTCAATTCGGCTTTACAAGACGAGTTGAAAAATATCCACGCATTTTCGCAAAAAACCTACAGTCCTACTCAGTGGAAGGAGCAACATCAAAATGCGTAATTATTCAGATAGTGATAATGCAGACGTCAACCTCTTAGAGTGTACAATTGGTGCAAGAGACAGTAAGCTCTTTTTTTTGTCTTCAATTTATGCTGCTTAGTTTATTGATAAATGATTTTTGTAGGATTCTCGATATCGGTTTCTGCTCCTGGTAAAGTCATTTTATTCGGTGAACATTCCGTTGTGTATGGCAAATTAGCGATAGCTGCTAGTCTAGGTCTACGAACCAAAGTTAGTTTTAACGAACATGAACAAAACGAAATAGAGAATAATAGCGTTTGCGTTAATCTTCACAGTATAAACTTAATGCATCGCTACGATCTTAATGTAAGTATTCACACTGGCAGTAATAAGTAGAGAGGACAAAGGCTAGTGGTGCCACCACTCTTTTGCAACGATCAGACAGACTCGTAAGACGAACAGACACGAGTCTGTCTAGTCGCCGCGAAAGAGCAAGCATTCCACCCGCCTTTCTACATTCGCTCTAACGAACTGGCTTACTATTTCTAAAATTCCTTTTCGGTTAAGACCTTAGTTCCATTTAGCTGCGCTTTTGAAGTTGTCAAAACGTATTCTACATTTTCGGAAAGAGTGTACTCTAGATATTTTAGTGCCCTTTTTTTAGCCCTTAATTCGGCAATACAACGTTGCAAACGGAATCCTGTAAACAATGGAAGCCTTACATAAGCTCAATATACTATTGCTTATTTCATGAAGGGCTCTTGGATTTCGGGACTTTCTTTTAACATGATTTGGTGCCATCTAATATAAATAAAAATAAATGGGTAAATGTAATAAATAGAGAGGACAAAGGCGGATGAAATTATTACTTTTTTAGCCCAAGCAAATTTCAAGGGACAAATCTAATAGCGGCCATGCCATCACACAAAATAACGTGCAAAAGACAACACATAGCAAAATAATTGTCGTTAATTGTGGTTGGCGCATAGCTCAAAAAGTCAGTAGAACGTATCAGAGGTGTATCTGTAGTCAGTATCTTTGTTGTAGAACTACCCCACTTGATCTTACTTGCAGATTAAAACTATACGTTACTTTTCAGGATCTACAAACTAACCTACTACAGAAAGTCAGCCACACTGCTTTAAAAAATATCACCTTAGCGAAACCAGAATCGGCAAATCACGAACAATTTGAGGATACCATCGACGAATTCATAAAGAAAAATTGCGATTCCTTCCCTTTATCTCAGATCCAGTACAACGCGCTCTATTCACTATTTTACCTGTTAATAGTAATGGTAGGATCATCAAATGTCAATCTAAACTCGTCTAGCATTGATATAAAAACTGATGTGATAATCAGCGCTGGTTTAGGTAGTTCAGCTTCATTAATGGTCGGCATAGCAGCTGTATTTTACCAATACGTTCGGTATAAAACGCTTAAAGAATATAATCCGAAAGTGATAAATAAAAGAGACCTAGATTTAATATCGCGTTGGGCGTTTTCGGCCGAGAAAATCATTCACGGTACACCTTCTGGTCTAGATAATACTATTTGTACTTTCGGTTCCATAGTGGAATTTAGGAAAAACTCTTCAATTAAGCCAATAGAATTAAAAAATAAGCTGCGAATTTTATTGATAAACTCGAAAGTTCCGAAAGATACGAAAGCGTTAGTCGCAAAGGTTCTTAAATTGAAGCAAAACTATCCTGATGTCGTAGATAATATCTTAGCTGCAATGGAAAGTATTTCTTGTACAGCTGTACAAGAACTGTTGAAATTGGACGAAACGTATTGCTCTGAGAGATTATCATCAGAAGAACGTGGACGAAGAATCGGCGACATCTATAAACGGCTAGAGGTAAGTAGTTTGTGATAATTAAATTCTAGTTTAGATCTACTCAAGGGAAATTTCTTATAAAAGTAATCATAAACGGCTCGACAGCCCAGCGATAAGAGAGCCAGAGTTTGACTGGGCATAGTTCAGGGCAGTGTGTTCGAGTCCCGCTAGAATCGACAAAGTTTCTCAGTGGGTTCGGTACACCATTCGCAGTTGGGGTATAATTAACTGCGCTTCATCTTTTACGGCGAGGGGATTGCCATGGAACACACAACTTACACGTTAAAAAGGCTCCTGAGATTATGATAGGCTTATACCGAAAAAGGCTTATACGCCCCGTTGGGCTGTCACCACACATAAAAAAAAACGACTGCAGTACAGTTTAGTTTCGGTTCTTGTATCGTACATTTTCAATAAAATAAACATAAAAATTTCCAAAATTAACGCACCACTCAGATAATTCAAGCAATTCCCAGCAATTAATTTGCTGAGCGTCACATAACGCTTTGCATGGCATTTTTACAAAGTTAAAGTTCTTGTTTAATGTTTTGATTAAATGTGGTCAGTTCATGATTTTCAATGTAAACTTAAATTTAAATTTTATGAACACAAAAAATTAACGAACTGATAATTAAAATTATTAAGTGGTGCCTTAATTTGGAGCTACATATACATATACATCGAAATCGATTAATTTGATCTAATGGCCCAAAAACCAAAATAAAAAGAGCGGATTTTCTGGTTTATGATGCACCAAGGGACTACGTCGATCGCTTTTCCCTCTTCAGAAGGATTTTTAAAAGCTATGAATGATGTTATCGTTATAGAGATCCCCAATTCTATTGACCTCAGTTTGGTTTGGGTACTGCACTAAAATCTTGTAAAACAATCATCGACAAACGTAAGCGAGGGCCATGCACGACGATTCAACTTCTACGTGTATTTCCCTACGCAACGAAAATATACGAGGTAGTTGAATTGTTGTGCGCGACCCTTCCTTACGTCATCATCGCTGATTATTACTAATGGAACCATATTAAAAAATGCTAATAATGCCTTATTCTTTTTTAGGATCTAGTAGATTTTAATCAGAACTTGTTAAGGAGTCTCCAAGTATCCCATCCTTCTCTGGAGAAGATATGTAGCATCCTAGCGGATGGCGGTTTACATGGGAAGTTAACCGGTGCAGGGGGTGGCGGCTATGCCTTCGCAATAATTCCTGCTGCTTTCAATGAAATGAATTTGAAAGATATTATCGAAAAGTTAAACGGTCACGGATTCGATACGGACCTGACCGACTTAGGAGGACCGGGACTCGTTCTTACATAATGTTGCATCACTGTGAAATCAGCGTTTTATTATTATTATCTTATAGTACTAATTGGTTGGTTTAAATGGAATCGTTTGCATTTCACGATAATCCTTATAACGTTTTTTTATATCTTTTATAACTTAACTGTATTTAAAAATATAACGGATGCGTATATAAGGATTTAATTTTTAATTTATTCTTAACTTTGTTTTACAGTGCTTCATTTAAACTTTTGCATGTTTCTTGATCCAGTCCAAACTCAGATATACCGCGGTGTAGGTATTTCCACCAGTCATGCAACCAACGACATCTACGGTTGATGCCACCCCAATCACTGCGTTATCGTAGATCATTGGTCCGCCTGAATCTCCCTGAACAAAGAAAATTAAATTTTAACGTTTACGGTACGGTGAATGCTGTAAAATATCAAGAGATTTTTGCATGACAGTTTGTTATCCAGTATTGAAAAATTGGATGGAAGAGACGTCGTTTTTATTTTCCAACATAATGCGCGCTCAAGCGCACGATGATTTATCTAGCAAAATATATAAGTTGTCATCCAAAATATATGGCACAAAAGAAATCCTAATCCTCAACAATTGCTGATTTAAAAATCAAATTAATAGAATTTATTGGGTATGAAGCGAAAGCACATCCCAAAAACAATAATAATTGCAGCAATTTCATTGACACCACCCAAAAAGACTAAACCCTTTAATTAATTAATTCAAATCGGCGACATGTTAACTACTGAATTTTGTAAAATCTAGTAAAAAGTAGAAAGGATGATTTCTCTTGATCATTAAGGATCAAGAGATAATCATTTCTTGATGAACGTATCTCTTTGAAAGTGCTTGTACAATTATTAGCACTTTCCAACAAATAGTTCTTAAGGCTCGCAGTACTTATAAGTAGAGTGAGCCAGCGTTTTGTGTTAGTTCATTTTGGCTTTCCACGCGAGTTAACCTAAATTAGTCACAGTACAGAAGCGCAAAAGACCATCGCTTGAAAATATAAAAAAGTGTACAGGTGCTAAAATAGTGAAATAAGCCTCTACTCTGCTGGTACAAATACAACTGTAAGAAGCATGATAATGATGGTGCATAAATATTATTTTAATTATGACTATCGCACTTCACCAAGACAAATTTAGAAAGATACTTATAGCTGCAAACTTTTCAGCTTATCTATTCTATATCTTACCTATCTTATTCTATTTGTGCTACATAGATAATATCTATAATCAAGTAAATGTGTAAACATTACTCTTTTCCTATATATATATTTGTGGTTTTTCCTGAACACTACGAGGCTACGTATGCCTAACAACAAAAAGCTTGATTTTATCAACAGCTATCCTTGGTACAAAAGGATGGACGATGTACAAATTTTCAACGCAACAACCTCTTCTAGATCTAGTCTTAAGACGACTCTTGACATTTCAAACCATAAAGAACTGAAATAGCCATAGTATCGTGTCTAGATTGATTCAATCGTCAATATATACTCTTACTTCTAAAAATTATAAATGTTCAGACTCACGTAACAAACGTTTGTATTAACTCCAACGGAGTCGATGGCACTCTCAATGCCATACCCTTCAACGGTCATTTCGGTAATTCTTAGATGATCGGAGTTATTGCAATCACGCGTGCCTGGTATACAGTCTACGACGCCGAAGCCTAAAACCATGGTTTCTTCGCCGATATCTGGAGTGCTCGTGCCCAACGCAATAGTCTGGACGGTCGGCCCCAGCTTGAGCCTCTTCTTTAGTTTGACCAAAGCGATGTCGAAAACTCCGGCTGTTAAAACATCGTAGTCTGGATGCATGATGGTTTTCTTTACTTCGTGGCGAACGCTATTCTTCAACTCGTTCAAAGAACTCACGCCAACGTAAGCCACAATTGGATCATCATTCTCGACACAATGAGCAGCGGTTAGGAGTACCCTATCGGAAATAATGCTGCTACCGCAAAGGACGAAATTGATGTTGGCATAAGTTAGGAGGGCGTAGAATGGGTAATCTGCAATATTCGCTAACCTACCGTTGATTACAGCTGTGGATTCATCTTCAACTGTGAAAATGGGTAGTTTTTTCAGTTATTTTTATCGTAGTCAATTCAAAGAATTGACTACGATAGATAGATGATCTTGATAGATGCCCGGTAGGCTATATCAATATTTCAAAACTTTACGTACTTGGCTTTTGTTAAGATCTACCATTTTTTTAGGTAAGGAAGAATAAGCTCTGTTATTACATGAAACACATTGTTACACTATATATTTGATTGTATTATATTTCGTTATATTCAGTATGGTGCTTACATTTTAGACACTTGCGCAATGTGTATTTGTCAAAATTGTGAGATCTCATATTTCTAAGAAAGTTTGTTATTAAGCACCTTTATTGGTTCCTCCACAATCCGCAATCAACAGAAACATTTAAATCCGATAATAAAATTATTGCAAACTTTGCAGTACAAAACATGAAAATAGAACCAATACATGAAAAAGCGTTTAGACTTTGCCGTAACAAAGCAGCTCTAGCTAATAATATTGGAAAACTGCATTTTTGCTTATGGCAGCATTTACAAGAATTATTTTTAAAAAGTTTAAATAATGTTTGCAATTTCTGCAAAATAGTGATAATAACCTGTTGATTATTTATATGTCTTGATTGTTACATACAGTAATTTACTCTTACCTGTTAATTATATAGAATTAAACATTAAAACCGAGCATTCACAAGTTAACAAATATATATAATGATATATGATAATAAAGAACCACCTGTACAAATTCCAAAAAAATTATATACGTCCCGTTTGTTGTAGTTATAATAAGAAATTTTCAGTTACTTTGTAAACAATTAAAAAACCATTACATAAGTGAATCTCAAATTTTAATATGTTGTAGCAACATGTGTAATTGATATTCATGATCTTTTTCGACATTTTTCAATGTGCAGCTTTTAAGTTAATAATGGAGGATGAATCTTAACCGTTCCTTCTTCATTCTCAGTAATATATCAGCTGGGCTCACGTACATGGAAGGCTTTCTGAAACCATTTTCAGATACAGGTAAATGTGCACTTTGACCTGACGAAAATTTAGATCAAAATATATTTGATAGAAAAGAATAGATATTTGGTACCGAGGACAAATAGACTTTTTCAAATGTACGTATGAACATTAAGAAAGGCTGATTTTTACGATATTTGTACCTTTAACATGGTAAATGTTAATTTGCGCTGATTTTGTCTGTAAAATGCATTAGAACGCGACGTTATGTAGAACAAATATTCTATTCTATTCCCTTACGCTAAGGATTACTCTAAAACAGTGTTCAATTTTTAATATTGCTAGTGTCGATTCTACTAAAGAAATTGCTTTTTTATTTTATTTTTGATATTGTTAATTGTTACTTAAAAAGTTAAAAGTAAACCATATTTAAAAATAAAGTTATTTCAAAAATAAAATAATGTTAGCCTTACTAACTGATCCAACGACCGTCGTTAGAAGAGCACTCAAAGAAAATAAGAAATACATATTAATGTCTAAAGAAACAAACAACTTTGAACCTATTTGGTTTGTAACTAAAACGCGATAAAGCAATTGTATTCACATCTATGAGAGGAAAACCACAAATCCATGTTCACGATACGTCGTTATCGACTGCAATAACGACAAGTTATACAAATTAATCTTGATTGAAATTTAGGGTGATAAAGAAATAAAATTTTAGCAATTAGCTGCTTTAATTTTTTTTTTGTCTTAACATGTTTCACCGATCTATACGGACACCTACCTAAGTAAACTTCCATCCGAGTGGATAAACTTTTCCAACGGCGTGTGAAGAAACCACACGCTGTTCGAAAACAATAAACACCGAATCAATCCTTCTGAAAATTGATGGAACCAAGGTCAACGAGAGGAGAGTGAAGAACGAAAGGAAAGTGAAAATTGAACGAAGAAAGAAGAAACGCAAACTGTAATTTTGCAGTATGATACGAGGCTATCAATATAGCAGGAAGTATTATTAAAGCAATAACTGGCAATTTAGACAGCAAGGATGTGAAAAATATGAAAAAGCCATCACTGAAATGATAGTATCGAAAAGAAAATTAACACTATTTTTTACATATAACTAACTCTTATATTAAACATAATATATGCGTTTAATAAAATAGTTAAAACGATACAGGGCAATCATCGAATACTGCAAAGAAGAATGGAAGAGATAGGAAAGGACATTAATAACGCAAAATATCGATGAATCGTTTATACACTACTTTTAATCAACTAACATTTTTATAGAAATCGTTAATAATGTTCTCGATGCAAGTAGCGGTGAGTGCATGAGATAAAGCTTCAAATTTATTTGTCGTTAGAACCTACTCGAAACGATTTTCATTGTTTAAAGTCCGATGTTCAAAGTCAAATCTTTTATTATAGATCAAACAATTCTTTGTATGATTCTTATTCCCTTAGTTGAACCCGAACCTTTTCCTACCTACAATAGTAGTCAACAGTTAACTAACTAGTAGCCAAGGAAGAAACTGGCCACTTCGTGGAAAAGACGAAAAAACGTCCCTTGTCGCTTCCGCTCCGCGGAAATGATTCCGTCTAGGCCCTCAGTAATTACGAAGTCGAGAATACGGCTAAGGAATGTAATGTGTAACTTGAATAAAAATATGTTGGTTGATAGTTGATCAGTAAAAAGAAAGAGTATTTGCAGTGACAAGTAGTTTTTCTGTTTTTTTTTTTTTCAGTCGGTACAATTCGGTATAGACGCTGCATACTTTGTAATATTGTAAAGTAATAAATACATTACTTTGTTGCATAAAGGTTTTGTTTATCTAACGACGTCGTTGAATCAACTATTGCTCCATGTAAACATATACATATTTACTGAGTGACTTGTTTCCATTGACATTTTCTTTTTATTGTTTTCTACAGAGTGTAAGCATCAAATCAACAAAAATAGTTCAACCATTGCATTTTGTTAAAGGAATATCCATTTTTTTTGCCATATTTAATGGAAGCGACCTATTAATATCACAAAAATTTAATTGAATCAATAACCAACCTTCTCTCACTGTAGTGATGCTCAGCATAATAATTGTAAAAGCGTTATTTCTAATATTACGGTATAAAATAATTTTTAACTACAAAATGCAGTTTTTTCCATTTTCTAACATTTACCTTTTCAGGAACACATATCCTTTTTTACATTTCATAATATTCACAAATTTTAGGTGAAACGCCACGACTCATTTGTTTGAATCTATTGTTGCGATTGATTAAATGAAAGATATTTATAATGCAGTAAATTTTTTATGCAGGTCATAATGCCGATTTGACATTTATTCTCAAAATTAATATTTCAAATCTTCGCCAACTTTTTCAAGTTCTTCTTGATCCAACGCCTATTTGAAGCTACAGACGTGTAAACGTTTCCTCCCGTGCAATCCTCCTTTTCGACTTGACTCGCCACGCCAACAACTTTACCATCATATATCATAGGACCCCCTGAATCGCCCTGAAAATAACTTTACACATTAAATTTTAGGTATTTTCAATGGATTTCAGAGTCATTAATGGTATTACTTGATTCAATTGAAACAGTAAAAAAGGATAAACATAAAAAAATTTAAAAAAAATAAAAAATCGAGATGGAATAAGCAAGTTTCGACAAAAACACTTTTGTCGAAACTATCTCAACATAAAACTTTCGAATTGAGTCAGAATCAAAGAAAGAAATATTTGGTTGTAAGTCCAGTGCATATTGGGGCCCAGAATTTCAAAGTTGGACATTGTAATTGAACCTTTATTGAAGAATGTCAGTGTACAGGTACCTCAACGTACTACTTAGCGAAATAAAGGAGAGTCATTAGTTTGGTGTAAAAAGCTTGCCATTCCAATATTTTGGGAACACTACTTCTGAGCACTTAATTTTGTTTTTTTTTTTAATTTAAAGATATTTTTTTTAATATTAGTCATGATTAAGACGAGAAAAGGTTCTCTTACTCATACAGAGGTAATTGGAGGGAAGAGGTAATCAACATTGCAAAGATACTCAGTATATCTTGTTAGTAAAACCTGTCGTTTGTTTACCTCGTAAATTAATTAAATTAAATTAATACTCTCCAAATAAAGATACTTACAAAGCACGCATTTTGGTTTTCTCCACTTGAAGAAATCAACCCGAGCGTAACATCTGTTATTATCATTGCAGCATATCTTAAATGGTCGGACGCGACATTCGTACAGCTCTTTGAAGAGTTGCTGAATTTATCACACACAGGCTTGCCAAAACCTATTACCGCAACTTCCTCGTCTTCTGGCGGATTATCTGTTGCTAATTCGGCTACCTCCACCTTTTCACTCAAGACTATACTTCTGTTGAGCTTCACGAGCGCGATATCGAAAAAGGACAGTCCCAGGTAAAACGGATGTTTGACGATTTTCTTTACATCGTAAGCTTCGGCTTCTTTTAAATCGTTATCGTCGGATATGCCGACGTAAACTTGGAATTCGGGACCGATGCAATGCGCCGCCGTTAGAACGACGTCCGGTTGGATGATGCTTCCGCCGCAAAGCACGGCTTTTGGTGCCTTATATCTCAAACTTGCGAAAAAGGGATAGTCGAGGATGCTAGCGCGTTCGCCATTTATAATAGCGGTTTCCAAATCATCAACTAGAAAAAATATTAAGCGTTTAAGATTGATTGCTTTCAGCATAAAGGCATGCAAATTTCGAAAGGATGAGGTGTTCCACCAAATCGATTACGTTACTTTGTTTTTGTGTGTTGTAAGTTCAATTTCACAGTGGAATAGAAAATGGCCCTTTTCCCTAATGCTTTTAACCCAGAAATAAAAACAAATATGCATTCAACCAAACCAAAGAAAAAACAATTTTTCAAAGTAACTAGTTAACTATCATTTTTTTTTAATAAATAACTTAAGTTGGTCACGCAAAACTGCAAATATGTCTCCATTTGATAGCCTCCCTAGCTTCACTAGTTTTAGAAATCGCCAAACACCGAAAAAAACTGACTCTGCATGTATACAAAATCGACTTTACCTTAGTCTCACATCAACGTATAGCAAATAGTATTCGACGCTGCTCCTATTGCTCCAACTTCTTTGATTTAAGCATTTTTTTAAAATTTTTTATCCTGAAAGCTCTTTCCTTTTAGATTTAAAAAGCGTAAGCTATTTTGTTTCTAAGTAATGGAATTCAAATGTATTTAAGTCGAGCGAGTGGGGCAACTCGTTACAGATTTCTGTAACGACTTGCAGAATAAAATAATAATTTTTGTTCTAACTCTTGCACATTAAAAAAGACACTAAAATTATACTTACTAATTGCTCCAGTAACCGCTGTCACAAGCATTGCCAGATAATAAAAGGTATACATTCTGGAAAGAACTACTTAGTTGTGAAGATTCCTGGCCTCAAACTAACTCCTTGTTTTAGTTCTTTTAGGCAAGCAGAACTTGTAATATGAAACTGATAAGGTATCTTAATCAATTGATTGCTTGCCTCCTGATAACGTCGTCTAATCAGAAATAATGTTTGTACAGGATGTTTTTAAAGAAAAAATTAAGTCGATAACCAACGAGTAAGCTAATCTATGTAAAGACCAATTTCATTAAAACTTTTTAGTTATAAGTAAACAGGACAAAGGTGGATGAAATTATTACTTTTTTGCAGAGACTAGACAGACTCACACAACAAAAACTACCGTTACTTAGAAAGAATTTGGGTTTCTACAAACAACGACCGCGAAAGTTTACAACAACACATACTACCGTTACTTAGGTTGTTAAATTATGCCAGTATTTCTATAATAATTTGTATAAATTGTACGAAATTTGCCGTATATTGCATTACTAACTGCTGCTTGAAGTCAAATAAGCTGAAAGTACAAAGATTTGGAAAAATATATTACAATAACATCCACTGTCTAGCAAGGAAGCAGCTAATAAATTAAAGATAAATATTGACAGTGTTGAAACGTATCACACCGAAAGAAAAATTTTGCTCCAACTGAAAAAATTTACACTACATTTTGTAATATAGGATAACAGCAATTGCAGCAAAAATTGATACAATGCGTAACAATGAACAAACGATAACAATTATGAATTTACAGGCTCGACTAAGGGATATTGTACCCTTTGCTGAAGAACGTCTTAAAGTGTTCATCCGCCGAAATTTGGAGGAGTAAGGTGCCTATTCAAAAATAGGTTGCTCTGGATTGAGTCCTTAGTTCCATTTAGCTCATGTGTATGTTTATTCTTACAGTTTAAAAGGATATGTAGCACATGAGCTGCAACATTGTCATAAGTAGCAAGACAGTGATATCAATTCTCAAGTTTATTTTTTTTAAATTCACGATACTGTGACAGCTCATGTGCAATGTGTTGGTAAATTGGTTGGTGAAACCTACACTAATATTTATTGTTACAAACAGATTTATTTAATACATATTTGAATACAACAGATCGGTATGTAATTAACCTACACATTTAATATCTATTCTACTATATGTATGTTAATTATTGTAATCCTTTTGTTTGAATCACATAGCAGTAAATTCTATTAATCAATGTAAATCCAACAAAATGCTTCTCCAATATGTTGTAAGTTTTACTACAACAAGATCTTCTTTTATTTTCACGTCTAATTGTAACAATCTCTGCGAGAAAATATAGCATTTGGTAAAACTGCAATCATGCTACAAGTCGATGATGATATTGCTTCAACGTTCAGTAAAAAATGAAAATTGTGTCTAAAGAAGAAAATGTATTTACTTTTATGATGAAGTGAAGACAGTGCCTTTAGTTTTCCTGGTTCAAATTAAAATACTTTGCCGCAGGAATCAATATTATGGACGCCAAATAGGGTGTCGTTACATTTTCAGAACCCTGCTTTTACTGTTAAAAAAATAAATAAACATGCAAGGATGCAACATCCACTTTCATCAAACCAAATGGAGAAAAACATAAGGATCAATCGTATAAAGAAGATACTGAGCTACGAAAGCTACTCATCGAACTATCAGCTTGGAGTAGGCGGTTTAATCCAGTTGTGAATCGGGCACACCCTAACTCAGATCAGAGGCCAATCATTCATCCATCTTGATTTGGCGCAACACGATCAACATCTTTTATTTAAGAAACGCAAGAGGACACATAAAGTGGATTAAAATATTAAGGATTGTTCATTACAAACTTATGAGAACAGAAGATGTTGCTTTGCGTAATTTGGGTAAATGCTTATACCAAATTAAACGATTGAATAATTGATAACAGTTAAATAACGCCAACTATTGAACACGCTAACATTAAATTGCCCGAATCTTTAATCTGAATAAAGTGTGAAGGAAAGTTAGAGCGTATTAATCATCCAATTAATAATTGGATGTCATCTTTTAATAAATGAATTTAAGGTGAGTGCATCTACCACAAGAAAGTAGATACGAATATACGTGTGCCTAACCACAAATACCATCAAAATCCGCTAAAAACAAGTTGGCAGTATCTGCCAAGACCGCAAATGCTACGAATGCAATTTACTCACGAGAAGGAGACGATCAACGCGATTCCTATCCTTAATGTGGGCAAGCGTACTTTCGGTAATTAAATTTGTGGTTAACTTTCGTTTTCTTAACTTCTGCTTGTTTCAAGACTAACATGAAATGAAACACCACAAGTGAGTCAAAAGCGGAAACCACTCACGATATAGCAAATATCTTATCCAAGTTCTTCAAGAAATCTTTGCTGAGATTGGTCGCAAAATTGTTGTCTCGTCAAATAATAACCTTAAAAAGCTTTATAGTGAAGGTAACAATGAAACGCTCCGCTGTATTTAATACATTGACCAAATTAATCTAAATCTGATAAATTGCGGATAAAACAGAAATTATTTTATTACAGTGCTAGGTAATGCTAAATATATATATAAAAAAACAGAAATTATTAAGCTTTTAACATGTGCTACATGCATCTGCAACTATGTGATAAATGTCATTTAACAATCTTAAGGCTTAATACGAAACATCCTCACTCGCTACAATCTTTGTACTCTTTTAAAGCCATTTCAAGAGACTCAGCTTTAGGACGATCCATAAATGTGAGCTTACGATCAATGTTTGGTAAGACTACGTCTACCTGTTTTCCTTCTAAAACATCGTCTATAGCCAGAATTATTTTCTGTCGAAATAGACGATTTTGTTCATCGGTCATTTGATTTATATCGGGTAGAAGCGCCTTCAAGAATAACTCGTTTTTCTCGTCTGGCTGAGCGACGTTGCTCTTGCGCTGAAGACTATCGGACGTATCGTCACTAAATAACTTTCTTGGACTTCTCAAAGGTGATGTGGCATGAGTTTGAGTCGATAAAGGCTGTACGATCCCCGTTACTACAGGACTTTCTGAAATTCTACTAAATAATCCACCAGTAACATTTGATACAGTATCAGTTGTTTCCTTCAGGATATTCGATAGTAAACCACCCGATGTGCCTTTGGAATCTGTTTTTTCTGATGAGCTTAGGATTTCCTGTGTTTTTTCGTCTTTCCCAATAGAAGGTATCAAATCTCCTAATTTTCCTACTAATCCTGAGTCGCTTGTACTACTACCACTTCCAACGAAAGGAATTAACGATTGTAGTTTGGAATTCAGGTCATTCAATTTGCCCAGTAACCCAGAACTGCTGGCACCATCATCTCCAATGAAAGGCAACAAGGATTGCAATTGCGAATTCAAATCGTTCAGCTTTTTAAGTAAGCCAGCGTTTTTCCCATAGCTGTCCCCTATAAACGGAAGCAAGGATTGTAATTGCGCGTTTAAATCGTTTAACTTCCCCAACAATCCAGAACTTTGTAAATCTTCACTTCCAAGAATAGGAAGCAAAGACTGCAATTGGGAATTTAGATCATTTAGCTTATGTACCAGTCCAATATCTTCTTTGTCACCGATAAATGGAAGTAAGGAATTCAGCTGGTGGTTTAAATCAGTTAGTTTCTCCAATAATCTGGAATTATCAGTTGTGTCGTTGATTCCCAGGAAAGGCGTTAAAGATTGTAGTTGGGAATTAAGATTCTTCAGTTTTCCCAGCGCTCCGGTGCTTTCTGTTGTGTCCGAGCTTCCTAAGAAAGGAGTTAGAGCCTCCAAATGAGAATGTAGGTTGCTCAATTTATCAACCAATCCAAACTTTTCTGCGTCGTTACCTTGAATGAGTGGAGATAACAAATTCAGTTGGGTGTAAATTTCACGTAGTTTCTCTACAAAGCCCGGATTTTCTGAATTATAACCCATGAACGGAGCCAATATTCCAAGTTCCAAATTCAGATCTTTTAATTTCTCAACTACCCCAAGGTTTTCCGTTCCATTACCTCCTATGAAGGGAGATAAAGATTGTAGTTGCGAATTTAAATCTCTCAGCTTTCCTGCGAGGTTTAGGTCTTCGTTGACGACTGGAACCACGGTGTTCAGCTGGATATTTAAATCCTTTAGTTTGTCAATCAAATTCAAATTCTCTGAATTTTCCATAAATACAAATAAAGATTGCATTTGGGAGTTAAGATGTTCCAACTTTTCGGCTAACTTTGTGTTATCTTTAACTTCAACCCATAACACCAAAGATTCTAGTTGCGAATTCAAAATATTGAGCCTTCCCATTAATCCAGAATTTCCTGTTGCTTCGCTTCCCATGAATGAAGTTAGAAATTGTAGCTGGGTGTTTAGATTACTTAGCGTTTCTACCAACAAGCTTCCTCTATCTCTGTCTCCAATGAACGGTACTAAAAACGACAGTTGAAAATTCAATTCGCTTAGTTTGTCTAATAACCCCAAATTTTCTGTTGAATCTTGGCTTCCCAGGAGGGGAAGCAATGCCTTTAACTGAATGTTCAATTCGTTAAATTTCGCTAGCAAACCTGCGGCGTCTGTCGAATCTCTTCCTAAATTTGGAATTAGGATTTGCAGCTGTGAATTTAGATTGCTTAACTTGCCGACTAATCCGGTAGTGCTTGCATTTTCGTCACCCACAAGTGGAATTAAAGACTGCAATTCGGTATTTAGGTGGATCAGTTTCTCCAAGATGCCCGAACTTTCTCCGTTATCTTTGCTTCCTAAAAGAGGAGCTAAAGATCGTAGATGTTTGTTTAAGTCGGAAAATTTTGCTACCAGCTCGGAAATCTCGGTGTCTTTGCCTCCCATAAATGGAAGTAAAGGTTTTAGTTGGGAATTGAAGGAGTTTATTTGGTTTATTACGGCTGAATCACCTATAAGTGGTACCAATGAGAGAAAGCGGGAGTTCAAGTCGTTCAACACTCCCACCAAATTTCCTGTTACATTTTTCGCGTTCCCCAAGAGAGGCAGTAGAGATTCCAATTGGGACGTCAGATCCTTTACTTTATCTTCAACTTCCCAGCCTATTGATGGTACCATGAAGCTCCATAAAAGAAATTCGGAAATGTTCTTCCATAGTTTGCGAATGAAGTCAACTGAACAAAAAGAAAAGTATTGAATAATTACATTGTTTATAACGTTTTGAATATTTTAATTGCATATAGTCATGAATTTAATGTCTGTAGCAATGAAGCAATGAACGATAAGAGCAGCATTAGCAAAAAACTGATGGTTCGCTTAATTGACTCGCTGCTCTCCTTGTTTGTCACAGTTCCACTATGAACTCATTTTTATCCCGGAAAAGTGTGTTCGATAACAAGATGAAGGGAAAACAAAAAAGCAATTTTTTCTGACATTTTGCAGCACATCCAAGAGTGTCATGTTAACCAAATAATACTAACACAAGAAAGTAGTTGAGTGCAATAACCAAAGGCAAAATTCGCGTTTAACCGCGGAAATCTCTTTATTACGATATTTTAGATAATCCTGTATACGTACATTATGTAATTTATAGATGCGACGGTAGCTGATGCGAAAACCACAAAGTATTTGCGTTGTCTACCACAAAAAGAATGCGCATACTTGATTAATGTGTTGCATTAGGATATTTATTAATACGTAATCCATCTCGAGCCTAATCTTGTTTTAAATCACAAATGTATTTATCGGAAATGCACGACTAGTGCTATTGTTTTGTGTCGTTGCTGAAAAACTTGCTGGAGAGTACCGAAAATTTATATCAAGAATGTTTTTAAATTATTAAAGTAAATACTTATGTTTTTATGTTATAGTTTAGGTATGTCACATGTTTTAAGGAGATAATTTATGCCAAATTTACTTCAAAGTTCAAAAGTTAGTACGGAACCCTTTCCATAGTGAAGTCATGGTTTTTATTTAGGAACAATTAAATTTAGCCTTTAATTCTGTATCGCCCATTAATTTTGTTCTTTTTAGGTTTTTGTTTTTTTTTAATTTGGAAGAAAAAACTAGCCATAGACACCTAGATCTAGTCTAAGATGTCAATGGCCGATCTTGGCCATGATGTTCCCCGAAACTATATTGAACAATGGCACCTTTTGAAGGTCTTGACTTGTAACGTAGCACATTGTAATAGATCAACCTGATATCTTGTGTCCATTTTCCGGCGTCTGGCTTTAATAGAATTTCTAATGTGATGGATAATACTCTCTTGTTACTGTACTACCCTTGTTTATATAGCTAAATATTAAAATTCCTTGAAAATCCAAAAAAAATTGTTGCTATTGTTTTTTTTTTTCTAAGGAAGAGGTGACTTTGAATTTCCTGCTAGACTCAGAGCTCCTAATATGCCACTGCATAGATTCTTGTTTCAGCTCATGTTCAAAATGGTTCGTCTCCGGTGACAAGTCGATTGATAATTAATTCTTGTCCATTTCCATAAAGTACAAAAAATTGTTCACAGAACACGCATTCGAGATGGCGAAAGTATTCACGAGATCCTCCTGATACTAACTTCGTTATTTCATGGTGTTCGTGTAAAATTCTGGAAACGTGGATTTTACGTACTAAGCTGTAATTGTGACTTCTATCCTCCGGTACCAAACATTTTATCTTTTCAATAAAGACGTGTGTGTGTGATCACGTCAAGAGGGCGACCTGGACGAGAGTGTTTCTCAACCATGTTTAAGCAATTTAGCCATTCTCAAATAGTTCTCTTTGAATCATCTGCGTAAACAGCCAACATTTCTTCAATTTGGCTTTGTTTCGTTAAGAATTTTATAATTGCTCGATATTCTAGTTTGTTCATTTTTGATACGTGACTGACAGATATAGAATATTGCCGCGCTTGTGTATAATTTTGTAAATTGTCAAACATATTATCAAAGCATATTTAATAAAAGTCAATATAATAAAAAAATCACATTAAAATTGAAAGCTGCCTAAGGCAGGATTATAAGAACAACCCTTAGTATGTACGTGTACACAACTTACCAATCGATCCGTAGATTTCTTTCAAAAACATGTTCTGTACGTGAACTTAATGAACTGTGTACTTGGTATGCACGAATTACTGCATCACAATCTGAAATGAGTTCCTAAGTCGCTTTTACTTAAAGCAAAGTGCGCTATCAACGTTTATTATTGATTTGGGCTACTGTTTCGATAAAGAATTTGTTATATACTAGCTATCGAATTCGATTTACATATATGCATATGTACGTGATTAAGAAATCATAGAATCACAAAAATCGTTCCAAAGGCAAAGTTATTATTGTTTAATTCAAAGAAAATTATTTATCGAAAGAAAACTGGTGTAGACGACTAGGTAAAATAGTCTAACATATTACCTTTAATCACCGGCGCGATCGAGAAGTACCATTATGAAATTTTGGGCAGGAAGTAGTTTTCTAAAAACAGCGTTAGGAGTTCCTCGCATAGACTCCTTAAAAGTTCAATAGTGCTACATTTTATGGATCTAGAACGTATCCACTTCGAACATTTTTAGATATGCAAGATTTAATTTAAACAGGAATATATTTGCGTAAAACGTAGAAATGAAACAGGCTCTCGTCCTTACAAAATTCTGGACTAAAGCTATACAAATTTCAGCAAAATTTTTAGCAGAATTGATCATGAGATGCTAATAAGTATCAAGTTCTCTTCAATTGGATTTTATCTTGCTAGTGTCGCTGCTCTGATGCTCTCATATTTTTATGATCGTTTATGTATATGTTTACTGCAATGTTTTCGTTTAGCTTCGTTTAGCTTTTGTTTAGTTAACATTGATAGTAGAATTACATTACGCTAATTAATGCTTGATGTTCTCTTAACATGTTAAATGTTGAACACAAATGTAGTTGTCACCTTTATGCGCTTTACTCATCCAGATGTACTTGACTTTAGCGTATTTAATGCTACCATTCGAAAAGGTGAGCTAATTTGATGCACAGTTACCGTTTTCTTCACATGTAGAAGCTTTCCCTCAGCTCCTAAATTACTGAGATTTCTATTTCGAACTTGAGAGAACGAGAATTTAACCGACGATGGTGCGTTAAAAGTTATTCACCGATTTGCTTTAATTCCTGCTTGGAGTTCAAAAAAAATTTCTTAACAGAACACATCAGCAAATGTCTAGAAACAATAACCGAAAGAAATAATCATTTACATCAAACACAATGCAAGGAAAGAAAATACTCTACCCATAAATATGTTTGTTTTATAAATATGTTGAATAATTATAATAATAATAAATGCATGTAATTGGTATATACAAGATCATGTTTTTGTACCATTCTATATACATACTAATTTTGTATTAAGTACATTTGTGTATTTCAGATTTCACGGCATTCACTAAAAGAAGATGCCAGACACTCGACACTCGTCTGCGCGAGGAAAAGCGCATGTTTCGTATACAAAATAAAAAATAATATATTTGATTTCTCATACTCAAATGCATACGTTGCCGTCTTGTATTGATATAAAATCATTTTTTCAGTAAAAAATTCGATAGATTTTTAATGTGGCGTTTACAAAGACAGAAAATGCGATACCATCCCTGCTTAGGAGAAGGTTTCTGACCTACCAAAACATACTGACGTTTCCTGCCCACCAATCAGGAGCCCGTACACTCACTGGAACGAGATACGTTTGTTTCTCTACCATTGATGAGTAAAACGAGTTGTGCTTCACAAAATTAACAGAGATTAAACAGACTCGTGTTTATTTGTTTCATGAGAGGGAGTTCGTGTTACCTACTGGCTTCGCCGAGAATCGACGAAACTCTCAGAGGCTGGGCGATTTTGTTTTATGAGATGAGATCTTATGAGATGAATTCTGGTTGATGATATTGTTCTGCGTACATCACCATTCTTTATTTTAATGGGAAAAAATTAAACGGTTATAAGTTATTATATTACACAATCTTTATTAGTATTTTTATTTATTACATATGTTTAATTTTCACAGAAAAGGACAATGTTGTACAAAATAATTTAGGGACGAACGTATACTATTGCGATTCAAATATCTTAATAACATCACTTCAGAATTCTCCAGGCTTACAGAAAAGTTTGCCATGAAATTACATTTAATTATCTAATCAACAAAATAATACATTCAATGATATCACAGGATGCTTCATAACTCATAATACTTGTTTGGCACTTCAAAACGAAAATAACAACAAATAACAACTACTACCAAGAAAATCGAAGAGATTTCGTCGATTTAGTCTTAGTTCCTCTCATATGTTTCTCGATCCAAACCGAGTTGATAAACACCGGCGCGAAAGAACTGCCGCCGTAACAAGTCGGTTTGTCTATCGTAGCGCTTACTCCAATTAGTTTATTATCGTGGATCATAGGACCTCCAGAATCTCCCTGAAACAATCAAAAGATGACGGTTATTAAAGATCTAACTTGATATGACGTGTGTTGAGTAAAACGAGACCTGCTAATTTTAAATTGCAAAGTTTATTATCATTAGCAACATCAATGATTCCTTCACGCTCAATTTTCAAGTATTTCTAGTCCTAGTAGTACTTCCAACTATAGATGAAACGAAATATGACACTTTTATCTTAAAGGAAATCAAAAAAGAAAGGAACTTGCCGAGACCTTCTTATCTTCCTCTTATCGCAATTTTTATGACAAAATTTGAACATTTGGGAGCAGATAATTTCTAGAATAAATTTCTAAGTGGGGATGATTAAGAGAAGGAGATGAACGAAATATTTAAAAAAATTGGTAAGATCCGAAACGGCAAAATTACGAAAACAAACACGAGCACATTTTGAGACGTTCCGTAAGTTTTCGCCCCAAAGAGGATTGTACCATAAAGACGGTGAGTTTTTCTAAAAGAACAAAGCTTTGTATAATCTATCGCTGTGCTTGCCTTTATCGTTATTTGAGTATGTGAGAACTGCCTATAATACCGTTATTTTTAGGCTCTCTTGTATTATTGAAATACAATGAAGAATTCTCCAATGGCAAACCAGAAGAATTACAAAAGCACTATCCTTTTTTTCAATTTAAAACAATTACGGAATTAGATCTATCGATAGAGAAATACTTCATCACCTCACTGCCTTTTAAGATACTCTGTAGATGTTGAAAGACGTAGTAACTGTTTTGAATTTGCATTGTAAATAGTCCGTTAAGATTTGTATTCAATGAAAATGTATTTTCCGCATGAAATAAAATACGTCGTATGTCTTATTATTAGTTTTAGTGCCCTTTTTAAATTAACATTTTTTAAAAACTTCTCATCTAAGAAATCTTAAAATTGGCAGGAGGTACGTTCTTCAACTTTTTTATTGTTGGTTGCATTTTAATGCAACATTAAAACTGCTTCTGTTTTGCTAATTTAATCTATTAAATAGCAGAAGCAATAAAACATTTTTAAAAGTTAGGCTTGTAGACTTCAAAATAATTTTAGATTCTGCAGATTATGCATTGCATGCAGATCATGCAAATACTAAATTATCTATTGCGTAGTTTGTGCATTTTATTGTTGTCATTATTTTTATCGTATTATGCAAATACGCGTTTCAGAATAAAGAACGCGTAAATGAAACGCCTTTAAACATATATAATCACCTTTTAATAAGATTCGTTTGACATTATACGCGATTTAAGATTATTGTTTTTTTTATTTATTGCATTCTAGAAGAACTAATGTAAACTAGACGTACATTAGCAAAAGTAAAAACGACTTACGTGACATATGTTGCTATACAATCCGAAGGTTTTTATGGTCCCCCTGTATCCGAAGTCCTTTATCTCCAAATCCGTAGTTCTCAAATGCGTCGATTTAGTACAGTGGAGGGTATTCGTAAGTGACTTAATGCAATGTATATTCCCCAAACCTACCACGGAGGTGACCATTTTCAATTCCGGAAAGGTTGTAGCCAGCGGTATGATGCTTACTTTGGGGCCTAGCTTGACTTTTTTGGCTAACCTCACCAGACCGAGATCGAACCAAGATTTACCGTTCTTGAAGCTGGGATGTGCGATGGTCTTCTTTACTTTATGCGCTTTAGCGTACTCCAGCTCGTCCACGCTGCTTATACCGACGTACACTTGAAAATCTTCGTTTCTCAAGCAGTGAGCGGCCGTGAGGATGAGATCGGTTTGAATGATGCTCCCGCCGCAAAAGATCGTATTGTCGAAGGTGGCCAGATGCGCGAAGAATGGGTATTTGTTAATGTTGACTAGATCGCCTCCAACTATTGATACGGATGGTTGAACTGAAAAAAAATAATAATAATACTGACTTTAGTATCACAAAAGATTAGATTCAGCAATTTTTCTTACTATTTAATGTCAAGATCACGGTTACTATTGAGAAGTAGGTAAACACCTGAATCATGTTTCTATTGTGTGTGATGAATGGGACGAGCCGATGTGGCACAACAAGTGAACGGTTGTGATATGATAGCGACCACCGGGCTCTTGCATATTTATAGAGGCTAAGGTACAAAAGACAATCTGAATGCCGGGAAAACAAGAAAGAAAAGAAGGAGAAATCGTACAAATCCATTTAACGATTCCATTTAAGATATCATACGTCAAAGGAGTTAAACATATCCGAACGTATCTGTGTGTGTAGCGCTACTTCGATCAGAGACTGATTGCGTGACGTGATTGCTTCCGTGCTCGAGAGAAATATTTCAATTGACTACAATTGAACGTTCTCCGCCTTCTGAGATTTCAACGCGTTTGAAAGTTCCGATCTAGCGACCTTACCGCGGGTCTAGATCAACGAAATTCGGATAACCTCTAGATGTTTTCTAGGAATCAAGGCTGAAGTTTATTGCCTTAATTATAATTCGATGTACGTGAAGAAAGTTTACGGTTCATACCTTAGAACGAATTCGTTGATTTTTATTTAGGGGGATTTCAAAACGTTTGATGACGTGTGCCACACTATGTTTTTATTTATTGCATCATTTTGAGGTGTTATATAAAAAATCTTTTACTGGGTTTAATCGTTTCATATATGTACGTATTTACAAACATGTATATTTCTAAACAAATGTAAAATAACACTTTTCGTAATGGCAGACGATTGGTCCAAGACGCAGCAATTATCACGTACCTTGGACCATTAATGTTATACCTTGGTTCAAGCTAACTAATAGTGAAAACTCAACGGAATAAAACTAATCTAAGGAAATATAAACGAAATAAGATGAAAAGAGATACCTTAGTAGTTGGCAATATTGTTTTCTTTTTAGTAGTAGAGGTTGGTAAGAGATATACGCGGACTATGCTGCGTGTATTCTAAAACGCTCTGGCCATGATCTTGTTGATGATAGATGGACTTTGGCGTTCCTCGGCACCGGCTGGTCACGGAAAAACCACTGTTTGAACTGTTCTTCGGTCTCTTCTGTGTTGCGATGAGTCCATGTTTCGTCAACAGGTACCAACCGATTGGCTTCAGCCTCAGTAATGGCTTCAGCCTCAGTAATCTCACGCACCTTCGATCTCCACTCATACATTATCAGATTCTGAGCTTTTTCTTATGTGAGGACTTCATGTGGACAACGGACGTTCTTCACCAAAGATGCTCATACGACCGCGTTTAAATTCAACCGTACAATGGCGGATCGTTATGGACGATAACGAAAGTATGAAGTCTTCATAAAGATCACTGAGTTCCATTTTTATGTCATTATTCTTTTTCAAAATAATGCCGGGTTGAAATCGATAGATTGCATTATATGTACTGATACGTTTACCTCTGGCTCTTTCTGAATGCCTCTTACGGTCTTAGTCGGATTACAGAAAGAACAATGCTCTCGGAGCATTTTTATGGCACTGAATGCAATACGTGTTTTTCTTTATTAGAAAAATTAATGTTGCTAATTTACAAAATTGGAATCAGCTTCGCTTGGAAACTAAGGTTATTTGTGCCTCGCAGCAGTTTAGAAATTAAAAGGAGAAAGCAGCCGTAGTTTATTTATGTACAGAAATAACAGTGTCAAGTGTTATATTTATATAAAGAGATAGATGAATGGGTGGGATATATTGTCTACTGAAGATAAAAGAAAAACGTTGCTTCTTGATAAATGAATTAGAGAGGTAAATAGGCTGTGTAATAAGTTAGTATTAATTGGCAAATATCAGATCTGTATTTAACATTCGTAAATTTAATTACTATTGAAATGAGGTTGTTTTCTTAAACTCGAATTTAAATATTATATTAGTAATAGCAGACGTGATATTTATTACTTTTAGAATGTAATATTTAAGCTCTAAGCAATTATTTAATAATCAAGATGCCCAACAACGGACCTCAAAATCTTCCACTTCACTGGCAAAGAAGCCTGTCTCAATAGCTTCGAATTTCTCGAGGTTTTGAGATAGCAATCCGCAAGTAAGGACTCCTAAATGGCCAACTCCAATATTCCAAATATTCTTAGAAAGCTAACCCGCCCTTCCTGATCAACTTTTTTGATTTTTGTTAAAAGTTTTACAAATTTATTCCTCCTGACATATAAGCCAACAGTTAGATGCTCGATTTCTCCATTTCTCGAATTTTTGTTCAATACTTATCAGTGATAAGTATTGAAAAGTGATAAGTTATCACTTTTCTTCCCATATATTTTTTGAAATACGTTTTTTTTTTTTTTCTAATTACATACGTTGTTAATATTAAGATCTTAAGAGATCTAATATTAAGAGAAAAAAAATCTTATATCATTGTCTACTAGGAATTTTATTTAAACTTATGTACAAAAAAATTAAAAAATAAGACGATCCTTTTTCATTTCTATATTTTTTAGCTTCAAAATAAAGGGGAAAAAAGAAAAGAATTTCTTAGTCTACACGTCAAAATCTTAATATTCTCCTCAGGGCACGTCCACTTCATGCCCCCTCTTCAAAATTTTTCTCGCCACTTATCTCGTCACATCCAGACAATACCTCTGTACATTGTTTTACAGATAGCGCCTGCATTTCCTGTAAAACATTTGCTTTGGGAGTGTTGACCGCAAAATAAGAATTTTTTAGACATCCACAAGACGCGACTAAGGTCATGGCTATTAAACTCAGACAGAATACAGGTAAGAAAAGGAAATTTAATTAATACGTAGAAAAAAGGACTGAAGACTAGCTATAGCAATACCTTACAGTCGAATATAGCTTCCATTAAAAAGATTACTTGTCATAGTTTCTCTTATTAAGGACATAACTACTTACAACTTTCTCCTGTACACCTTTCTCTAAACCCAAGAATAACAGACGCATAAATATCGAACCAAATAACACAAAATATTCAATCAAGCCCCTACAAATCTTTCACTATTTAACGGTCTCTTTATCTGCACTAGTTACGAAGGTTCCCGTGTTAAACATCGGAAAAATACTTGGCAATGGAAGAGGAGCATAATATGAGGACAGAACAAGAAAATTATGCCGATAATAATTCCAAAGAATCCGGCCAAGGCGATCGAGTATTGTAAAAAAAAAAGCAGATTTAACAAATTAAGTGCCACTTAAGGTAGTGCGTACATTTCAAAAAAATTCTTTTGCAAAGCAACACCAAAACTGGAAGGTTTACTATTAATTAGAATAACATTGCCATCTTCGGTAAAGTTGTTACCTAGAAAAGAACAGGATTCGTGATCGAATTTAACAGAAATAATTCAATAAACAGTAAATACTAATAAGTAGAGGGTAATCTATTACCACTGTGATGGATTGCCTGTATTTGGAACATACAAAAGATCTGAAGGCCTTCCATCGTTAATATTAAAAAAAAAAATGGTAACTTGCAGCGTTAACTACGCACACACACCGAAAAAATTACAGATCTGATACTTTGAGATAAGATAATTTGAGATTTTTGCGAAATCCTGATGTTTCTTTATCGGCCGATATCTTGAACGTCTTACGAGCTTTCAACTTTTATTCGCTTGAATATTTTTTTTGTCAAATGGTGTTTACAGGATGACCATCGCAATTGCTGCCACGTTGATTTCACGTTACTGTAACTTTTTTTCAATTGAATGCTCGGTATATTTTCTTAGACACCGATGGAGAAGCTGTTCTAAGACTTTTTCTAATCTCGTGATAATTGGTGTAAGAAGATACTCAAAAAATTCAAAAGATGAACTTCAACATCGTAATATGCAACGAAACTTGGATATAACGGGAGACTAATTCCCGACTAACAGTGACCGCGACGCCCAACCAATTGGCCACAAACCTCGCCCGCTGTCGATATAAAATCAAAATGTCGATTACTTGGTGTGGTCCACATGTTGAGATACCGTATTGATCACTTTTCCTTCCCCTGGGGATCGCCATATGATTGCGGGCGAAAGGTCTAGCTTAAACATGGATAAACTAAGCAACAATCGATTGTTTGGACGTTCCCAAGTGAATCGAATGCAAAAAAAGTTGTTCGTTTGCGCAACATTTCCAAGAAAACGATTTGTTTACCACAAGTCATCGATAAAATTTGGAGAAACAATCTATAAGGTCGTTATCCTTCATTATGACAATTTTAGTTCTTATACAAATAAGTTAAACAAATAATTAAGCATTTTAAGTTAATGTCTCATTACCTAATAACTTCGTTTTGTTCCTGAATGTCGAACAAATGATCATTCAGAAGCTGTCGAAACCTTCAAAAAGCATGTTTTAGAAATAGCTCAGTGGAAAAATTGTTGAGAGTTGGTTCGAAGCAACGTAAAAGGGAATATTTTGAAAAACAGCAAAACAATTTGTACCAACTCATTATTTTTATGAAAACTTAAAAGATGTCCCTCGTATATCACAATATAGATAGGAATGATGTTTAATTATTCTATGTCCATATAAGATCATTCCTATAAAATTAATTCGATATTCCTTGTTTTACATAGTTTACATAATTATACAAAAGGACAAAAGAATTCGCCTTCCATACGTGCTGTTCCTTTTGCGTCAGAACTTGTTAACCGAGTAAATTATATACGTGTCATTAGCCATTAGCAAATAGCCATTGTCATTGTTATTGAGAGATTCCCATTTATGGCTGTTCCAAATTGCACTAGTTTAAATTTATGTTCTGGGCAATTTGACTCTTCAGCTAATCGTTGTTGAACTTGTCATTTCGGGTTTCTCCTTTTCTCAATTTCACATTAATTTGATTTTTTTTGATTTTTTTTAAGAGGCGTAAAAGTGTAAAATTGTCGAATATGTATTGGTATATGGAATAGCATAATAAAACGGAATTTGATTTTTTCGACTTTGAACTAACAAGTATTTCAATTAATCAAGGCGCGTATTTGCAACAAGAAATGTTATGAATTGAAATTCCTTTATAATCGCCTTACCAAGTATGCAATTATAACCGTTGTTTGGCAATTGTCTTAATTGCGATAAACGTTAAAGTAAACCGAGGATAATTTCTCCTTTCGGCTTTTGAAAATTACAAACGACACGGACAGTTCAGTGTAATTTTATTTAATGAGACGTAATACATGTGGTGTTTATATTGTTTAGGTAAAGACTGATTTTATGACTGAGTGATACAGAAGCATTATACTGAAAAAAAAAAATTGAAGATGAAACGCAGACATCATTTAATATAATAACTTTGTCGGACAAATAATTTATTTATTTGAAAGTTTTACGTTGGACAGGTTAAGAGGATTAATGACTACGCAGGAAAAAAATATTATAAAGAAGAAAACAATTGTAGAAAAATTCATTACAATTTGTTTTAAACATGCGACTAGCTGCAACTTGTGCAAACCGTAACTACTCGATTATAATTACCAGATTGTATTTCTGTTAAATACAAACATGTAGCAAATTATCTGTTACAAAAGCTGCTGATATGATGATGGATATAAAAAATGCAACAATATTGTTCTAAAGATTGCTACTTTCATACACGAAATATAAATTCTGTTTGTCTTATTGAAGCTAAACATGCTTTGGGTCCACACCGTGTTATAGTTAATCGAAAAATCGATGTTTCGCCCACAATCATACGAGACTTCTTCAGGAGCAATACGGTAATTCAACGTGTAAACCATAACCATACAATACGTAAATCATAATAAAACTTAACGTAAGATAAAATTAACATAATATCTTACTTCTTTTATCTATTTTTTTTACTTTTATGTCAGAAATTAAAATGTTGTTCCAATAAATTAACAGTAAGTCAAAAATTTCAGTAACAGTAAGTTACTGAAATTTTTCGCAGCAAGTCTTCGACTCTCTATGCTAATGGCTATAGTAATAATATAAATATATAAAACCATGTACACTTAATTGTCATAATCACAATTGCTCGGAAAGTCAGCGGAATCATCAAAGCGTACATAATTAAGAAGTTATTAAGTATTATTGAAACCTTAATCGGCGCAATAAATCTCATGCACTATTAATGCCGATGCCGTCAATACCCGTCACATACATATCAACATCACTTAGCGATATCGATTATTTTGACATCATAGATGTCATTAACGCATTTCAAGAGTAGGGAAAGGACAACCGGGTAATAATAATAATAAACGGGAGGATAGGATAGTTCGGTGTCAAGTGTGACCGCCGTAATCGATAGGCGTAAATAAAGGTATTGCAAAAGGCTTCTTTTTAAACATTTTGTTCATGTTATTTATTGAAAATAGTAAAAAAAATGCATTTAGAAATTATTATTAATGAAGCAAAGGACGCATCGAATTTGGAATAATTTGGAAGGCGATGTGAAAGTACTTTTTATAATTGCTCTTCATTGTTTAGTTTTACCACATACACTTCTTCACACAATTTTTATAAGGCTCTAAATTGAAAAATAAAGTTGAAACTACGAACTGGCTATGGTATAGGCCTCCCATGACCAATCCACTTATTTTCAAGTCGCCTTTGCACAAATTTCTTTGCTCTTCGAAAAAAGTAAACTGGCGTTGTTATTGTTCTTCAATGGGGCATTGTTAAGTTCATTTTCCCAAAAATGTTGATAAAGGTCGTCTATCAATCGGGTGAGCATTCGAAATGAACTAACTAATTGAATAATTGCGATATCTTCAATGGCAATTATTGGCAATAACAGAAAAGGTTGCCTTTGATTTTATAGCCACCCCCAGTATTGTGTACAGGACAAATAATCCTGTTTTAATAGGCGTTGAATTTTTTAAGAAGCAGTTCCTTGAAGATTTGACAAATTCGCGTTTAACATTCTGTACAGCCGAACTTGTCGTTCTGGCACTTATTCTCGGATAATTTTTTACTATTTACTGCAGTTTCTTCATCTGTAACAATTTATCACTTTGTTCAGCAAAAAACCGTAGCCTATATTTCCTCCGATACTCGAAATACGATACGAATCGATACGATAAAATTGGTCCATCTTTAATAAGACAAAACATGATACGTGTGTAGTTATTCGTTATTAACAATGAACTAGAATGTTGCATTCTTCTGTTTGAGATTGTTCAAGGTTATCCATTTTGTATTATGTGACTTCCTGTATCTTAAAAAGAAAAGACTTCCGAATATTATTGTATAAGATCTCTTTATTATTTTATGGTCTCCGTTAGTCCATTGACTACAGTAGTCCTAGACCTACAATGGTCTTTAATGTCACCGGGTATATGTAAATACTACGTACCCTATATATTTTGTAGTATGTGTGTATGTATGTAGTCAACATTTCTAAAAAAACAAGGAAGTGCGAGTTTTTTTTGTCTTGACTTATTCTTTGTATCTCTTGTAATTTCTGAGTTATTAACTCAAATAACAAAGAATAGTGGCGCCTCGCATTTCGCTAATGTGAGATTGAACACCTAAGAAACTTACTGTTGTTCTTACAATATATTGTAATAACTGATGTCTTAGCCAGCACATTTGCACTCTCGCACGTAAGTCGTTACTCCGCCCGGTCAACTATCGAAGTTTATATGAAATCTATGTTAAGTTGTTTTGAAAACAATTTTTTTTCTTAACCCGTATTGTGTTGAGAGGAATGCAACAATATACATCAGCCTTTAACCCCGTACTTAACCGTGTTCCCGTGCAATTAATGTATTTTGCTATGTTGCGTCTAGAATTGCATCATAAGTAAGATGACGTAATGTTTCGATTCGATGAGCACCTTGGCGATTACATAATTTCAGTTCGGCCGTGATAGGGAATGACGCAATCATTTTTCAGAATATCCGGAAGGAAAAAACGGAAACAAAATCCATGCTTTTTTAAAATCCGATTTCGCCGAACGATTTCTTATTTCTTCTTCGGAAAATTGCATCACGATAGCTACCGTTTAATTATATTCAAGCATTCCAATTCTCCGAATCACTAGTAAATAAATGGAATGAATAGTTTTTATAAAACAGCGTCTCTGACATACACATGTATATACAGTACCTATTGTAGACGAGACTTATTGATTGTGTGATTAATTATTTATTGCAACCGGTTTTAGATTTAAATTGCCAATCTTTTTTGCGAAGAGTGAGATGTAGGATACTCCTTTAATAACACGCTCGCTAAGTAAATGATTTAACCAGAAACTACTTACTAATGAAGAACGTTGCTCGAAGGCATGAAGCTATGTTATTAATTGCAAGTTAATACCATAAACAGAAGTTTATAATATTACAAGGATTTATCAAATGCTCATATGAAGGCGGTAATTAAATGGAAATTCCCCTGTCATTCTAAAATGTGATCGTGATTGATGGGACGGAAAGTTAGTTTTTAATTGAAGGATTTGGGTTATCATTAAAGAGATAAATTCGGAGTGAAACCTTAGGCGTGACTATGGGGTCCCGCTTTCGAAACATTATTATCTACAGATATACCATCTCGAACGGCGCTGTTATTATGTTAAATACAAAAAAAAAAAATTAAGACGATTATTGTAGATTATAAAACGTTCTCGATGATACTAGGATCATCTGAAAATCTAGAATGTATGTAAGTAGACGATTAAAAAAAATTTACCGTCTTAAGCGTTTTCCGTGACTTGAAAATCAAGAGAAGCACGATGAAATATTGTTACCGTAAGGTGCGTCTCCAAAGTTATTTCTCGCAAACTCGTTCGCCGCGAGGAAGATATGCTTGTATAAAATAAAAAAAAAACGATCGCTCTACATCTAGTGATGTGATGTTTGTATACTTAAAATAATATTTGAAACAACCTAACGCATCTGTAGACGTACCTTCATAAATTTATCTAAATCTTCGTCTAAAACAAAGAACACACTCGTTTCTTGCGTTTTCTATCGAATAAAGCTGTGTGTATACAGAAAGCGCGGTTGCGTCATCATCTGTCACAAACATTAACATTTGATCTCTGGAAATTTCAGATTCTTTCAATGTACCACTTTTGAAATTATCTGCGCGGTACGTTCTTCTATTTGTCCGGTAGCTAATAAAATTGAGGATGGCGATTGATTTAGTTCCATTTTACGCACCATAACATTAAGTACAGATCTTTTCTTTGCTATCAGTTGTTTCATCCACACGCAAGCATTAATTCAAAATTCAGTAATTTATCGCTTATTTTAACGAAATAAATATTCTGGGGGCACTAAAATTTTTTCCTGTGCAACATCTCATCACAATACACAAGAAACCACTATCAAGCAGTAGTAGTAAAGAAGAACGAAATGATTGATTGATTAACTAATCTAAAAAGATAAAATCATTACAAAAAATGTAAATTTTAAGATGGATGATATGCATAAATTAGCCAAAAAAGAATTTTCGAAAATTGCTCAAGAAGGTTGGAAACAGAGTTGTAAACATGTGATTGACGTTAAAGCCAGAAATATTGGTTCATGAAACGACAGAATATCAAATCAATTATTAATATATGTAAATAATTACAATGACAGTGAAACCTTTTGTACATGTTATTCCAACAAATGTATTCCATTATATTGTTAGCAATAACCAATTAAAAAATTCTTTTACATGTATAAATGTAATTAAATGAATTTTATGAACTGGGATTTACTATATCTTTAACACCTAGTTATCATTAAATATTAGATGTGATATCAATTGCAATGCCTTCCATCATTTCTACTGCTGCGCGAAGTTGTACCGCTCTCCATCTCTCGTAGTAAGTTAATAAACAGGTATTGATTATATTGATAAACAGGCTTCAATTTGATAAACGTAGTTCATTGTTGTAATAAATTTTGCAGTAATTTTTGTAGTTGCTTTAAACAAGACGAAGTCAACGAACACAATTTATCGAAGTCATTTTTTCAGTGTACCATGCTAAACTTGACGAAATAAATTGTAATTTGCGTTAATTTCATAGTTTTCGTTTTCTTGCCTAATGGACATAATACATGATTCGGTTTACTTACCAGACGATTAGGAGAACATCGCCAAAAGCGATAATAATTTTATCAGGAAGTATATGTTGTGTCGATTGGAGCGTCCGTACTGTCTATGAAATAAAGATAAATTTATATAATCTATTAACACAGTTCTAACCGCAAATTTTGTAACATATGAACACGCTTTTGTTGATACCGAATTGCGGTAAGCGTGTGGCTAAGCGATCTCCTTCAATGCGAACGTAATAAGTAGTGTTGCGTTCTATTTAAAACAGATATTATACGGTAGTTATCCAAAATCTCATGCGTTTAGTGAGGATTATTTTGCAACCAGTAGAAACAGTTGCGTTGATGAACAACGCATTTCTTATCACGTTTCGCATTCATCAACATCCAATCATCTGTGTGTCGTTAGGGAATTTTTGAAAAAAGCGAATATTATGTAAATGATGTCTTCCACGTTTTAATATTATTCCTACAGATCGACCGCTGATGCATACGGGGGTAGCGTATTAAATCTTTGCATATGACTACTAGGTGACGTGATTGAGATTGAGATTATTTCTGCAAAATTTATTATTGTTGAAGAGGCCGAGGACACCGAGAAGAATCGACTGAGTGGTTTGCTTACAGTGAACGTCCGGCAATTTTGTGAAAAATCGATGCTTTAGATTCCACATGCGACTTTTTCTTTAATAATTGATCCGGACAATGAAAGGTTTTGTTTGTAAAATTGCTACTTTATCTACAACAGCACCTTGAGTATTAGAAGATTTCCTTTCTTAGAATGAATTTTATCAATTTTTATTTTTCGAGATGCAACAAAGTTACGTCTTTCCTACTAGAAGTTTTTCAAGTAACCCACGATGAGTATACATTTTCCTCGTTTCATCATCATTATTATTATGATTTTTTCTTCTAGCCTTAAAGGTTTCTCTTGTTTTGAAACATCTTCTTTCTTAGACGAATAACACAAATAAATGCAACTTAAAATGTAGGTAACTATTTGTACAGAAACACTCCGTGCCTACTTAGAGGATTAAATGAACGTAAATCTTAAAGAATAACGTTCGAAATTTTATAAGTTTAGCTAATTGAATCAATTTTTTTAATATCATATTTCATTAAAAGAATTTTGTGTACTATTGAAATACGAAAGCCGGTCTTTTCATTGAACGATATAGTGTGTATTTTGTCAGTTATCAAATTGTAATTTCAGGCACCAAGGCTAACTCAAAAAATCAAGAACATGGTCAAACTTAATTTTTTTGGAGAAGTTATTATTTCTAAAAGAGCATTATTATTATCCATTATTTTCACAATAAATCAACAATTTGGATACATTCCAACCATCTTACAGAACCGTATATATGAATTTAATCACATTTTATTAACAATCATACGTTGCCAATAAACAACAATTCGCACGGCAAAAAGTTAATCTCTCTCCATATATTGTCTGATCCAATTATAATAGTGCGCTGCGGCTACGTGGACGTTATGGCCTGCACAATTTTCATGCTCAACTGCAGAGATCAGTCCAACGAGTTGATTTCCAGAGACCACTGGGCTGCCGGAATCTCCCTAAAAAAAAAGTAACCATCAAGTTTACAATGCGTTCCAGCGATAGAAGTCCGCAAATATACTAACATAACAAACGCTGTTCGTATTACTTCCAATAGTTAATATGACCCGGTTCCTGTTGTTCACTACTCTAACATCGGCACTTCGAAGGACTTGGGATTGGCCATTTCGACATTGCTGGTTGCTATCTGGACACCAAACCGGCCCAAAGCCGATTACTGTTACGCTACTGCCACGTCGAGGAAGAGCTGTGGGTATCCCAATAGTCTTAACCGTGGGGCCTAATCTTATATGGCTTGATAATATTACCAAGCCTATATCGTAGCTACTTTCGCCTCGGTACCACGGATATTTGATTCTCTGTTTTACATAGTAAGGATGGCTGTGCTGCACGTCGCTAAGCCTTTGAATACCAGTGTACACCTTGAGATTGCTGTCGGTAATACAATGTGCAGCTGTCAGTACTATGTTGGTTTTTATTATAGCACCTCCGCATCTCAAACTATTGCCGTAGTATGATAAGAATGCGTAATATGGGTACGAACTGATTCGCGCCTCCCTTCCGTTGATTATAGGATCGAATGAATTAGTCACTGTAAAAATGCAAATATCAAACAGTAACCTTTAATTGCAAAAAGTAATAATCAGCGCACGTCGGCTTGAAATAGATCTATTTTTTGTAAGCATTACGCTCGCACAGTCTTTTGAGTATAGTAGTATACAGGATGTTTAGTTTCCGCGAAATAAGTCGCGCCTAAAAAATGTCGGTGAAAATCGTTGAAATGTTTCATGATATTCATATTCATGATATGAATCATTCATGATAATGTAATCATAGGGTAGCCTAGCCTTCGATCGTTTATTTTTTTCCGAGATGTTTACAAAAATCTAAAAATCATGAAAATGTATGAAGGCGTTGTACTCCGAAATCGAAGTATTCGGCCGCTAAAGATTAGCGGTGTTGTTGTACCATGATAATCTTTCGATCTTTACAGTTTCATCGAAATCTGAATCTTCGGATTGCTAAGTGTTCTTTTGTTTGTCCATGTTTCGAAAAATGAACAGATTAAATACAGCAATAATAATAACGGTATCTATCAACTTCAAGTACAATTAATTTGTTACTTACCGTTTGATCCATAGACCAGCGCCAATAATGGCAACAACTTTAGCAGAAGGAACATTCTTATTCAAAATAACTTCAGTACTGATTTAGCATCGAAAAGAGTGAGCATTATATACGTTATCGACGAACAATTAACCGCGAAATATAACCAGGAAGATATATCGGAAGATATTCTAGACTAATATAGGTAAAACCTCAGGAAACCATTATCAAAATTAAATTATACAGAATTACGGCCAGTTATTAGGTTTATATGAGGCGGGCTATCAAACAACCATCCAAGATTACCAAATAGATAATACGAGGGCGATGACTATATTTATGAATTTATTATTAAGAAAAATGCGTAAATGTAAAGTATCTGACGCAAATTTGGTTTAATCAAGTTTAGTCATACGCACAATTGAAGACCTACATGCTTTTAATTCTATTTCCTGTAGGCTTATTATCTACTAATCTTAAATATGTGGCCAAGTTAACGTACACCACTGCTGAATGAAAATCTGTTATTTTGATTATAATTTCATTGGAAAAACCATTGATCCAGTATACGGATATGGGAGGTATACCGATATGCAAATTCCGTAAAATTTGGCCGATTTGTGGATAGAGGATGCGATTTTCTAAGCGGTTTGAGGAACGGGAACTAGTAGTTTCGTGTTTTCCGTAAATAGTATTCCTGGAAGTTATAAATATAACGCAAAATACGTCTAGATTTTGTTGTAAGTGTTTCATCGAATATAAACAAGAGCACAATATAAACAAGATAATTGATTGTATCAAGATTTAGAGAAACCATGTTAAAAAAAAACATGTTTGCATATCAAAGATACTCTTAATCACTGAAGATGTCGTATTTAATTGCTACATCGACTTCTACACAACTGAGCAGTAAGTAGATAGTAGTAGTGCTACACGATCTGCGAGGGTAGCATGCTTCGACTAGTGGAGCACGTTTCGCTGTATCACGCCTCGTCAGTATACGCTTATGTAGAAGGTGGTAACTGTAATTGAAATCATCGTTCATTATCATGTTAAATTTGTTTTCGTCCTCAACGGATCACCTTGTATATTGCTGAGTTTTTGGGTGCCGCTGTTTAATTCATACGGGCTTTTTTTGGAAGTCTCCACGTTCCTTCAACGTTTTTTCATAAATTCAATGGTAGAAATGAAGGTTTCAATTCAGAAGGTGAAATCCTCTAAGCGTAAAGTCTCGCATGAAATATCAGAAGATTAGCAGCGTCTGCGAAAATTCGATATTACGGCTGCTGGAGAAACGGAAAAACTGATTGTTATCGTTGAAAAAGATATTTCAGGTATTACGTGTCAGTTATTGGCATTTATTCAAGCTTATGCGTGAACTGCGAAGGAAACCACGACGTTTCGAAAAAAGTTGAATGGTTGAATCACTTTCACGATTTTCTGCGTGCCAAGCGTTCCTCGCAGCAATAAGGATAGACAATTTGCCAATCAACTCTACCACAAGCTGATTTTGTAACATGTGGTCTGAATTATTACGCACTGAAGACCGAAGCAGTTCAGAATAGAAAAGGTAAATTAAGACATACGGTACATCCTGAGTATGGTTGGCGGATAACAATATTAATAATTAATAAGAATGGCAAACAATACAAAAGTGTCCGCGCACTCCGCACTACACAAGTTTGATTAATTAATCCAGACAGCTGTTTCGAGAATACGTCGACGCACATTTTCAACCGTAGGCCGATTGATGTGAGAAAAAAGCTCTAATTCCAATATACAAACAACAAAAGCCTTACCCTAATAAATCAAACGGAACTGAGAACAACAACGGTCCGTTCTCTCTATTCATCAAATTTCGCCTTGAGTTTGTCGGCTTCCCCTGCATCTATCTTTGCCAGAAGCACTTCACAAGCACAGAAGCCACTTCAACGTTTTGTCGTTTCTAACCCCAACTCAATCGATTCTCCCAGATCGATTTTGTACACATAAACCAAATACATAAACCAAATTGTGTTTTAATAAACCTGCACCAACTTAACCTTCCCATGCTAACAATTATATTTATTATTTTCTCTTTTTAAGCATTGTAAATTGTTTTTTTTTTCCTGTTAAATCTATCAAATAAACGTACAAGATTTTCAGACTTACCTTTTATCTCTTTTTCTTTTCTCATAGTATCAAGCTTGCGAAAGACTGATTGAATGTAACAATTTACTTTGATAAGTAACCAATGAACATCATAAGAAGCAAAAGCAATTTTCTTCGATTTAACTCTTCGAATTTTCGAAATCGAATTTTCCCAATCTATTAAGCGTGTAATTAGGAACAACTTCTTTCAAATGCTTAAATGTGTCAATAACGGTATTACTTTGAAATTCCAATCGATGATCCCTTTAATTCCCCCTAAGACATTTTCTGTGTCAACAAGACCGAAAACAATAATATTCTTGTGTTTTACTTTTTTATAACCTTCTGAATAATTTCCTCATTTGCTAGCAAAAGATTAACTGCGGAAGCCGCTAGAACAGATTTGTTTAATTTCAAAATCTCTTGCAAAACGAAGAGAACATTCGAACATTCTTACAAGACGAAAACTAACAGAATTGGAATAAATTTTCACTATAGCATTAACTCAACAAACGAAGTTAAACAAATGTCCTCAAAATAGGCATTCGAAAAGAATTTTTGACCAATTGTTTTAAAACAAACGTTATATATAATACAGCATTTTATTTCAATAAATACATCAATTTTACATTTTAATTATTATACATTGCGTATGTTTATATCTAGTTGATTATATAGCAAGAAATGAAATAATATCTTCTGCTATGCCCAAGAAACATTTTTGAATACTCATCTCTGGTTTGAGCAAGCCATACGGTGACATTCACAATTGCCGGTAAATCAAAGCGACGGATAAATAATACAACTAGATTTACTTAAATATATGTGTGAAGAAATTGCTATTCTTCCAGATTTTTGTGATTCCATGTATAAAAATATGCGCCCTTCGACAAAAAGAAGAATGGCGGTAACATTGCGGTACTGTTTGGTGGTTTTTCGTGGATGATAGGATCGAACATGTTAATGGCGGCTCCTAAAAACAAATAAAAATATTAGTATCTTATATACGAATTTTTTGCTAATTAAGAAAAAATATGTATTTTAATAAGAACATTAAAAACAATTTTAGGGTCGTAAGTCCGGCAATACTGAAAGAACAGCTACTTTCGACAGTTTAAAAGTTGTAAATTCATAAGAATTATATCGAAAGTTATACCCGAAATGGTTATCCATCCGCTTTATGACAGCGCGTCACGTATTGAAACTTCGCATACTTTTGCATAATAGAACTCGAATTAATTTGTTATATGAAGCAAAATATCAACACTTCAAGTTGATCACTTGCAAGGGGGCGCAGGTAAGCATGCCCCGCCGATTAAAATGGAACTTTGTGGGTTTGCAGACCTGTTAGCACTTGTAATTTTTACTAGTAAAGACAGAGTATGTAATGATATAGGATAAGATCAAGTTATTATGTTTCACGAACACATACCATTCACCCGTTCTGTTTTCTGATTGAAGTAGTATGTATGTATACGTTGTTTTCTGGTAACAATCCATACACCATGTCTAGCGAAGAACTAGATCGGTTTCGATAAGAGTATACGTTGGAAAATTTGGAAGCACCCTACATGTACTATTGAATTAAAATATATTTGCTAATTTGATACTTCCGGTTATGCCGGTAGTAGCTGTTTGGTTTTTCAATATTTGGTTACCTCAATAACAAAAGTAACTGTGATTTTAGTGTTTCCGTTATTAGAGCAGTTTCAGAGTAACTTAGTATTCTTGATTCCATATTTGGTAATAGTTTCATCATATTAGCGCTACTTTTTATGATAGTATTTTTTTAGGAGAGATACGAAGAGAAAAACAAAAAAAAATAAATTAAAAATTTACTGGCAAACAGACGAAAAATACCTGAAATTGTAATTATACAAAATAAAATGAATATAAAACCAAAAATTATGTTTGTGTGTTTCTACAAAAAAAAAACATCTACTTGACTTGAAAATAATCACGTTACAGGTTTCAACAATAATCTGCCATTATGTTGTGTATTTAACTCCTGTCTATTTAACTCTATGTCTATTCGTCTATTTAACTCCTCATTAAACGAAATGCTAGAATGACCTTCTTCCAAATATTAGTTAAGTCAACAACAGCATTTCTCCGATAAGTGGAGATGATGAGGAATTACAATTTTGGAAACTCTTAAAAACACTTTTGGAATCAGAGAAGATGCTAAAGCTGTCATTATTCTTCTGAAGTAAGGCCTCCATCGACGTTGGCTCCACGAAAAGAAAAAGCACTGTCCTCTTTCAGACGCGCACTTCCTTTGCTGTATTGTACTTCTGAGATAAAGAATGCACATTCGACTCCTACGTTACTTTTCGCCCCCTCTGCGTATATATGAGTGTCTAGCAGTAATTGTTCAGCAATTACTAATTTATAATATATATTATTATATATAATTAATATATATAATTAATAGACTAATTTATTGAAATCAATGTTTTCCGAAAATTTGGAAAAAAAACTAACGCAGCCTTATGATGTAACGGTTTGAAAGATAGTATGTAGTAGTGAGATCTCTTTTCCTCAAGCTTTCTTCTATTGTTCTATCCCATGTTTTTCTTGGCCTTCCTCTTTTTCTCTTGTGTCTTGATCTTGCCAGCCATGTAAATCAAACTAAGAGTAGAATACAAGCCTTGGAGATGAAATATTTAAGAGCGGTTAAAGGGGTCACTCGAAAATATAAAACAATAAATTAAACAAAGTAAACAGTTACATTTCAATAAACTTCTAAAGATGAATTGAACTTTCTTGATCATACTTGTTTAATACATCATATCTGTGCAGATTTCCAAACAAACGCTACTAAATACTTTAAATTTAAAGACAAATTTTGTGATCATGTAACAATTGCATAACTATTTGCTACTTACCATAAGATCCGAAGATCACCGCCAAGAACGTCACTAACTGTAGCACAAAATGCATTCTTTTTCAACGTACAGGGAAATGCAAGCTCGACGAAGAGGAAACTTAATTTATGGACAGACAAATAACCGCAAGGCATATTTACGAAACGAACATTAGCGCAATTACAAAATATTCAACGATTACATAAACGAAACCTCAATAAGGAGAATAAATAGTAGAAATTATTAAAGAAAGACTAATGAAAATTATGCTTAATTTTACATGAGTTTAGGAAAACGGCGTATTTCCAACTTGAAGATTGTTGATCTTTATTTGGTTATTACCCAATTAGCAACTTTTACGCTTATCCTACGTACCAAATATCATTCTGTCTAATGGGCGCTTCCATAGAAATAACTATTTTTGTCGACTTGAAAAGAAAGCCAATAATCTTGAAATTCTTAGTTTTAAGACCTTATTTCATTGTGCTTCTGAATTTGACGAGAGTTATTGTCATTTGATATACATACATGTGTAAGAGTTAAGAATGTTTCCATTACATTCTGGATTGTAAGAATGGAAATATTATTTTTTAAGAAATGAATATGTATGATACATAATGTCAGAAATTCAATAAAATGAAATAATCTTCCAAGTTAGATATTAAATAATATTAAAGTTTCTATATCCTTGGAATTTTACAATTAACATTTAAACAAATTACTCTGCCAGTAATTGCGTAGCCGCCCCGTTAACTTGCATTAGAAGAAGTGCTTCAACTTGTTATGTACGGGTCTGAAGTGAAAAGCGTGTGAAACGCTGTATTGACGATGGTTCTTGTTTCAAGCTTTTTAGGCATCCTCAGAAAGTTGCCCAATGGGCAAAATTGCAACGTATAGTATTCTTCTAGATTGGTCTTATTACCGCACGCCAGAATGTGCAAGATAATATAGAATCCGTGCATCAACCCTTTATTAACAGTAATAGTGCTTGCAAAAAGCCGTCTTGTAGTATTACCATCATTACTATTTACTTTGTCTATAATTAAACCGATTTCATCACGAAATCTTTCCTGGACCTGTAGTGTCTTGGTTTGTTTTTGCTGTTTGTGCTCCTCTGAACAATACGTTATAAAAACACGAACAAAGCATGTGGCTTCTCAATATGTAATTATCATAATTTTATTATCGACATACATAATACATACGCAAATATATTATGTATATTATTTCGTGATAATACGAATTAGCAAACTAAATGTACTATTACTAAAGAAGCCAGCATGACAAATACGAATTACGAAAAACAGCCGCAAACCGGCAAAACGCAGATGTTGATGGCAAGATGGCTCATAGTATTGATGGAATAATTCACAGCAAACGCAACAAAAGGAGAAACTCTAACGCACGGAAATGTTCCTGCCTACCCGGCATCATCAGCGTGGTTTCGAGAATATTTTTGATCTCTACCTTCTATCGCTGTTGCCTCACAGTTAATGCCACAACTTTCACGCCGGGTAGGCAGAAGCATTTCCTTTTGTTGCGTTCGCCGTGGATTGTAAGAATAGAAATAGGTCAGAAATTCAATAAATTGGAATAAAGTTCCAAGTTAGATATTAAATAATATTAAAGTTTCTATATTCTTGAAATTTTACAATTAACACTTAAACAAATTACTCTGTCAGTAATTGCGTAGCCGTATTATTATTATTTATAGATAATAATAATAATAATAATAGTCTTTATAAAAAAGTAAATATCCCTTAAAGGACAAAATAAGAACAATAAAGAAAAAATGCAGTATAATGTATTGATCAGGTCAAACAAATATAAAACATAAATAACGAAAGCGTTCAATGAGTAAGTACTTAAAAAAGTCATTACAGTAGCCATTAAAATTTTTGGATAAGGATATACCTAGGAATATTTTCAAAAGTACATGAACGAGTAATACATGAAGATACATTAAAGCTAAATTGCGAAAGTAGGGACGGTGTATCAATTTTACTATTGAGTAAATTTAGTAAAAACATCTATTACATCTATCAGAAAGTGATAAAAAATTATATTGCGACAAATATGTTATATAATCAGAAAAACGTTCGGAGATAACTGCCAGATACTCTAAATGTTAAATATTTTAGAAATCGTTTTTGTACCTTCTCAATCGTAAGTTGTTGGTAAGTTGGCAAAGTGTTGCTTTGAACTAAAGAGAAGCGCAGAGTTTTAATCGCTAGTAGCTTATTAAAGATTCGACTAGATAGAACAAAAGGGAGTGAAATCGCAGCGATTAGATAGACTCGTGTCTAAGAAAGGGTTCGTGTTGCTTACTGGTTTCCCCGAGAGTCGACAAAACACGAATCTGTCTAATCGCTGCAAAACAAAGGCGGATGAAATTATTACTTTTTTGCAGAGACTATAGAGACTCGTGTTTTGTCGACTCTCGGAGACTATCTAGTCGCTATTTTGTATATAAAATGTTGTTTTTGTAAAGCACGCCCATCGATGCATGGCGTTCACGTTGGTGCTCCTTTTTGGTGGTCTATAATATAAAATACACCAACGGAAATATAGACATCAATTTTACTGTCAACTGATACGATAACAGAAACAGGAGCAACGGTGACTGAAAACACCAAAAGCTACAGGGCCATTAATTAAGATCGGTACATGGTGCCGTTTTTGTATTTAGAATGATTTTAAAATTTTGTAGAACATGTTTATATGGTCTAAGTGAAGCGGTTGACGGCTCTTTCGTATTTATGTTATTGTTGGTTTTATAAATGGCGAGATTGTCAAGAATCTTTTGTAGTACTTACTTTCGTGGAATAAAATTTTTACTTCTTCAAAATCCATTTTGTGTTTTAATTTATTGATATGATTGGCTAAAGCACACTTTTTGGGCTTTATTCTAGCAAGAGTGATAGTACGACGCCTCTCGTAACCACGATCCCCAACGTGTAAGGATCGGTTGTGGTGGTTCAGGGGCAATACATCCTTCTATTCGTCTAGAAGCTAACATAATTGATAACTTCTAAAAAAAATAATTTTTTTTAGAAGTTAAAAAAGTTAAAAAGATAACGATTCGGGTGGATTCCATTTTGCGCGCCATAACATTAAGTACAGATCTGCTTTTGCAATCAGTTGTTTCATCTACACACAACCACATTTATTTATGTTCCTCAGTTTAGCCTTAATTTTATTTTATTTTCAATTAAAGATGTTAAATAATAATGTCGTAATATGGTCCTGCTCAGTAATGTTATATCAGTGTATTTATTACAAAATGAATAAATGAATCGTTATTCAACAACGGATTTAATTTATAATAAGCAAGAGATAAGATATCTGTATGTAGCGAATACGAGTACCCCGATACCTTCTCTCTAGCTTGCCTCGCTTTATCTCGCTCCAAAATTAATTCTTAATTCTAATTAGTTCGAAACTAATCGAGTCCCATTAATTGTGCCCAAGCTATACATACTGTTTTAAGAGCAAAATCTGTGCGTTTCACGATATCATCAGGCACTCGTGTATTGTCGACTCTCGGGGAAACACGAACTTTCCGAAATCCTACTTTTTTTGTAGAGCTTAAAAAGTTGGGAGGGTGTATAGAGTCAAATAGAAAATCTAAGGACTTACTGAACTAATTTTGTAAATAGAAATAAATAGGAAAATTGCCCAATCTCTAATTAACCCTCTTAAGGATTGGTTTCTCGAAATTAATTTTATCAATTTTAATAACACAATCAATAAACGCGACAGGTCTACTACATGCGTTAACTTGTTTTTGTAGCTAATACAACAAGATAGATGCGATCAAATTGTTTATTGCGCTATGTTTTTTTTCAATATTTTTGGCGAGCTCTTAATGATATGGATGGCAAATACCGCCATATCTTACATTTCGCTACTACATTTTATTTAAGTATATACATAAGAAAATTAATATTTTCTCAGATGTTTTTGAATCCAATCATAAAACGGTGCAATAGGCGTTTGTGTATCATAACCACTACAATTTATATATTGCCCCGAGCTAACCACTCCAATGACCCTATTCCTGTAAACAACCGGGCTTCCAGAATCTCCCTAAAACATAAAAGCCATCAGATCACATCCGCTTTCTACTAGCCACTAACTTACGTAGCAGGTGTTCTGATTTTTTCCTTTGGTTTTGATTATCCTGTTAAAATGGCTTGTTAGTCTAAAATTAGCGGATCTGAGCGCTTCCGAATTACCGCCGCGACAGCGACCGTCGCTGTCAACCGAAGATGTATCGCACTTCAGCTTGCCAAAACCGGCTATTGTGACTTTGGAACCAATTCTCGGACTAACACGGGCCACATCTATCAGCCGGGCTGTCGGACCTAATCGAATGTGGTCGGACAATATCACGAGACCAAGGTCGAATCTGGTTTGACCTCTGTACGCAGGATACTTGATGATCTTCTTCACGTGGTGCGGCTTCCTATTCCGTAAATCGTCAAGATGTTCGACGCCCGTGTATACAGACAACTTCGCGTTCCCCAAACAGTGGGCTGCGGTCAATATTACATTCGTTTTTATTATGGCACCGCCGCATTGCAGACTTCTACCATTCTTCGATAAAAAGGCGAAATATGGGAAGGCCGTGATATTTGCTGTTTTCCCGTTGACGATAGGATCGAATCTGTTCACGTCGGCTGTAGAAACAAATAGAGGCATTAGTATCTTATATACGAAATTTTTGCTAATTAAAGAAATGTGTATTTTAATAAGAAGAATAAAAATAACTTTTTATGGACGTAAGTTCAAGAATATTGAATAGCTATTCTTTCGATGGTTGAAAAGTTGTAGCTAATTCCAAAACGTAACATGAAACTGAAAACGCATTCTTTTGAACGAGAGAACTCGAATTAACGTTTTACTTGAAACAACTTGAACAGAGGTAAACGTACTTCATCAACTAAATCGACTAAATTGAACTAAACTGAATATTTCTAATTTGATCAAATTATGAATTTATGTTTCACGTTCGCATCTTTTGTTTTCGAATTGAAATAAAATTGAATACGCATTTCTGATAATGATTGTTACCAAAAAACCAGTACAGGATGTTTCATGAGGAACTTGATCAGTTTCTGAAGAAGTGTACGTCAGGAAACTTGGAAGTACGCTACTTGTACGATTGGACTAGAATTTAACTATATAGGAGTATTCTTGGACGGTAGATTAACCTGAAGAGCTGAAATTGCTGCTCCCAATAAAAAGCTTTCTTCTGCACTGTTGAGAATTCGATCAATTAGCAATAAAGAAGCAGCAGTAGAAGCAATCACGCACTTTTTCACTCTCGAATGGGATACAGCATTCAATTATGGGATGAATCTGATGATATCTTTGTCTTACAGAAAAGGGCCTTGCGTGCAATCGAACAAGTAGCATAAACAACACACCCGTAGACAGCTGTTTATAAAAAACAAGGTGATGTCTCTTCCATCGGCATATATATGTATATAAACAGGTAGTTAAGGCTTTAACAAATTATTTCATGAGACTCAGCTTTATGTGAAGTAGAGCTAAGGTGATTCTATCGTTGTGAAGTAAAGACTCGTTTACGATGTTCGCTTCCATTCATTTCTTAGCAGTGTCAACTCACACCTACTCTCAGCCACAAATAAACAGACACCACCGATAAACACTACCAAATAAACAGGCCACCGTTAGGAAAGGATAAACCCACAAAGAACAGGTCACATAAGGAGCTTAACTAATTAATGAAACGTAAATGACACATATGTTTGTAAATAATACTATTCACGTATCCTGTTTCTAAGGTTAATAAGGAATTCACATTAATTGGATGCTGAATTTGTATCCTCGCATTCGGACTCACAAAAGCTGCATTTATGATTACCTTAAATGTGGATTTTTTGCACGTGAGCAGGAAATCTTCCATGATAAAAGAATAATCTCATAATTTACGACATCACACTTCCTTTAACAGTAGATTTGTTGTACCACCGATTACTTTAATGTTGGGAAAGTGTTCATAATTGTTGGCGAGATTACTCTTATAGTCTGTGCTTTTGCTAATCTATATGCGATTTAAATTTAATAATGAATGTGGTAGTAAAAGGCCTTCTAAAGTTTCCTCAACACTTGATTTATTCATAATAATAGCATTTCTCCGATGATAAATTAAAGTTTTGGAAACTGTTAAGACCACTTTTATTTAAGCCTTTGTAATTACCGTTGCCTCCACAGGAAAAACACTGAATTCTTTCGGAGGCGCATATCATACGTTGTATTATATCCAACCCTTACGTTGCTTTTCATCACGTCCGTGCATAGAGAGTCTAGCAGGAATTGTTCAAGAATTTTATAATAGACTAGTTTGTTCAAATCAATGTCTTACAAAAATTTGGTAAAAAGTACTTACGGACTTATGTTGTAAGGATTTGAAGGGTAGTGCGCATACAAATAGATCTTTGAATTTAAAGGTAGGAGGATGTGTCTTAGACCAATACATGTAGCTTTACCTTAGACCAATTTCAAAAACTAGAGCAAAGTAATAGAAATGTAAATTGTTTCTAAATTGCTTGCTTCAATCGAAAAAAAAGAAGCTCTTTTTGTTGGCCTGTCTAGTAATAATAATTTATTGGTATATTGGTTATACATACAATAATGTTAACGCGCGAGTCGAAAGACAACCAAATAATAGTAAACAACGACAAACACTTCGTTAAAATACTCATACATCGCTTGATGCGATAATCTAAAAACTAATTAAACTTCTTTGATCGTACTTATTTAATACCCAATCTCTGCGGAGATTTCCAAGCAAACGTTATTAAATACTTTAAATTTAAAGACAAAATTTGTGATCACGTAACGATTGCATAACTACTTGGTACTTACCATAAGAACCGAAGATCGCCGCCAAGAACGTTGCTAATTGTAATACAACATACATTCTTTTCTAACATATAACGAAACACTGTCTTGAGGAAGAGGAAATCCGATTTATTGACAAAAACCTAACCGCAAAGCATGTTCAGGAAGCGAACGTCAACCCGATTGCAAAATATTCAATGGTTATCAAAGCGAAACCTCAACAACAAGAGCAAGTAATTTAATTCTGTATGAGTTTAGGGAAAAGGGGGATTTCCCACGCGAAGACTATTGTATAAATGTTGGGCGTCATCCAAAATTAATGATATTCAAAGTGTTGGACAACAAATTCGTATATATTAGAAACTATCTGTTAGTACGTATAACAATAAATAGACTTGCGTTATTTGCCTCTTAATTCTCTTTATAACCATAGGAGTTTTTCGATATGGAATGTCTTCAAAAATAAGGGTACACTCAATTACTCTATTATATTGAGATTTATCGAAAGTACTTTTTAATAAAAAATTGATCATACTAAATTAACGCACTAATACGCTCATTTCATTAACAATTTGGATGCTTTTAACGATCTATGTCGAATTAAAAAAAAAAAGAACTAATAGCTTTGAAATTCTTAATTTTAGCAACTTATAGCGCTGCGCCTCTAAATTTGACGAGTTCGAGGAATGTGATGTTGATGAGTGAGTGACTCCAAAGTTAAACTCGTTCCTTTCAAGCGAAGGACGTTCGATCGAAGTTCGATAATTTAATTTCTGTACGAAACACGACGAGACGAGCAAGGAAGACGATATCGATGTGAGTCTCTTGATCGCCTCACCTCGTTTCAGTCGGAAATTATTTCTTGACCGTACGTTGGATGCTAGTCGAGTCCCGTTAATTGTGCGTAAGCTCTACATATTGTTTCACGTCCGGAAACCAGGAATCGTTCGCTTCCAGAAAAAGTAACATCCTTTACGAATAAATTCCTTTGCTATACTCGCGAAAGTTCGTTATTAAACTAAGGTGTTTTCATTAAAAAGAAATATATCAATGTACGTTTTTTATGTTGACAAGTATTAACACAAGCGTTCATGCTTTGGATACTTTTATTTATTGATTTCTCGAAAATAAGAGTATTGGCAAACAGTAAGATGCAAACAATAATGCAAGTATACAGCTACTTTAAGGAACACCACATACCTAAAACAAATACAATCTAAAATAAATAAAGTCTGTACGTCCTCATGTATAACTGAATCCAATCGCGATATCGCACTGCTGACGTTTGTATATCGGTACCAACGCAATTCTTCTCCCCAGAACTAACTACTCCGATGACGGCGTTGCGATAGATAACCGGACTTCCGGAATCTCCCTGGAAGACAAATACCAATGAACGTCTGTATTTTGTCAACGATTTTAACGGACTTACATAGCAAGTATTACTATTATTATCGCTAACAGTCTCTATTATTCCATCGTTGGTTCCTTTTAGTGTAGCATTGACATATCTAAGATTCCTGGAATCTCCCCAAAAGCAACGACCGGCGCTATCAACAAGGAACGGATTACATTTGACCTTGCCAAAACCAACTATTGTGACTTTAGCGCCAGAACTTGGAGTCATGTCTGCTACCGGTATGACTTTAGCATTCGTACCGAGCTGAATTGGAGTCGACAGTATTATCAGACCTATATCGTTATTACTACCTCTAGAGTAATCAGGATGTTTGATGATTTTTTTAACACGGTACGGTGTTCTACCGTCCAAGTCGTTTAAAGTTTGAATACCCGTGTATACTTTAAAATTCGTATCAACTAGACAATGAGCTGCTGTTAATATTATGCTTGGTTCTATTATGGCACCTCCGCACCGAAGAGTTTCTCCGTCAGGTGATAGAAAGGCGTAATATGGAAATTCCGTGATTGTTGCCACTGCTCCGTTTAAGATACGATAGGATAGATTGCCCACTGAAAGTTCAGGAATACAATTAATTAATATCCTCTACTAGACATCGGCGCTATTGTTAGAGAGAACGAAGGAATTGTATTAAGTCAATGATTTTTTGATCCTTTATTTTAATTTAGTTTTAAATAACAAAGTTTTACAATTAACATGAAAAACTTAATAGTTTTTCTTTTTTTAGTTAATAGTTTAACTTAATAGTTTTTCTAAATAGTTTAACATATGCTGTAATATGTAAAATATTATGAATGAATGTAATATTAGGTGTACTGTTAATTTGGTTATTTGATCAGCGCAATATTTGCAGTTCATTTTCTGATAAAAACACCTTTAACTAACATTATATTTTGTAATTGTTTGCAAAATCTGTCTAGCTTGCATAATTTGATTGAATTGGTTCATTTGAGTATCAACATTTTAAAATTGATATTTTTCGATTAATTTTGACGTAATATATACATAATGTGTATTAAAAAATGAAGGCAAACGGAGATAAACGTTATTAAACGCGAATATTTTATCAGATCCAAAAAAAAAGTATGACCAATGTTTATCCGGAAACGAAACATTGCTATCTAAAAGGAAGAGGTGTTTGGTGTTTTAGATATTGCTCTTCTATCGTTGACGATAATAGAAGCTCATATACAAATAGTTTCTTCCTTGAGTAAATTAGGAAATAAAATTGTTTAGAAGCAATTCTCTCAAACATAAAATCATATAATTCATGGGGACTATGCGCGAAATAATAGTTAAGTTGAAAAGGTTGAAGAAAATTATCAAGATTTTTCTCACAAATTCGTTTATTCTAAATTACCTGTTTCGTTTCGAACAAACACATTAATTTATTCTCACACAGTTGGCATTAAGTCTCTTGGTGTATGACTTCTTAAACTATAGTGTCGAACAATCGATTAAAATTATATTCAAGCGGTTTCCTTAGCGCACGATACAAGTTTCATAACGTTTTTAACGGAACACGAAAGTTTAAATTTAATTGCCTCGCTAACACTTACGTTTTAGCCCTATCGAACTCTGGACAAATTCAATGGACAAGGTGTCCATTCAAGTTCCATGAACAGCAATCATTTGAAAATCTTGTGGACACTAGTTGATATAAGAAAAAATCAATTTACTGCAGAAATCTTCAAGAAATATACAATTGAATAAAATTTGAATCGCCGCCCTAACGCTTAAGGCCTTCAACGTACTGACCGTTAAAGAAACTGGACTCTCGCAAAAATCTCAAATTATCTCAAAAAGTTAAATAGACTGGTGCCTATAGCAGAAAGTTGATATGAATCAAAGAGGTACACCCACAACATTATGTGGCTTAGCAAATAATCCATTCTCGAGTTCTTATCAAGATCTATAAAAATGCGACAGAAGGTAGAGATAAAAAAGTACTCTCGAAACCACGCTGATGAGGCCGGGTAGGCAGAAACATGTCTGTGTGTTAGTGTACTTTTTTTCTCTCCTTTTGTTGCATTTGCCCTGAATTATTTCATCAATACCACGAGGAAGCCAATTTTCCTTAGCATTATATATTTTTGGTTAACATATTTGATAGTTTGAAATTTCACGTCTACCTTATATAATTAAAAAAAAAAAACATTTTGATTTTGAAATTTGATAATGGTCAGGAAGAATCGGATCGTCGTAAAAATTCCCAATTAACCGCTAGAGAGAGCCTTCAAAATGTGGTTTTGATTTTTTTTGCAAGGTCAATAAAGGTATTAGAAATAAAAAAAAACTATTTGTTATATTTTAATCTCGAACGTTATTTGTCAGAGATCCATTTTCTCTTCGGGTTCATAACAAACAAAAGATTTAAAACTTTGCCAAGTTTAAACCCATTCTCCAACTCTTAGTTAAACATCTGCATGCAGAAATCGAATGAATATCTGAATGTTAGAATATTTCAATATATATATATAGTATTATATATTGAATATATAATAATATATAATATTTCAGCAATAATTTCGATAATTTGATTAAGCTCTAATATTTTTATGACTAGAATATTCATAAAAATATAGTATTAGAATTTAGAATTTTAGAATTAGAATAAAAATATTAGAGCTTAACCAAATTATCAAAATTATTATTGAAATATTATGTATTATTATATATTCAATATGTATATTATTATATATATTGTGTTATGTATAAGTACACACAATTTCTGTTTCTTACCGATGGATCCAAACATCACGGTCATGAATAATAGAAACTCTTGCACGAAGAACATTTTCACTTAAAAGAGATTTAAAGACTACACCAAATAAACCAGACTTTAAATTTATTCGAGAAATAGCTATTCATATCTATGCGTGATATCCCGGAACATGGAATCGACAGTCAAAAACACATTTATCTTAAACCGCCGATTCCCTGTCTTGTGGTAAGATTTTCGTCACCCATTAATTAGAATAGATATATGTTTTTCATTGTAAATTTTCCCTTTTGGAAAAACGTGTGACATATAAACATATTACGCGGGGAAATGTTGGAGGGAGATATTATGAATAAAAACCGGATGTTCGGACAATATTTTCTACTAAATCGAGAACGGATATCAACTTTGTGTCAAATAGAACCTGTTGAATAGCCGCCTAGAACGCGATACCTTTTTTCCAGAAAATTTTGACGGAAACAACAGTTTACATATAAACATTATAAGTATCCCTTCTGTCGCATTATATATGCAAATTAGTGTCGATATTCATATAAAATGAATCAAAATATTATATATGATGCTACGAAAATCTAGTCCAAATACGGGCGTATTCAACTAGAAGAAAGTTAACTCTCTAAAGTTACTCTTTTTCCGAGAATATTTCAATATATATTCATAAAATTATATTGAATATAATTATATTGATTGTCACACGAAGGTCGCATGACGTCCGTCTTTTTATATTATCACAGGTCTAAACGCTATTAGCTTCACACTGACGCGACAAGTGCGACCCCGAACACGGCACGTGTACGCATCCCATCAACGACAATGGGTCGACGAGTTTTGCTTAATTTTTATCGTGCGTGTTACAATGTTGTGCAGCAAACCTTACCACCGTTGCGTAATATTTTGATGTACATCGATCGCAACGAACAAGCGTGGCCCGTAACAGTGCGACTTCGATGTCTACGGGACGAAAGCAATACGAATCTCGTAGCGCTCTCGTCTCGTCAGCGTCCTGTGCTCGTCTCGTCTATGTGTAACCGTACCTTAATGTGTAAAAACGTCACGCGTAACTGAAGCCCAAAGAAAGCGAGCAATCGTTCTCATCGAAAACAGCTAGACTGCTGATAGAAGAATAAAATCTTCGCATAATCAAAATGTTAATGTTACCACAAAGAATGCGCTTTAATTGAAGACCATAAGCGAAACGATTAAATTTTGCAAATAACCTTAAGCGTTACGTTAAATTTACGTTCAACAGAGGTCGGTTTTCCGTAACCATACGGAACTGCAGCAATTAAGGGCTCGATAGTGTTTGTTGGAAATCAGATAAGAGATTCGCCACTGGTACTACTGCTTACCACAGCGATATATTAAATAATATTATTCTAATACCTACCATTCGATTCGGCCATTTAATAAAATAAACTCCCTCCTCAGATCAATTTTAATAAAAGATTTATTGTATTAACGAACTTTTTTATTGTATTTACGAACTTTCTGCGATTAGTATAGGTAAAGAAATTCTGAGCACACAATATATTATTCAGCTATGAAACCAGTACGTGTATATTTGCCTTTGTTTTCAACGAACGTAAGAAACTTTCAATACAAGAATTGTTTCTACATAGGTACAGAACTTTACATAAAATACAAGAAATCTTTTAATTTCAAAGCTAGATACTACCTTAATTACGCTATTAGAATGCATGTAGCAGAATGTAGTTAACAATAATAAAAATTATCACCACTTCCTATATAAAACCGGAAAAAGGCAAGCGGGTACAATGCACGTACTCACAGGAGGAAGGACACAACGTCTTTTGTGTAGAACATATACAATACACACGATGCAGATGCATCCATAAAATGTAACATTTTTTACTGCTCCCCCCTTCACAGTTGGTCTATTAGCATTCCTGGTTAAGTAACTATTTACTACTCCAGTTACTTCATCAATCCTAGATGTGATAATGTTGAGGGAATCAATAATCTCTTCTTGTTGTTGTTTGACAAGAGCGATGTCTCTTTGAATCTGAGCCAAATGACTTGTATCATCGCTCGCAGACATTGTATACTGGTATCGATCAATAAGAACGGTGTCAAGTTAGCACTCGTTATATTCTCGAAATACCGACAAGATACGAATTGATCACTTAACCGACAATTATTAAAACACGATCGGAAAATCGTGCATTGTAGGCAAAGTTTGTTAATAAAAGACAAACAGACGCAACTGTATAGATAATCGAAATGATTCGCTTGATTATAAGATAATTTAGATTAGATATATATTAAATAAAAAAAAAATGGATAAGTAAATATATTAAATATAGTCTAGAAGATTACAATTAATAAATGGGAAAGATGAAGTAAACAGGTGTTTTTCTCTGTGCTTTTCTCACAAACACTTGCTTATATTTAGTCTTTTTCCGCTGAAAGGCTGCAACAAACGAAAATTCATTCGAGAAAGGAAACTGCACAGTTCCAATATATATAACTATACCGTAAAGATTAAATGATACAAGGAAAGGATTAATTCGTCAAGGTGACACTCGTCCTGTCACTTTTTTTTCTGTATTCCATATTTACTGATAAGTAGAAGAATTTGCGATTAGTATTATCGCGAAATGGAGGTTCTTAAGCATTAATTCCTTGCATTTTGATGTATTTAGAGAATTATGATGATTCAACAGAAGGTTTAGGGTTACTTAGCTTGTTTTTCGTTTTATCATTTTGATCGAAAACCTACTTGTTTGTAGTCTAGGCGTTTAATAATCAATTTACAAATATACCTGTAGGTCGATTATAATTACATTGAGCTAACGATGTGCAAAACTACCACATTAAGATAGATAAAAGAGGTACTACTACAATAAATAAAAATGAGTTGTCACGAATAATATAAAATGCAGGCATAACGATCAAAAGCATCAACAAAAATGTGTGCGAAATAAGAAGGGTCGCTAAACTGCGCTCTCTTCATGTTTACCGCATAGAACTATATAGGGTCCGAGGAGATTTCGGAAGTTAACTGCGAGATACTAAATAGCAAATATCCTGTAAATATTCATCCTTCAAGGTGTCAGTTCCCGAAAAATATTTACTAAAAATTGGCGTTGTTTTAATTAGTGAACATTGCCAAAGCGAAGCTTTCAGCTTAAAGAAATTTTACTGACAGATTTCACATTCTTAACATGTTATTGTCATCTTTTAACAAGCACGGTGGCGTGGCTATTTATTGCAACAGAAATATTAAAACAAGAACAAGAAAGGTCGCACCGTAGAAGTTTGTGGAGTCGAATTAATTTTGGAAATTAACGTAATAATCGTTGCAATTTATAGGGCCCCCAAATTCAGCTCTTAGTTATTTTTTGAGTAAGCTTTCATTATTATTTTAAAATTCGATACCTTCCGAAATTCTTAACACTTTTGTTGATATCTGTAACAGCTTTTACAATTGAAACTGCAATTCGCATAAGCGCCATTTTGGTATATGGTATATATCAATTTATTTAGAATATATTTACAGGAAGAAACTCGGCTCTCAGTTTAAAGAGTGCTTGTCCTAGCCAAGCTTTCCAAAATTTTTTTCAAAAAAAAAAAAAAACAGCTATAACTGTTTTTAGATAGAACTTTGATAAACACTTTCCGCTAGTTAGATGTGAGAAAAATGAGAACATAGAAAATAATAATTCTTGGGATACGTCTAAATATCTGGAATATGAAAAATTTTACAAGAAATAATCACTGCAACAAAAAAGCGAAACAATGACAACTTTATTTTATAATCTCAAAACAAAACTAAAGTAATTCTCAATGAGTAGAAATGTCTTTCGGGCGCTGTCGCGAACTTAATATTTTACTTGTCGTTTCCCTGATCATGCTATTAGCTTAAGATTTCTAAAAATTGATGTTATCTCTTGCTCCGGCAGCTGCTCGATTTTGGTCACCGTGTGATGATGTTCTTTTCTCCTAGGATCATTATATATGCGTGTTACACGAAGAAAGGAAATTCACAGGATTGCCCGGCTATCATTCCATATCTTCTTTTACAAATTCAACTATTCACTGAACTGCAAGCGTTTATTTATATACGGTAAGTGAAAGTATCCAAACACATTAAAATAGCACCCAAAAATAAACTACTTGAAACCATTTCAAAACCAATTCTACACAACGTGATCACATGTTGATAATGGGGATCCACGCATCTTCGAAACAGCTGGGCTAATTAACTAAACTTGTGCAGTGCGGAGTGAGCCGGTAGTTTGGTGTTGTTTATGGACGTGCGCATGTTTAAATCAAGCGTGGTGGATAACACTTGATAGATTACGTCAATTTTGAATCAATTCCTGTAGAAAATTCCACCGGAACGGGCTATAGCAGTCACCAGAGCTAGAAAGTTTTGGTTTCTACGCTTCACATATGGAAATCGACCCGAACGCTGTATTATATTTTATTTAGCCGTGGGAGGATCATCAAATAGAACTATTAGAACTAACGCTTAATTGAACTGAAAACATTGTTAAATCTTGTATTTATTTGTTTCGAAAGAACTCTTCTTTATTGAACCAGGGAATCGTATTCTTCCGGGTGCGACGGATAGAACAAAAGCGCATATAAAAATACTGCACATCTCCAAACGGGTTGTCATTTCCACATAATATATACGATACACGCGATACAGATGCATCCACAAAATACAACCTTCATTACTTGCTCCTCCTCAGTCGATCTATCGACATCCGCAGCCAAGTTTGTTACCATTGCTTCAAACTCATCAATTTGAGATTTGACAAGATCGAGAGAATTGATAATTTCTTGTTGTCGTCGTTTGATAATAGTGAGCTCTGCATGACACTCGATCATACTACTTATACAACCATCGTGCGACATTGTACACTAGTGTCGATCGATCACAACGATTTTAAGTAAGCGCTCACGCAGATGTTTGTACTGCACCAACAGTGATGTAAATGCCAACTGTGTTCAAGAGAATAATGCGATGTTTCCGAAAACTCGAGAATGCGCGGGTAAAATACGTCAGTATGATCATATAGACGACAATAACTAAAACACAATCAGAAAGCCGAAATTTTGGATTGTACACAAGGATTAATATTTCAAATGTTAATAAACAGAGAAAATAAGCACAGGTTAATATATGGATAAGCCAAGCGATTTGTGACATTACATGATAATTTAGATTAAATTAGATTAGATTTATTTATGCTTTTTGTGCTTTTTGTGCTATTTATAACATATACATAAATTTGTATATGAACATAGTATATAAAAGTACAACAATTATTATATACATCTCTTTTGTTATATATAACAACAACAAAACAAGAAACAATAACAACAATAAAAGCAAAAATCGGACAAATGATGATGAAAGAAAGTCGAGCTTGCTATTTAAAGAATTACTCCTCCTCCTGCTCCTGTAACCCATCTAAAAACAGCGTAAAATTCTTAAATTTAAAGTATCGCAATAAAGGTATGGAGTATTTACAAAGAAATTACCAAAATCGGACGGAATCAGGTTATTCTGTATTTTATACTGTAAATTGCGTGTTCTTCGTATTTTGCCTTAGACACGTTTAATAAACACATTCAAAAGACCATTTACCGCCTCCTCTTTTTTCGCTAATATTTCAATACCCAATACATTAAGCAAGTATAATGTACAATCTGATCATAAAAAGGCGTAATCGATACTAAAGTCTTTAGGAACCTTTAAAAGAAGTCCTTCAAAAAGTTTTCAAAATTAACGTATTTAATAATCTTAAGGAAACGTTAAGAAATAAGTCAAGATTAGCCGGAAAATTATTATACAGAAGACAACAGCTAACTAAGCTAACCTACTTGCCGATTGGTTCAATACGCACGATTACGGCGTTCAATATTGATTGATAAGACCAAATTGGTAAGTTCCAGTTGTTCGAAGAATAATCGCTTTGTCTTTCTTGGATTGACATGGATCCAAATTTCTTGGATTGACAATTAATAGCCAATTTGGACTAGAGGAAGTATGTTGAATGTCCATCGATGTATTTGGCTTCGTGTAATATCTCGATCCATAGACATCCAAGTTGAATTTGATGCCTATTACGCCTATGTTTATAATAAAATTAGATATGGTATTACATTTTGGACTACATCGTGCAAAAACCTATTTAAAGATCGCAAGATGCTTACCTTTCCTGCGATCTACACGCTTGAGTGCGCGATATTTGCACATGAACACTTTACTGTGCTCTTAAAAGCATTTGGCTTTGCTTTGGTTTTAGGAACATTTTCCAAATTTTCTGGTAATGCAGAATATTTTCGCAAAATTTTTCAAACAGAGGTGTTTTACGCGGTTGAATGTATATGTCCGCCCTGGTCCAGATTACTCCTGACGTACACAAAAGCGCGGTATACAGTCTATAAATTCTTTTCGATGAACAAGGACCTACATGATTGTCTGTAGGACATACCAAAAATCAACGTAAGAATTCTTTTTTGACAAATCAATACGCGTTGGTAATCGGCACAGCCCAATACTAAAATGTTATACCCAAAAATCGAATGTGCCAACAAATGGTATACCATCAACAGTAATTCCGTACTTAAACTGCTTTTTAATTGTCTAATTGCGTAATAGAGACCAACGCCAAACTGAGAAAAGGCCGGTCGTCGCTGACTGAAATGCACGAACACCGTTTTGTCGCGATTCATCATCAATCTGTTCTTGCAGCACCACGTAGAAAACTCATCCACAGCACGGGCTATCTTAAATTCCAGCTTCGTCAAGGACCTAGCGGAGACAGCAACGGAGGTATCATCCACTTATGCCATAACTTGCGCAACGGTGAACAATCCTGGTGGTGGTGAAGTCATTTGCGAATACGAGAAAAATTAGGGAACCTAGAAGCGAACCTTGCCGTACGCCCAATGTAATTGGCTCTAATGGCGAAACTGTATCAGACACGGCAACTACTATCGTCCGGCCCGTCAGGAAGGAAGAAAACCAATCTAGTATCCTTCCCCTGATACCTACCGCGCAAAAAATTCAAGTCCAAACTATCGAATGCCTGAGACAAATCGAAGAAAATTCCAGCTACATAATTGCCCTCGTCGACTTCTTTATAGATAAATTGCAAAAACTTGATTGAAGCCGTTTCGATAGACCTCGATTTAAGATAACCGCGTTGGGCACTTGTAAAAGCTTTAAACTTTTCAAGGAAGTCGATTAATCTATTGTATTCAATAGATTCCAGCACTTTCGAGAATACATGCAGTACTATTATGGGCCGGTAATTTGCGACAACGGATGGATCGTGTTTTTTGAAAATTTAAATGGTTTCACCTATTTTTTAATTGCGAGGGGAAAAACTCCTGAGGCTATTGATTTATTGAATATTACAGTTAAGGCTTCGATTAACGCATCTCCAACATACTTAACGGTTTTCGTCTGTATGTCATCCATACCAGTGCTACGCTTATTTTTATGTGCTTACTGTATGAAAAATTTATGATTCCTTATTGGAAACTATAGAAAAAGAAGTTAAAACACGACACTTATACACACGGATGGTATTTGTAGCTACTTCTTAATTTGTCTTTAATTTTTCAGCTCGATTCAGGCTGCCCCGCAACACGCAATCCTAAACTAATAGAAGTGGTAAGTACCGGCGATAATTTTAAATGTACTGTATCTGAAAATATAATAAGACAAGCTCTTGATCTCAGCTTAACAAACTGAGATCGTAATTTCCATTATATGAGTAATTTCTGGTTGATCCTTTTGAGCCGATCAAATTAATTATAAGGATTATCGCGACAAACTGCATATTAAAAGGAATCTTTAATCTTTGATATCTAAAAAAATATAAAGTAACTCCGTTTCTACTAAATTTACTTCTTCAACATTTATGATACGTCATCAACATCCAAACATCCAAACTCCACTATTTACGAGGTTGGTTCGGATTACAGACACAAAAGCGAAAATGTACGCTAAAATCACGTACTTCTTCAGTACGGCAACTTTCTTAAGCAGTTTGCATGGATGATTCCTTCATAAAATCCAGATACAGGCAATTGAATGGAAGATTCTAAGTCGTTCTATGCGCTTTATTCGCTGCTAAAGTTTCCTCTGTCGCCCTTTAGCTATATCATTAACGTTCACTTCATAACTAGGGATGGAGCTTTGCAATTGAGGCTTTGAGTGAAAGATTAAGAATGTTTCCAAAATCCCTTCCACACCGATATAGAAACTACTACCGCTGATCTTCAAATAGAAATTATCGATTTGCAGTGCAGTGATGTATTCAAGTACAAATATCAAAAATTTATCTTTACTCGAATATTGTAAGAGTCTTCCATTCGCGCAATTTGGTAAATCGCATGCGTTTGCCCGTCGATGCTTCTCTGCTTTCGGCGTTACTTACCTGTTGTGCGAAAAAACATTTTCCAAAATGAAATACTGAAAAAAATTGTTTGAGATCCAAGTTAACCGATGAACATGTTAAATCACTTCTGGTACCAGCAAATAGGCCATGAATATGCTCAAGATTCAAATCATTTAATATCTGCGGATATAGTTACTACGGAAGTTAAAGAAGATGGAACGATTATGACGCAGAGCCATGACAACAAGAACATCTGCTACGTAAGTTTTAGTATCTAGAAACTGTTCGAGATGTCATATATAAAGTTAAATACGGCCGTGCCGTCCAGGTGTCCAGAGTATTCATATTCATATCAGTATTCACTGAATAATGACTTGTGAGAGGCGGTAAAATATGGATTCGTTGCAGCATACCAGAAAGAAAAGAACCGTCCAAGCCTTTCGTTGCCAACCGGTATCAAAAAAAGGCCAACGCTACTTTGTCGTCCAATAAGATCATGGCTAGGGTGTTTTGCAATGAACACGGTATAATCCGCGCTGATTACCTTAAAAATGGCAAAACAATTTATCGCGAGTATTCTGCCAACTTATTGAATCGTTTCCAGATACTCCTGTATATCTACACAAAGTTTCATACTATTTTTGATGAGAAATTAAATTTATTTTACCATACCATTGACTCACCTTGTATATAAAAGTAATGAGTTGCGTACAACACTTTAATCTTGATTATTATTGCAAGGTTTATTAAGCTATTCTAATTGTTAGTTGCCACTTCCTCTTTTCCATCAACACATTTATCTCAAATTCTTGTGCCTCCCCTCCCCTTAACAAAAGCATAATGTAGCTGTACTTACGGTTTGTTTTATTTCAGTGTAGTTTTAAAAAGCTCTCGTTGTTATTAACAATTCAGCTGGTCCTTTACGTAAAATGTATCGATTGGTCTGCTTTGTTGTTTTGGCGGCAACATCTTTCGCGGCTGTTGGTAAGAATATTTATTCATTATCACAAAACATATTCTGAGTAAATATATCTTTAAATTATAGCACATTTATTTTTTTACCATAACTGTATTACACATATTTTTCATATTTTAAAAAAAGCATTTAGGTAGACTTTTCAAATCCATGCTCAAACATGCAGTAGTTTAATAGTTTAGTACTTTATTGTCAGAGAACCGCCTGAGCCACTTCAAGTAGCTCAGGCTTTCTCTCAGGCTCAAATTTAAACTTACATTAATTGAATAATTAAAGAGAAAAACGCTCTTGGAGAAAAAACTTCTTCAATAGGTTCCAGCATCGAGATTAGTTGTAATTAGCGTTGTGCATACATCAAGTCTTGTAACTTCACTGTGTCCACTCCCTCGATGATAACCTCCTTCTTGTAGCGAGAACCTCAATTTTCATGGAAGTAAAAATTCTTTTTCTGGCTTACTATCTTTCGAGCGTAAGAGCAAAGGGGTATTATTAAGTTCAGCCAAGGACGGTAGTTGTAAAACAGGACAATGATTTTCTTTGTATTTCATCTTCTCACTTGCCAAAACATCGAAATTAATGTAAAGTCTCCTTAAACGATATTAGAGTAATTCTAAACGTATCTAACTGTAATCTTATTGTTCCGGTCGTAATCATCAAAAGTCTCAGTAAAATTCAACGTTGTACAGATGTTTGTGGTGCAAAACGTCGTCAAGAAGAATAGAATCTATGCAACAGTTGCGTTCCTGCAAACCTTGCATAATGCTGCATCTAAATTTGCTGTGGTCCTAAAACAATCGCGATTAATAGAGAAATTAGATGGCGCCAAATTTCATTTCTAACTTTGAATCTATATGTCATCAAAGTAACTTAGGTCGCTTATAATTCCGTGTTTATAAGAAACTTCATTCGTATTTCGAAGACCTGATTACTTGTGGTGGATAAAGAAAGCTGAATAGCTGAATTCTACAAAGTTTCAGGTAAATATACTGTTTTTGTGGTGCAATACCTCTGAATCAGAAAAAAAATCTCTGACATTCGTTTAGTTCCATATTTCGTTTTCTAATTGACTTTAATTTGCTGAAAGAGTATATTAGAGACACTCCCGATTTTAGTAATTTTGAAAAAATCATGAATTTCTAAGTTTTCTCGATGCCAAACATCATTAAACTTAAAAACAGAAATTGTTTAGACTTCAACATACGTTAGAATTTATTGTTACCCAAGAAACTTGTACGTGGTACAACTTGTAGGACCTAAAAGGGGACCTAACACTTTGAAAATAAATAATTTTTCTTTAATAGTTTTTTATTTATGTTGTAATCTTAATTGTGTACAGGTGCTCTTTTTCTTATAAAGGATCGTCTTACGTCTCACGCTTTGCGTAGGTTACATCAGCCTATCCTGATGTAAGTTACTCCTGTTCGCGGCCCATTTTCGTAATCCTTTCCTTTGAGGTAACCGTAACGGTAATAATGTGGAGGTTTCAATTCCGGAGATCGTAAGGGCCATCATCATCTAGGGGTCATACGATCGCTAAAAGAACTCGCATAAGAAATGTATTGTTTCATTCGATATGTGACATGTAGCCGCGCCGTGCTTCAACTAATAATCACATCCATTGTTTTCAAGCAACGAGACAAATTTTAAAATTATCAATGCTGTTTACTGTTAGCTTCAAAACAAACTTCGCCCATTCGACAATATTATACGGTTGACTTCACTATTATATTCTGTAGTGAAGTTTTTCAGGTGTCTAAATACGAAAAAATTTATTTTGATGCGTGCGACTTTCTAAGCTCTCTAAAAATAATCGTAAATACATTAAACTGTGTGTCAATTTTCAGGGAGACTGGATCTGAAAAGGGTAAACTGGAAAGCACAAACATAAGTCCAAATAATAAGAATTTATTCAAAAATTAAACTATGTAACAAAGTGTACAACATGGATAAACAGAACAAGAATACACTGTTGTTTAAACGTTTTTAGGCAGTATTAAATTTATAAATAATAAAAAGAGAATTCACGGCAAGAATCAATCACATCAAAAGCAAGGCAATAAGATATAATAATACTACGTTCTCACCTAAAATAAAAAAATTAAGAGAGATAATCGCTGGATTTCTTGCTAGTTTGAAGGCTTTTATAAATTTGACAGAATACGAGATGGCTGCTGTTTGTCTAAACTAAACAAATATTTACAAGCTCGACAGTTTATTTTAACTATTAGAGTAACCTCTTTTCTAATACCTAGTCCATTCCATCATAGTTTGATGTAGTATGTTCAATAACCAAATGATTGGATTTGGATAGATTTAAATAAAAGCGGATGTTCCCTCGTATATCTAGTATACAATCTAACTTACAATTAGACGAAAGAAAAGTAAAAAGCAAAACAAGTCTAGGTTTACATATGATAAGCTTACACATTTTTCTATTGAGACACACATTTTTGTATAAAGACAAAGAAAATGTATGTCATTTCATAAATTTGCATAATGCAAGGATATAACTTACAAGACATATTTTGTTCTAGTGGAGGATGAGTCTACTGCGATAATTAATGGTGAGCTGGCAAACATCGAAGACTTTCCTTATTATGCGTTTATTGCTAAAGACGGTAATTTGCATTGCGGTGGCGCATTCATCGAAGCAGATCTTGTCTTGACCGCAGCTCATTGCCTGGGAGATTCAGATATGACAGTTTATTCTGGAATAACCGCCCTGAGGGATTTGAAACGTAGAAAGGCGTACGAAGTGAAAAAGGTAGCGCCCCATCCAGACTACTTCGCTACCGGAGACTCGGCCGTTGATATCGGCTTAATCAGGTTAAAGACAAAGATCGAGCTAGGGAACAAGGCCCAACTCATAGAATTGGCTGATAAAGCGCCACCTGAGAATGAAGAAGCGGCCGTCGTGGGTTTCGGTATTGTAAAATGTAAAGGGGAATATCGTTGTCATAAATACTATCGTGTGTCGAAACACTTAAGATCGACGATGATCGCTATCGCCGAGGTTGAGAACGACGGCATTCTGATAACTAAGAGTCGCGGAAATAGAAGCACTTGTTACGTAAGTTATTACTTGTAAATAGTGAACAATTTATAAGGTATTAATTTACTATTCAGGGTGATTCAGGAGGCCCTATTACGTTCGATGGTAAGGTCGTTGGAGTAGTTAGTTCTGGGGAGTTTGGGGACTGCACCGGATACGACATCCAAGGTCCCGTATTTACGATGCTAAATTGGATCGAAGAAACCAAAAAGGATATGTAAACCGTACCACTTTTTAAGTTTAAAAGTTTTCACAGTCTCATATGTTAAGTAAGAGATGCACGTTCGAAACTAATCAGATGGTATGGTTTTCTTATTATGTAGTTCATTATCAATAAAATTGTGCATAAATAAATTGTTTCTTTTTAATTCTTTTAAAGTGTAGTGACGCGGTTCAACAGGTTGTATAAGCTTGTTAAAGCTCGTCATAATCTTAGAAGCTATTGTGTACAAATTTCCACGGCTTTGTTATAATCCCCCCCTCACTGTAGAGGGTCGATAATTGTCCCTCTATATTAATTAAATACTTATCTTTCAAATATGTTGGATGAAATAAAAAGTAAGGTTGTAAGTATCAGATTGGACAAAGACTGCGGATCAGATCACTTTAACAAAAGTATGACAACTGCAAATTTCCAGGCTACAGGAAACGTATTCTCCACTATGCAACTGTACAATGTACTTAAGTATAAAAGGACTAGGCTGTTCTATCATCCAGCGTCGCCCACAAAGAGCAAAGCGTTCTCCTACACGTCTTTGAAAATTTTGTCAATACTGCAGATAGCTACTTCGGTTATTGTATCAACATTTATCTGTTCTATTATTTTGCTGGCTATTAAATATGGCTTTGTTGGACACCAATAATTACGTGAACCATGCCCTAACGCATCCGTAATATCGTCCACACTCCACCAGTAGCATTCGTATTGCATTTGATGTAGGAGCATCGTAACGAGAAAAAAAAACTGCTTTAAGAAATCCGCATTCGGGAATATAAGAATGGAACAGCATAATCATTTAATTTTTTTAGTAATATTTGTTATTTATAGTCCGGAAATTTCTACTACCCACCTCTAATTTTTAAGATTAAATTCCCGGAGAGAAAAACGAATTAAGCTACTTTTATTTATTGATACCGTTTGATAAGGCCGTAATAAGAATGCATTATCGACAACAATTAATTCTTATCCGTTGAATTGGAACAACGTCAATCAAATTTTTCATCTAATCGGCATGTAGTGAACGCTTATTTTCAATGAGTTATCAACATTTCTTTTCTTCCTTTTAAAATTACCGACATATCAGTCGTAAGCCGATATATTATTGGAAAATCATTTGCCGCCTCTTCCGTATTATTCGCTTATCTGTTCCAAAAGGGAACCGACTGGTTCAGTTCTGTATGTTAGTAACCGCAGCCTTTGGAAGTGCTAGTAACGAATTACGTAACTATATCAATAAAAGAAATGTTTGACTTTAGTTATGTTGTAAAATACAGTATTCTCCTTGCTATTTATATCTCCTTGCGCTGCTATATTCAACTTGTTATCTTACAAAATCCCACATCATGTTATCTGCAAAGAATATGTGATTGGGCCTAATATTGTCAGATAAAATTCTAAATAATCTTAGAAAGTGATATTTAACACAAATGGTACCGGATCAAACATTGCCAAACGATAATTGAGACATTTGTTTTAATGGGGACTTTTTCGCCAATTTTAGTTTAGATAAAACTTTACTTTAAATTTCAATTGGTGCGAAGTCTACTATTAACGATGATATATCTGAAACCATCATCGAAGAGATCCAGGAATACGAGATAACGTAAACAAATTCATTTTGTTGGCTGAGCAGCAGGGTATGGCGAAGGAAGTATAGAATGTTAATGTTGTAGGCAGTGTTTTATTCCATATATCGATGAAGATTTTTGTGCAACTCGTCCCAGCAAATTTGATATTTCCAATTCAAGATCTCGTCCGATTCAATCGTCAAAATCATCAATTAGTGCGCAATGTCATTTTCTCTGCAAAAAAAGAAAAATGTCAACCAATCCTGTCTTTAAAGAATATAAAATTTCACTTGATAAAACCCCAGACGAACAATATTGCCGCAGCGTGTGGCCGATGGAGAGTCTTTAAGAATAAATACATTAGAGATATTCCTAGGATTTTCTCGACTAAGTTAAACTGAATAAGCCAATCAGTTTACTTTCAAAATGTTCATGGATTGAGAACTAAAGTTAACGAGTTCTATGCCTCCATCAAGCCATGATTTTATTAGTTTGGCCGAGATACATGGAGACATGGAGAATCGTATTGTGTTCCTCGCGCAGATAGAAAATTAATTAAATCGGTCGTTTACGTGGTGGTGGTGTCTTATTGGCATTCAGGAATCAACTTAATGTGATTAAATTGAGACTGAAACATTCTTTATCAGTAAAGAGAACAAGGGCGGATGAAATTATTACTTTTTTGCAGAGATTAGACAGACTCGTGTTTTGTCGACTCTCGGAGACACGAATCTATCTAGTCGCTGCAAAAAACGAATAATTTCATCTGCCTGTCTGAGAAAGAGCACATATTATTATGTTACAATAACAAAGGAATTTTTACAACATTATATCAATAATCGGATGTATGTGTCGCGCATTCGACAAGGATACTTCATTCAACTAAGCCGTATTTATCTTAAGACATCTTCCTCATTACAACCTTAATTGACGTTTCACAACAACGTTCTTGTTTCCTTTTCGTTCCTTTTTTTTAATCGTTAATAATGGCCCGGACGTTTTGATTTCTCGATTTGCATCTTGATTAACATCAACCGGATGTAGGTACACGTATACAATCTATCACCATATTTATAAACGATATTTGCGGTTTTCGGCTACTTCGACAAGGGACGTAAAAGTGTACGATTTTCTAATTCGCGACAACGCTTACAGAGAGTGCCTCTTGAAGTTTTGCGTTGAAAGTTTTAATTTAGCTACCAATTCGACAAGGGCAAAAATGTTCCGCGTACTTTGCTTCTTGGCATCAGTTGCAACAACTTTCGGGGCTATCGGTAAGAAAACTTGTTTAATAATATTTTAATTTTGTACTTACTTTTCTGCGTAATTTCCATTTTCTTCAAATACTCACCATACTGTTCATAAAAAATCGCAGGTTTCACTTCTTCGTCATCGTTTCAAGGTGGACTGTAAGGTGGATGATGCAATTGTTCCTATATTCCTTTTACGTCCCAAACCACAGTTGCTGTATTCTTTCGTGCTGAAAGTGTTTGTTCGGTTTTCACTTTGGCTGGCGACGATATGAAACGACTGTTTTAACTTGTTTTTTTAACTTGCAACGATATGGTCCAAAAATTCATCTCTTTCCTGATCGTATCGAGTCAAAAACGATAAAGTACGTCCCGATCTTCTTCTTCTGCAATTGTCCGAAAGCGATCTTGAAACTTACCAACAACACAATTCGATATTTCAGATTCTCGAAAACAATGGTGTTCAAAACTGATCTTGAAGCCTGTAGAAAATCAATCGACACGTTTGAAATCGTCGGTCCTCTCGAATTTTGTTGTTCACATCACGAACCAAATCTTCAAAAATCAGAGCTCTTGATTGAGTGAAGAACTGAGTTAAGACTTGATTGAGTGTGTATTGTCCAAGTAATATGGCAATGTCCAACAGTAACTCTATGGTTTTCGTTATTAGAGCAGTTTCAGAGTAGCTTAATGTTGTTGATTCCATATTTGCTAACAGCTTTGTCAGGTTGGCTCTGGTTTTTGTGATAATGTTTTTTTTTTGAAGAGAAGAAAAAAAAACAAATTAAAAATGTATTAGTAGATGGGAGAAAAATACCCAAAATAAAATAAAATGAATATAAAAAACAAAAGTATTGTTTCTAAAAAAACAAATCACTACAAATGCCAGGTGGAATGCCGTCTGTATGATTTTCTACATACCCAACAAAACATAAAAACAAAACATACCCATGTCACTTACCAATAAAGTTCTCCTTTTTGCGAAATTACCAACGATTAGACAGGCTCGTGTCTATTCGTCTCATAAGAAAGGGTTGGCGTTGCCCACTCGACAAAATACGAGTCTGTCTAGTCTCCGCTAATTTACTGAAGTCCACGGGAAGTGACGAACTTTACTTATCAAATATCAATTAATTTTGCGTCAAAATAGGCTGCAGTAGAAACTCATTGAATCAAAAGGAGCCTTTGTTTATACGAACATGAACTTCACATCTTCTTCTTCACATACATTAGCATAATTACGTACACATCTTTACACGATTTGCATTTCTTACATAAAAAAATTAGAAGCTCAACATTTGAAAAATCTAGAAATATCGATTCCTAATAAAGCATTTCTTTCTATTTAGTGGAAGACGAAACCACCGCCATCATCAATGGCGAGCTAGCGAATATCGAGGACTTTCCCTACTACGCTTTCATATCCCACGAGGGCGACCTGTACTGCGGGGGCGCCTTCATCGAAAGAGATCTGGTGTTAACCGCCGCCCACTGCATCACGGGTACAACGTTCACCGTTTACCCCGGAATCACTACTCTAAGGGATCTGAAACGTTCAAAAGGTTACGAAATGAAATGGGCTGTACCTAACCCGCAATACTGGGAAACCGGTGACTCGGCATACGATGTAGGCCTGATCAGGTTGAAGGAGGAGATCAAACTCGGAGATAAAGCTCAATTGATCGAAATGGCTAGCGAACCACCGCCGGAGGGCGAAGAAGCGACCGTCGTCGGTTTCGGAGTTGTGAAATGCAAGGGAGAAGAGCGCTGCCATAAGTACACGCGACTGTCAAAACATCTGCGATCCACCCAAATTGAGGTACTTGGGGTCACTGATGAAGGAATCGTTGTCACGCAAAGTCGTGGTAATAGGAGCACTTGTTACGTAAGTATTAATTGTTTTGGGAGCAGTTCTATATTATCAAGAATAAAGCTCGGTTATGTATTCATTTTTTTTACTTACACACCAGAAAATTCTTAAGTTGGCAGTAAAATGACGTATATCGTAAAAGCCACAGTAGAATATTTATTTTATTCACAATAGGCGACGGAGAAATCACATAGATCGAAACTTATTTGTTTATTTCATTACAGAATGGATTTCTTCTATTCTTGATCTCACGGCATCTTCTGTTATTCTAACATTTTATTTTATCAAATATATTTGCTACTTCCTGCCAAGCGTATTCTTCACCAAATTAATATCAATAGCTTTGCAAAAAATGTGTTAAAATACCGTTTATTTTCTGAAACGTACTTTACCAATAATGCTTTGTGTTTTTTGTATTAATATCATCAAATAAAAAAAAATTGATGATCGAACTGTTATGCATAATGCACGAAAAATATAAGCAAACCTATTCGTCCACACGATAAAGAAGAACAAGACATACATACAATGCACTACTCTCCACTTAACCTTAACATTTTACGCGCCACATCATAGGAACCCCTTTTACCAGTAGTGATGTTCTCCGCCCTGCTTGACGGAAATCAGTCCGTCACTGAAGCTGATAGTAAATAGAGTGTTCACTTGATCGGTCATGTTTCTCTTAAGTCGGAGCAAATGTGCATTCTGATGAGAAATTCTAGTAATTTCTGCTCGTTGCAAAATCGCATATTTCTCAATAGCAATTTGTCAGACACTGCTAACGATGGCATCGACAACTTAGTCACGCCATTTCAAGTAGTGTTGTTAAGGTTTGGCGCCTTTATTGGTAAATCCATTAAATTGGGTAAATGATTACCTCCAAACCATAGTGTTGCAACGCATTATCCCGCCGTGGAAGTTGTATGTTTGTTTGATTTATTTTCCCATTTTAAAACAAATAATAGAAAATAAGTGACAGTAGAAATGTCTTTCGGTTGTTATCACGTAGTTCATATTTTACTTGACGTTTCGCTCATTATCCTATCAGCTTCTTAAGAAGATTTCTAAAGACTGGTGTTGTCGCCTCTTGCTCCTCGTTATATATCCCATTTCTGTTCCGTTTTGCTGATCTGTAACCATTCCATTTTGATGATCCATAACCGCTCCATTCCGTTGAATCGCGTCGTTGGTTCTATGACGACTCCGCACTCCGCCCAACTTCCACGTGTTGCTGATCTTGTATCCGTCTTCGCGATTGACCTTGTTGATATTCTTCATTATTTCTATAGACTCGCGTATTATCCTCGGGTAGTAGTGGCTGGTCCTGGCTAATACCTCAACGCCGCTGTAGATTATGCGATTGTCTCCTTGTTGGTAGGTTTTACCTAGGGTCTTTTTTAGCATGTACAACAAATCATTTTTACAACATCTCAAAACAACTAATAGTTGTCAATCTCTAAATACAATATTTTAATACAATGAAGTCAAATATTCATAAATTGTTTTTTTCTTTTGATTAACTTAACTTTGCAATAGATCAGAAAATCAGTAAATTGTAAATTCGTAATTCAACCTCTATTTTGCAGGGCGACTCTGGCGGACCGATTGTTTACGATGGCAAGGTTGTCGCAGTAGTTAGCTCAGGGCAATATGGCGATTGTACCGGATTCGACACCCAAGGTCCGGTATTTACAATGTTGGACTGGATTAAAGAAGCTAAAGCGGAAATGTAAACGCAAAACAGCGTTTCCTATTATGCTTTCACTACTTAAACTATAAATAAACGGCACTTGTAGAGCAACATAATCTGTACTTTACTTGCATACATTGAGAATAGAAAAATGCTTGTCTTTTACTTTAATTGGAAATTTTATTGTCTTGTTTTCAAACACCTTCAAATGTTATAGAGGGAACTGGAATAGTTGGAGACTGCAACGATGCTGACGCCAGTTTGGAGCGAAATTACAACCGGTACTGATTGCAAATAAAATCGTAACGAAAATTACTTATTTTTTAATATTAAATAACACGTAGCTTTCTCAGACAATGTGGTTTCCGAGCAATGAGTAACACACCAAGTAATAAAATAAATAATAAAAGAAAACAGAAGGTTTTATTACAAAAGAAGAGAAAATAAGTATTATGCAATGCACCAAAAAGAAAATAGCTACTTACTGTAAATAGGCACTCCAGAAATAGGGTAAAATTAATTATTAATTGTATTGACATCCCTCAAATTTATAAAAGAATATACAATAAAACTAGAGCAACTAGTTTGAATAAAATATAAATATAAAAATAGACCAAAATGCGAAATCGAAAATGTGACACTGGCGGAAAAGGCGCAGCATCTTCTTGCCCTTCTGGTGGTTTTTGTACGGTTAAATGCCAAATATGTGACTACGAGAGAAAGTCAGTAAGTCACAAAAAAGCTATTACAAAAATAATTGGGAAAATAGCCAAAAAGAAATTTTATTTTTTAGCAAAGTCTCCATCTACATTAATACACTTATCCCGTTACTTTCTCGATACCACGTTCACGTACGTACATACCACGTACGTACGTACCTCTTCTTGAACATCGTTATCACTCTCGTAATGTTCGCCGCCAAGATGCGTTTTGAGTAAACCAAACGGATGTTCGGGGCTAGGTCGGCACTGTAAGCGGGATATTCAAGAAATTCTCATCTTAATAATTCATTTCTCCAGGTCAAATGGAACGAATGCGGCCTTGGTCTTATTGTGACGCGGCATTATTCCTCTTGTTAGTAAGCCTGGACGTTTTCTTCGAATTGCAATCCGAAGCAACAATAAGATTCTACAGCATGATTCAGCAATCATGTTCTCATTTCTATTCTGGAAATGCGCTAGAAGCACACCCTGACAATCCCAGAAGACGATAAGCATAACCTTACTAGCTGAGAGCACAGCCTTAGATTTATTTGTTGACGGTGAAAAAGGATGTTTCCATTACACTGATCACCAATAACAATCCCGTTAAGCTTGTCCTTCCTCTGCGTACCGAGAGAGGTGTTGCAAGGACAATTCCGTTCGACTCCTTTCTTGCTTCTCAGTTGTCAGTTGTCTAGATACCCACCGTAAGCAAACTTTTCGGAAATTCAAACAACCGTTCATTAGCTGCACAGTTGCTATGCTGTCTACTGTTATCCGCCTATCAGTTCGAGTCATCTCTTCCACCCGTCGAAGTCACAATCTGAACGGTAGAGCCACTTCGCTGAACGTCAACAACTCTAGAGCGAAGAAGAGAATTTCTAAAGAGAATTTCTGTATCCATGGTACTACACGACAAACACTTCACTGTAAACGGGAGATATTTCCTTATGGATTCCTTTGCGGTAAGCCCTTTTGCCCAACGCGCGGATACCTAATGACAGATAGGGGAATAGCTCACTGCTATATTCACCTTTGTATTTATTTAATTACTTTTCCTCGTATATATTCCTTGTCGTGACTCTTCTGGCCTTCTATGTATGAAAGCAAAGACTGTGATATATCAAGTAATAAACAAAATCAGAACTGGCAAGGAAACGAAACGTAGGGTGCAGAAAATGCATGGAAACGGTTTAAATGCTGCTGGTTAGATTGGGATGAGGAAGTGCTCGACATATATTTTAAAATTAGAAGATCGGTTACCTAATTGCTCATTACTTAATAATTTGACCTGTAGTTGTCATTAATTCTTTACCCGCTAAGCAAATATATTCTTCAATGGTTAATAATCAGCTTTCCGAACTCAATTAATAGCCTAACGATTTCTCGATATTATGTTGATCGCTATCAAACGGATGTGAATGTAATCAATATTCGATACTTGCGGTTTTCTCCGACAAGGAACATGCAGCCGAATAATTTCCCAATTCGCGATAAGAGAAACATACGTACAAAGATTGCTTCTTAATCATTGAAAGTTTTAATTTAGCTATCGATTCGAAAAGGCCAAAATGTTCCGTGTACTTTGCTTCTTGGCATTAGTAACAACAACTTTTGGAGCCGTTGGTGAGATTCAACTGCTTAATCATATTTTAGTATTGCACCTATCAGTTTGTAATTATCATCCGCACTCGTTTTCTGATTTAACATTTTACGTGTCGTTTTAAAGGACATTTCCTGTCACAAACACTGAAAAAAATGTAGAACGAATTCTGTAGTGAAATGCGACACGAACTACAATAAATCCAAATTCGATCCTAATTGATTAAATTTTTAACACCATGTTACAGATATAATCACATTTTAATGTGCAACTCAAAGAGCTCAAAATTTGTACACGTATAGTAAGGCTCAACTACGAAAAGAATTTGTTTCTTCCACGAATTTTAATTAGGAAATTATTGCACACGAATGACAACAAATTGATTATACAGAGAATGCAATATATACACGCTTATGCATACTCTGTATCTAGTAGTTTATTGATTTTTTTCTTTATTTTTTCCCTCTGAATTATCATTATAGTTTCATATGATGAGTTAACACTTTAGCGAAGTCTTGTTTGTTTTCCAAATAAAGACAACATTTCAATTTAACCCATACAATAATTATCGGTGGGTATCCCAAAAATATTTGTGATTACATACAGCGTATAGTGAAGCCTTTTATTCAAATATTCAAAACTTAATCAAAAATAATTAAAAGTATCCATCAAACTATTGCAGAATAAAGATACCAATTAATAAAAAAAATAAAATAAAATAAAATCTTAAAGCACCCTAAAAAAAGTTTTATTTATTCCTTCAGTGCAGTTTTAGAGACGCATTTTCAGGATGGAATTTTTCAAAGCTATTTTTTGGCGCCAGTTTTAAAACTAGCTGGTATTTTATATAAGTTATAGTTACATAATTAATCACATATTTGTTTATAAAAATAAATAATTAATTGGTTATAATTTATTGGTTAAATACACATCATACTAGACTGCAACTTTATATATGGTACCTGTTTTTACTATAATTATGATTATTTACAACGTCAGACGATTCGCCTACAATCATATGGGGCGACATCAGCTATATCGCATTTTCTTAGTTCGGTAGTTCTATATCAATATTACCTTTCTTACCTTCCTTGTGGTATAATTAACCATGAGAACATACATACCAATTATGTTCCTCTTACATTACATCTGCTGTTTCTATAACAAACCTCATTAACAACACGTCTTCATTTCCTCATAATCACAATGCTGGTGATCAATTGCCTTGTACGTAGTACCTGCCACGTTCTTGCCGAACCGTTGTCAATTATAATTAACTGCTCCATTCGAACCTGTACTTTCCCCTCTTTTTGAAAGTGAGCCAGACTAGTCCCAGTTTTTAATAAGAGAGAGAAGAACATACTGGGTAATTATAGACCAATCTCGATCTTGTCTAATTTTGCCAAGGTCTACGAAACTGTCTTATTTTCCACCACATATTATCACACAAAACCTTGCATTGCACCTCACCAACATGGTTTCGTGCGAGGAAGATCAACAGTTACCAATCTTGCGTCGATTACCCAATTTATTATCAGGCACATTGACGCGCAAGGGCAAGTTGACGTGATATACACAGGCCTCAGTAAAGCATTCGACGCATTACATCACAATATTTTACTTCAGAAATGTTTTGCTTTTGGCCTCAGTCCATCGCTTATTCGACTTGTAATATCCTATTGGACCAACAAAAGCAATTATGTTTTTTTATAATGAAGAACATCTTTTGATGTGAAGAAAACTAAGGGAAGATAAGTTATATAGTTAAATATAATACCTTAAAAAAAGAGTTATCTTAATGGATGCACTACTCTTACTTTCTACAGTATTATCTCATTAATTATCTTTACTATATTTGTAACGGCATTTTCTACAAGTTTATTCCAACATTTTTCTTCTTTGTTGAAGCTTAGCACTTGTAAGAAACTGATTATCAATTAACTATTTTCTTATTGTTTAGTGAAGAATAAAACCGATGCTATCACTACCAGCAAACTAGCGAACATCGAGGATTTCCCCTACTACGCTTTTATATCCTATAACGGTAGCTTATATTGCGGCGGCGCCTTCATTGAAAGAGATCTCGTATTAACTGCTGCCCATTGCATCAGGGGCCGGACCCTCACAGTTTACCCAGGAATAACCACCATAAGAGATCTGAAACATTCGAAAGGTTACGAGATGAAATCAGCTGTACCTCACCCGGAATACTGGAAAACCGGCAACTGGACGTACGACATAGGTCTGATCAAATTGAAGGAAAAGATCGAACTCAATAATAAAACTCAGTTAATCGAAATGGCCACCGAAGCACCGCGGGAGGATGAAGAAGTGACCGTCGTCGGTTTCGGAGCGATGAAATGCATAGGCAAACAACACTGTAATGGAAATACGCAAGAGTCTAAACATCTGCGATCAATTCAAACTTCAATCCTAGCGGTCAGAGGAGATGGTCTGATAGCAACGCTTAGTCATGGAAACAGAAGTACCTGTGACGTAAGTTTAAATTGTCTTAGCGGTTTTTGGTTTTACCGGAAAATATTACCATTTACTTTATTAAGCAGTGTACAATATTCAGATTTTCAGCCGAATATTGTACAAGTTGTATAGAATGTTTCCCTATCCTCCTCTGACTGGAGCGTATGTCTTACATGCAACAATAAGAAAGCGATTATGTTGTTTTGACAAAGAGCTGCGTTACCTTTGTTAAAAATATTTTAGTAGTTATTGTAAGTGAGCCGTGAAAATAATTTCTTTGTCTAAAAAGGATAACAGCCTTCTCAAATAACTTATATAAGTTTATATAAAATATTATATCTTACATATGCAATATCAGTACAATATAGTTTCTCTAATGTAGCAAATACACTACAACGAGATTTGTTTCAAAATTTAATACATTTTTAATTCCTGTTGCTTCAAGAATTTTCTAATATCCAATTTGCAAAGATGTTATATTTAATTTAAATAATGTCCCTGTTATATTAGCCAGGATTGGTACAATATGTCATTCAAAATAATGGATATTACCTGTAGATCGCAAGAACCTCTTCATATTAGTTTTAGTCAATCTTCATAAAATTCATCACTGATGGAAACATGATCTTTTCTGATGGAGCTTCATTACCTAACGTTAAACGAAGTGATTCGAAGCATCATGTAGGTCTCTACTGAAAACGTAATTCATTTCATGATTACAAGGATACACATTATGCCTCCAAGTAAAGCAACGTTGAGGATAGAGTATAGCAGAGGTCCATCAAAGTTCTTACTTAAATAAATTATTAAAAGGGCGCCAAGTGTTTTGTTATAAAAAAATAAACTAACAAACGAAACTTTGTTGGACCTCCTCTGAATTTGTGCGAAGATATAACTTGTCATTAACATAAATTTAATGAAATGTTTATTAGCTTTGAATATGTTTGAAAAAAAGTTACGTTCATAAAAAACCAACGATCCCATACATTTGCTGGCACCCCGAAATTTTCTTTGAAATCTCTCCCGAGTACATGGGTATCTTGAACCACTTCGCCTTGCGCTGTGCCGTGAATCTTGATTGATATATCAATATTCGCACATTTTTTTTCTTTATTTTTATCAACTAAATTAGTTTTGCTACAAAGAAGAATGATTTATAAATTTGTGGTTCAACCTTAATGTTGCAGGGTGACTCTGGTGGACCCGTTACTTACAATGGTAAAATTATCGCCGTAGTTAGCTCAGGAGAGTATGGCTATTGTATAGGAATCGATCTTCAAGGTGCCGTATTTACGATGCTGGACTGGATTAAAAAAACCAAAGCGAAAATATAAATGCAAAAGGAAGTATGTTGTAATGTTCCCACAAATTATATTATCAATAAAGAGCACTTCTAAAGCTATGTATTTTACGTTTTATTTACATAAAAGTAGTTAGAGATACGAATGTTCGTTATTTCCATTTATTTGTTATTATTGATTATTTGCTTTTTTAAAGCATCTATAAGAGCCGAATTGGTTAAATGTGACGTAACCGGAACCATTACCACATCATTATACTAAGAGTGGACACATCTTCAGCAATAAAGCTGCACTAGCAATCTAAGCGAGTAACGCCTGTAATTTAAGAGTCCTAAATCTGAATTCATTCAAGTGTATCAATTTTATAGGTTTCAATTCTTTAGGATTTGCTAAAATGTTTTAGAAAAGATTTTTCGAAATCGTTTACTCTACGATTTGATTCCTGTATTTTTTCCTCTTCGTGCGTAAATTGAATACAGAGAATCTTTCAATTTGCCTACACCTGCCCTTACATGGCTACGTCTTTGTATCCCACTATTCCTGAAGCTGTGTGCACGCCAAAAACTTCTGGATCATGTAAAATCATTTGTCCTTTAAAAATTCTGTTCGTAAACTTTACGTGTATTTCTGATTTATGCGTGTTGTCTACTTAATCTTTAGGATTTGCTAAAGTGTTTTTGAAGTTATTATTGGACAAAGAAACAATTTTATGATCAACTTTAAAAAAGATTTTTTTGAAGACGTTTACTATTCGTTTTGGTTCCTTTGTATTTTCCTCTTCGTGCGTAAATTTAATATAAGGAATTTTTCAATTCTAGTGACCATACTTGCCTTTACATGGCTACGTCCTTGTATCTCACTATTCCGGATGGAAGCCAAGAAACTCCTGGATCATGTAAAAGCGCTTAAAAATCTTCTTCTTTAAAAATCGTGTTCATAATCTTTACGTATATTTCCGATTTATCCATGTTGTCTAACTTAAACTTGAGGATTTGCTAAAAAGTTTTTGAAGTTACTATTGGACAAAGGAACAATTTTGTGATTAACTTTAAAAAAGGTTTTTTTGAAGACGTTTACTATTCCTGATTCGACTGATTCGATTCCCTCGTGTATTTTCCTTGCATATCGTGTACATTATCGTCCGCGTCCTTCTACCTTTACGTCGATACGCACGCCGTTGTTGAAGGCTACTATTATCAATGATGCGTTTTAATAATAATACAAAATTTCAGAATTTTGCAAAACATGCTTCCGGGTGTAAGACTCCAAGGTTTGAAACGTTTTTGGAGAAAAATTTTTTTAATCACGATATCGCCGACGAGGATTTCAAAGAGATACTTTCATCAATTTAACCAATATTCCCATCGTGAATATTGGTTACACACACGCTTCGTACAACAACAATGTGATTTATATCTGATGTAAATCCAAAAGTCATTGATGGTTCATAATTATGCTATATTACACAAGTTTATATAATATATATAATACATCAGCGGCAAGAGTGTCGAAATTTCGAGTTCCCAGATCAACTCAGCTGGTTCCAAGCTGTTGCCTTATCGTGGCTTCGATCCAAGGTCGAACAGCCGGTATAGATACGATCAAGTTGTCTCCTGTGCAATTTTGGTACTGAATCAAACTGGCAATTCCCTTCAGTTCATTATTTTGTACGACTGGTCCGCCAAAATCCCCCTGAAAGAACAAAGAACATTAACCAAAAGAAAACAATCACTAAACTAAATTCGATAGGTGGCAGTCTTACAAAAATATATGTTGTGTTGCTGATTTTGCCTAAATTTACTTTAAAAATAAACAAACCGATGCATTGAAACGTACAGGGTTCAACAAAAGTAATGCAGTAGTATATTCCTCTGTAAATACAATCTTTAGAAAAAAGTATTATTAACAAAATTTGTTTAACAAGATATTTTCTGTTGTTTTCCACCATTTGTTTTTTTTTTTTCAAACCACTTGTTATGATAAGAAAACATTTATTTTAAGTTGTACCAGTAACATTTTTTTGGCAAAGTAGGAATTGTATTGTATTCATGGGGTTAAATAATAACAAAAAGATATATAAGAATATTTAGATATTGTGTCCTGCTCGTTCTTATCGTTATTGTACATATCAGCAAAATACTTTTAGTTTTAACGGATTGTTGAAATATTGAAGTGAATCTAGTTAAATAAAACGTCTACCAAAGAATCCTTTTTTTAATGTTTTTAATCGGAAGATAGTGAAATTAATTAAATGTAAGCAGGTATTGAGAAACGAATCATAGGTCCATATTCCTCAGATAACAACTTAACGGGGGACGGTTACTTAAACTTACTGCGTAACCGCATTGCACCAGAACATTTTGAATGTTACCTAATAATAATTAGCCAGATATGCCAAGCCGTAACCTATGGTTTCGACTTCTGTCTGTGAAGTGGCGTAAAAACAAGGACGAACAAGGAAAAACATCAAAAGTTAGAAGATTTGTCAAACAAATTTCATCAATAACATTTTATTCACAAGCTTATATTTACAGAGATGTTAGACCGATGCGTTATTTTTACCGAAATCATGTAATCTGCCTATTTCCCGTATCGTTAAAATATTTATTCTCAATTAGCGGCCTGTGTGTTAAATTTCCCCTTCTATACAACGTCTTATCATCGTTTATTTTTTGCCAACACGGATACTCATTGATCTTAATCGAACGGAAGTATTTCGGTCGCATTACATTAATTTGCGGTTTCTACCATTCCGACAAAGTACACGTACACACAAGAAACCGATCATTTTATAAATAAACGTTAGTTGCACTTGTTTATCGTGCGGAAATAGAATGTTCCAGCTTACGTGTTCTTTATTAGTCATTGCAGCAGCCCTTGGAGGTGTTGGTAAGGAAAACGTTAAATTTTAGATATTTGAGGATTGTTTGATGTGTTTAGAATTAGAAAGGACAAAAGCGAGTGAAATCATAGCTTTTTTGCAACGACTAGACAGACTCAACAATGATCCATTTCTTTTGTTAAAATTTGTATTCAGTTTATTCTGTTTTCGGGGGTCCCATTTTCTATATTACATCGTCCTTTTGTTAATATGGTATTTGTTGCTATTAACTATAACATAATTCATTATTTATTATTTTTTTAGAAAAAAAAATTATAGACTGTTCTGTTTGAAGTAAAGAAGTTGATATCAGCTTTTAAATATAATCAAGAGTGCTTTAGACTTTAATAATACTCGGGAAATAGATCCATATCCACAATGTCGCTCACCAAAATTTAAAAAAAATATATTTTAATTACTTCCAGAGACGCGCCCCATTACGAAAACGACCTTGTATTTTAGCATATGAAGGGCAATCTGCAATTACAGTAAAAAAGTTGGAGAAATACTATAAATATTTTGACGTAACTATTGTGTAGACTGACCGACAAAATGGATTTTCAACAAGGAGAGATAAGAACGCTTAAATTATTCTCTTTGAGGAAACTTATGAAAAAAAATTAATCGTCATTCTAGGTGTTCCATTAGTTCTATTTAGATCGTGGCTAATCCCACTTAAAGCTGCAACAAATTGGTTAATAGCATTCCTTGAAAATCAATCTCAAAGATGCTGAATTTCCTAGATTGCCACAGTTAGTTTGTTAAATGTTGGTTATTTCTGTTAAACTATTTATGTTGCCAGAAATCGTTACAGACACAGATCTTAACGGTACTTCTTCTACGGACATTTTTTCAGTAACATCAAATGACGATTAAGCGAATAGACAATTTTGAACTCTGCTTTAAAGAAATTAAATACGTTATAAATATATATCTTGTTTTCCAGTCCATGATGCCCCGACGGCTATCATAAATGGGAATTTGGCCACCATAGAGGATTATCCCTACTACGCCTTCTTAGGTTCTCCGAAAAATCTTCATTGTGGAGGTGCCTTTATTGCACCCGATCTTGTTTTAACGACCGCCCATTGTTTGGAAAACAATTTCTTCAAGGTCTATTCGGGCATAACAACACTAGAAGATCTAAAAACGGCAGAAGCTTATGATGTAAAGGCCATGAAATCCCATCCCGACTACCACGGTCAGTCTGGACTTGATATCGGTTTGGTTAAATTGACGAAGAATATTACTCTCGGGTATAAGGCGCAGCTGATCGAACCCGCCACCGAAGACCCGCCAATTGACGATGAAGGAACGGTAGTCGGTTTTGGAGTAGCTCACTGCGATAATTTCTTGTGCTGGAGCCCTAGTTCGAAGCATTTAAGATCCGCCAGTTTAAAATTCTTAAGGATCGATGACGAAGGTGTTATTTACACCGAAAGCGAAGGTGATAAAAATACTTGCTATGTATGTTTTTGTTTCGTAGAATTTATGTACGTTCGTTACCAACGATGTAGAAATGGTTATTTAATTAATTTCTAGGGCGACTCTGGTGGTCCAATTGTTTATGATGACAAAGTTGTCGGACTAGTTAGTTCAGGTGAATTCATAGGCTGCAGTGGACGTGATACCCAGGCACCTGTTGCTCCATTCATTGATTGGATAGAAGAAACAAGGCAAACTTTGTAATATTTATATGTGATGTTATTTCTTACTGCTCATTCTTTTATTGGCTAATATTAACGTCACGTAACGTAATTGTCGTATGAATCAAGCACTGAATATATTTTATACACAAAACAGCTACATATGATAGTAACAAGGCCATGGAACAGTTGAAACGTTTGAAAAGAGCGTATACACCCCGTTGGGCCGCCACCACACTTAAAAAATAATATTAAAGTTCAGAATAAATCAAGATTAATATACTAAATAAATGACCAATCGATTTCATGTAACACACCTTGCAGAATAATATTTGTCGAAACTTCAAATTCTAAAACTCCAGCAAACGAAGGGAAATAGCTCCAACATTGACTCAAACATTGACAATCCTTCGTCAACAATTTCACGTTATGTTTGTGAATAAACCCACAAAATTTTATTTTAATCAACACTTGCCGGTGTTCCTTTCTAAGCTCGCATCCAGGTATACAATAAAAGCTCCCACTATAAATGAAATATGAATACTTACAAAACAGCTGCTAACTCCATAGCCAGTGGCGAACATGGTATTGTTTTCGTATCTTCTCACTTCGAAATCACCCCAACGAAGATCGTACGACGCCACTCCCCGGCATCGAGCACCAGGATCGTCAACAGTATTGTTACAGTACGCATAACCAAACCCGCACATTCCGACCGTGGAGCCGATCGCAGCCGGAGTCGAAGCTAAACCAATTTGCTGCACGTTAGCGTTCATTCCCACCGGTACTTCCAAAAACATCAAAGCAACATCGTAGTTGGCGCTCCCATACCGATACTGCGGATGCTTGATTGTCAGTCTGTTGTCTACGGGGAATAGAATATAAGTATCGGATATGGAATTTACGCCGACGAATATTTCTATGTCGGTATCGCTGTATCCGTCCACTACGCTGGCGGCAGTTAGAATAACGTTGTTTCTAATGATGACGCCTCCACTATGAACGCCTCCGTAATAAAGCATTGCGTAATAGGGACATTGACGAGCGTAGATTGGTAGACCGTTAATGATCCTTTTTTTATGGTGTACGCGGACGTGGGTCGCTGAAATGATGAAATGGTAAGGTGGCATAATTGTACATATGCTAATAACTAAGATGTACCATCTTTTTCAAATTAAATGTGATATCGAAGCTTGGTAATTCCGAAACTATTTACTTGTTATTTATTAAACGAAGCTTAATTAAAATAAAGATGGTACCTACCATATCCCAATCTCTTCCACCCAAATATGCTAAAGCATTAATCGTATTCTAAAGTATGGAATATTAAAAAAAAGCGTACTCAACCGGTTTTTATGAAAACGCTGAAACACATCGATTTTATTTTTTTGAAATACACGATTTGCCTTTCGACCTTCATTTGCTTTTTAGTTATGACGTCATCAAAAAAAATGTATATGACAATATACATTTTTCGTAGTGGAATCCGATAATGCTTTTTCTACCCTTTATAGTCATCAGGGAAATTAATCATAAGGTTGCATGACAAAAATCCTGATCAAAATCAACACTTAATGTTGATATTATCGTATTTAACAGAAGGTGATTCTACATTTATCATTATTAAAATACTACAACATCAAATTAGATTAAATGTTAGTATTATCTCAAGATAACAGATAATTCAGACCATGAACGGAAAATAAATTGCTCCTTGATGTATCTTTCCTTTGTATTTTACAACCTTTATAGCGTACTGAATAAAGATACTTTTGTAAAAATTTTAAATGTAGCCACTTGTTTCATAGAAGCATTCTGTCAATCTTTAACACTCTTAACATAATTATTGTAGTTGATTGTAGTAAATGATCATGGCTAATTTGACGTGTGTGGTATCTTTAATGCTAAATATCCAGATCATCCTATTACGCAATCCACAGTTAGCTAAATCAAAAAAAGAATAGGGATACGGGAGATGTTAAGAATATTCCAAAAGGCGGTCGTGCAGAAATAAGTACAGACAAAAAAAATGACATTCTTTTAGAATTGGAAGAAAATCCTCACTGTTCTTGTCGAAAGTTAGTAGCAGATAATAATAAGTTTACAGCACTTAATGAAAAAGATATCGCCTTTTAGGTTAGCGACAGCTAATGATGTCAATATGTTTGTATTCCTGAAGCTGTTGAAAAAGGAGAAATATCATCCCTTTAAGATCCAACTAGTTCAAGAGCTTAACGATGACGATCCTGACCGACGTTTACAATTTACAATTCTGCGAGACAATAGCGAACGTTCTCATCACCAAATCGTTTTTTCCGATGAAGCAACTTTTTTTATAAATGGGACAGTTAATCGGCAGAACTGCAGGTATTGGAAGTATTGGAGACCTCCTCATTGGATGGTAGAAACACACGCTCAACATCCACAAAAAGTAAATGTTTGGACAGGAACAGTGCATAATAGAATTCTAGGTCCTTATTTCTTTGAAGGAAATCTAAACGAAGATAGATACTTGGAGTTTCTTTAAAATGATCTAATTCCAGCACTGGCTATACTTTATCCAAACGAAGATCCCAAATGGTACTCTTTGGTACCAACACGATGGCGCACCGCCACATTATGCGCTTCCTGTTCGTAATTTTCTGCTCACTGTTTTTCCAGAAAGATGGAGCGGCAGACGAGGGCCGATAGAACGGCCAGCAAGATCCTCTGACCTGACACCCATAGATTATTTTCCTTGGGGTTACTTAAAATCAAAAGTTTACGAAACAAAACCAGAAAATCTAGAGGAATTAAAGCAGCGCATTCAAGAAGAATATCGTCCAATTTAACGAAATGTTATTAATAACGTCTTAGATGAATTTTTAAATAGACTATCTTACTGCCAAAAAGTCAGTGGGTAGCATTTTGAATATTTAATTTAATAGTGTAATATAATGTCTTAACTTACAAATACGATAATGTCAATATTAAATGTTCAGCTCAATTTTTCTCAGAATTGTTGTCATGCTTTATTTGCATGATCATAGAGGGTAGAAAAAGCACTATCGGATTCCGCTACGAAAAATGTATATTGTCATTTAAATTTTTTTTGGATAACGTCGTAACTAAAAAACAAATAAAAATCAGAAGGTGAATCGCACGTATTAATGTGTATTTCTAAAAAATAAAGTCGACGTGTTTCAGGGTTTTCATAAAAACCAGCTGAGTACGCTTTTTTTTAATATTTAATACTTTAGTCCTACACTGTATATTAAATTACAACAGAAAGAAACTAATACTAGAAGAATAAGCTAGAATTAAGGAAGGTAAAAATTTCATTAATTAAAGGAACATTTTAAAGATAATTACATGCTATATGAATATGTTACTATAAATTAGAAGCGAAGCCACCGGGAAGAAAAAATAAAAATAGGTCACTGCTTAAGCAAACGAATATTACGCTAATCCAAATGTTTATGTTTGTCCACAATTAGCTCTCTCAGTGATAATGAATACTATTAAGTTAATATAATAATTTAGAAATTGAATCAACAAGCTTAACGCACTAAACGAATCCTCCAAATTATAAAATATCTTCTTAATAAGACCTTCCCACTTACAATAAACTCCGGCAAGAAGAAGTAATACTAACAACACCGGCGACATCTTAAGATACACAAACACTAACTATTCTACGCAAACAATTTCTTTTTTTACATGCTATCGTTTTATAAGCATTTTTGCACACGCGTTATTCCTAGTAAATGTGAGGTATGTTTAAAGTTTAAAGGCTAAAGTCGTAACCATTTTGTACCAAGATAACTAGCATACCGAATTTATAGGTATCCAATGAATTGCGGCGGCCTGTACGGCTTAAATTGCCGAGGAGAAATGCGCTTCATTCCATTCGAGCCCGAAAATGATTGATAAACATGTAAACACAACTTTACAAAACAATAAATTCTCAATGAATCGGGGTAGGATGAAGTACTAGAGAAGAAGCTAACGGTTTTAGAGGAACACAAGCCAATTTCTATCTTTTATTGAGTAATCTTTTGGTCGTGACTACATCGATATGAGGCAAATGCATTAACTCTGTCGTAGATTAATCAGAAACCAGGAACGATTCTATCCGGTTGTCAATGATGTGAATATCCGACATCCGGACCATAAGTCGATTTTGGTACCGATTAACGATAAATTATGTTCAGCTCTCTGAAATGGTCAACTGGGAAGAGTATGTTAAGAGAGCTTAAAGCTACTGATATCAAAAGCGGTTATAACCAGAAATATCGTTGTGAATAATTGTTATATACTTCTTGCTTGTTACAAATTTTCAGAACCAAGCTAGGTTGTTAACTGCGAAAATTTTTAATGAACGAATTGAATGGAAACCTCAACAGAGTTCGATGATTGCCTGTTTTGTGTTGAAGGCGATCCTTTGTAAGCAACGAAATAAATACACATTTATACACATTCCTTTATTAAAAACACTACTTCGATCAAATTAAATACACGTTAAACTGTCCTAAATTTACTAGATTGACGACATCGAGGTTCTTCTACTCACTACTTATCAGCTACCGCAATAATTTACGTAAGATACGAAAAGAGGATCGAGATTAGTTGTTACAACTTAAATACCTGATTTTTGGCCCGTTTCAATATAAATTAGATAGATGCTAATCAGTCTTATAGCAACTAAACTCGATTTTGTTACTGTCGTAGAATCCGAATGGGAAGTACATTTTACGCTATAGTCTCTAAAGTACTTTTTATCCAATCGAGGTAATCCAACACACTGGTAGCGTCGAAATCGAAAACGAAAGGTGACACGATATCGCAATTTCTTGAGATTCCGATGAGCTTATTGTTTGCCACCACTGGACTTCCGGAATCGCCCTAAATAGTAAACAAAACAGAATATATAATAACATAATAATATTTCCCGTTGTTATTATGCATTTTACAAAAGAAACATTTTTTTTAAATAAATGTGAAAGATTGTATTTTCGTTTAATTGTTTGTTAACTATGAGGTCACCCTGTCTTTTATTACATAGGAACCTATCGCTTTTCTTCAATCGTTTTACGAGCTATAAAGTCCTCATTACAGGCTTACATAACAATTGTTTCGAGAAAATGCTATTTTGAAACTAAGATGTATCAACTTGACCGTTTAGAATTAAGTTAAATCATTCGACAAACAACAAAAAGTAATTTGTGCATTTTTTGGCATTTTAAAGTATCGTGGCATGCTATGTTAATTCTGTCAATTCTATGTAAGAATGATCCAGCATTAAAAATGGCGACTTTAAACGTGAAAGAATTGAAGTTCTTATGAACTTATGGAATTATGGAGATACGTCAAGAAGTTTGTTCTTCCCGACGGGGATCCGATTTCACGATCTGCTGTTCGAAAAACCTCAAACCGATTCGAACAAATGGGGACGGTGAAAAGTATCCCGAAGCCCCGAATACCCATTCAGCAACAAATTATGACAGACGATTAGATGTCTTACTAGAAGTATTGGAACGTCCACATTTACCAATAAGGCGGTTAGTGCTTGATCAAAATATTCCCAGTTGTCAGCAACGAAAACTTTAGAAAAGAAAAATTTTTGTGAAAAAAAAGTTACTAGAATACTACAGATTTATTCCTTTCATAGTAACGTACTATAAATATACTTACGTAATTCCCTGTAACATCCGTAGATGGTGAATAAATCAATTTATTCTCCCTTTTCTTTATAGTTAACGTGCCCGATTGTAATTCAGTAGCGTACCAACCATTGCAAGCGTCAGCTTCTGGCAAACTAAAATTGCAATTCATGGAACCCCAACCGCTCACCGTAGCGTTGACCGGTATCTCATACTCTTCCTCGACCAAATCGATCTTATTTATCATCCTGTTGAAGGACAGATTCTCCTCCAGGACAATCAAAGCTATATCATCCGGAGTAGCTTCACCCGTGTAGTTGTACATTTCGTGAATTTTCACATCTTTAATTTTAATTCCTTTGAGGTTAGGCATGTTTTCTTTGTTGTACATCCCCGCGTAAACGAGTGTCTCGTTTGGCAAATAGGAACAACAACAATGTGCCGCCGTCATGATGACATCTTCTCTGATGATGGTGCCTCCGCAAATTGGAAAATTGTCTACCACCAGCGCTACCTGATACGGAATCTTTTCTATTGGCGTTGAAGTGCCTTTAACTACTCGTTTCACACGGTCATGTGTGGGTAACGCTAAAAAAACGTAGTGTTAGATATTTCAAGATGAAAGCTAATGAATAAGGTGAATTATTTACAAATGAATTTCGCTGCCTGAATATAAAGCTTTTGCATAAAACGCTTTCGAAATTTTAGACATTTTTATTTTTTAAACAACAATATAAGTAAATGTAACACAAAACATGTTTCTATTTTATTTATAGCTCTTCCCTTTTAACCTCCCAGCAGCGCTCCATAAGCATACTTTCATTCTCTGTAACCTCCCCACCACTCAAGTTTAATTAATTATATAATTAACCCGGGACGGCCGTTTCGAGAATACGAATGGTCCTCATCATAAACCGATAACCGAATAGGATGATGAGGACCATTCGTGTCCTCGAAATGGCCGTCCCGGATTAATTATTATAATATCATATAATTAATTAAACTTGTGTGGTGCGAAAGTTAGCGATATTTATGTGTTGTTTACCATATTACGCCACAGTCCTTGCAATCATTATTTTTCTTCTTTATTTTGAAGCTCTCACCATCTTCATCGCTTACATTACCAAAATTGTCTGAAACAAGATCCAAGTACGAATGGAGCCTCTTTGCTCCAAAAAATCTTTGTGATCGTTCTTATTCACGGGGAAACTTATTAGTTTTGAAGAACTGCTAAGCTCTTTAAGACTGTTATTCTCTAGCATCAAAAGTATTGTCGCAAGGGCCATCTTTTATTAATTCCCTTATTTCGGGCTTCACAAACATTTCCTCTTTTATTTTACCGTCGCCTATTCAAGACAATTTGTTGTTTTTTTTAAATAAATAAAGTCTACACCATCTTTATTCATTGCCTTTACGAAATTTTTCATCAATTCCAATTTGTCGCGAAGAGGAATAATTTCGGAATAAAGGAGTTGCTTTTAAGCGACTAGGACATTTTAAATTTGCATAAATTTGAAACTTTTTCATCTCTATGACATGTAAATAGACGGATTTTCGTTTCCATGTAACGGCGTCAACGCCAATTAGAAAAGCAAACAACTGAATAATGTAATTTCTTTCTATTTTAAACAGCAAAATGCTTCATGCGCTTCGTTCGTTGCACTCTGCATTAAGGTGACACTATTGTAAAACTGTTACGGTTAAGTCATAAGTTAAAGGCCCAGTAAGTTTATGTTCTGGAACGCCTTCGTCCCGAAATACGGTTTCTTCCATTTTTCAGACGTATGGATGACGTAACAAACCGGACATTCCTTACAGTTAATTTGATAAATTACGTTCGAATTATCCGAACGGTTCAACTATGTTTAAGTTTAAACGAAAATAACACCGCGTCGAGAGGCCCGCCAGAGTGACTGACGAAAGACATAGAAGGGCAAAATTACAGCAAAGAACAAGTATAATACAAAATGATACAAGTAATAAAAAAGCGGTAAAATACAGGAGTTATATGTTATACTACTTACAATTACAATAGCAAGATATAGAAAAGCCGAATACGTAATTGGTAAATCACACGATAAATTTCTGCGGATATGAGGCTATTAACGCAACGAAAGAAGACGGCTAAAAGACTGGAACGAAACGACTTATTTGTGGCAGATGCCATAAAAGTCGAATATAAAGATGAAACTCCTGGTACGATTTTATATACTTGTTGGTCGGTAAATCATATTGTTTGCAATACTTGAAGAACATCTAACGTAACATTTTTTTTACATTAATGCAAGATATTTGACGAAATAAAACAATCCCACAACAAATTGGAATGGAGAGTGAATCAACCGGACTAAAATAGCTAGACAGACACAACAAAAAACTAACAACGAAAGTTATGTTTTTCTATTCATATCCCAATTTCTATCGCGTAATACGCCTGGCTATTACTAACATCCGTTAATAAAGACAATTAACACAATTGCGTGAATAATTAGTGCTTAATTAGTAGCGTTGTTATAAAATCCATCTGTTCATGCAGAACCGCCTACAGTTAGACACTTGAACAAAGACGATAGAGTCGTCATATTACGAGATAACGTGCCCGCCTAAACGTGACACCACGCAACGAACGCGTAAACACAGACTAGCGGGTAAAAAAAGAAGTTATCTATGGACTTATAAAAACATAACTCGACATACCTGAGACGGTGCTCAATATTAACACTATTAGGAACAAACTCGCCATAATCGGATCGAAAATCTTGACGGAGCAAAGAGTACAGAACACAACTTTTCGATGGCGATTTAACAAAACATTACATAAATGAAAATTTTAACCGATATAAACATTCTAAAAATAAGCCAGCAGATATTTTTAAGTCGTTTACTATAACTCAGGGACGTACCCAAAAAATCAGAACTTATATTCGATTCGCGACATTCAATAGAGCTAACGTAGACGCGTTTTTACAAAAAGTACGTAAAATCCTGACCAACTAATCATATAAACGGCGGAAGAGTCAGTGTCCAAGAAGGAATACTCCAATAAGCAGGTGCGATCTCCGAGCAAAATCCGTCTCCTCTTGTCCTGTTATTAATTAACTATGATGCATACGTATGGGTTTTCCCCTAAGTTCCGTTTTTTCGATTCATACCTAATTGTATACAAATATATGACTGGACAGGAATTTTTGTTTTACGCGAACCAAGGTAAATATCAGTTCCCCGTAGAATAATTCGAATAAATTTCGCGAAATGCCGTCCACGTCCCAGAAACGGAATATAAGTTTCTGAAATAGTTTCGTACGTTATCTATGTTAAGTCCGAATCACCCGCATACGCGTTTGAATACTGCAAATTTTATGAAATGTTACGTTAAAATGGATGTACGTTATCTTATCTACTTATTTATTATTAAAATATCCGTTACTTCGAATATAAATTAAGTCGAAACATTAAAGAAATATTTTAAATTGAGCATACCACTGTATAATTTCACCTGCCTGTCGTGTTTATTTAATGACGTATCACTACGCTGCAACATTTTACGATTTTTCACGACGTCATAGGAAACGCTTACTATCGTAATTGATGTTACATATATCTTAGAAGAGCGGTAATTGTCACTTAATTTTGTACATATTTGACTAATTACACGTATCTGTAAATATGTATGCGCTCCGTTTCTTTTGCTTGGTTGCACATCGTCGCTAACTAAACTAACCGGCACTACTATTACGAATCTTTAATTATTTCAAATTTGCACGTTCACGTTCAATTCAAATCGATACGTTGGGAATTCTGCACTTTGTACGTACAATCATCTACATGACGAATGCGGAAACTATATGTATGCCGTGAATTCCATATTGTCTATTCATTTAATGAAAGCATGTTCGTAATAACGGTTACTTAAGATCAAATGACTCTAACCGCATGGTATTGAAAATAAACATATTATTATTATTGGCCTTGGATGAAAGTAAACATAAAAATCTGAAGAAAAGAAAACAGAAGACAAAGGAACAAAACAGAAATACTTTTATTGTTTACGACTTTGAACAAATAACATGCATAAATTAACTTTTGGACTGGCTTTATTCAGTACGTTGTGCCGCCTCTGCACGTGTATCTGTGTTGTTTATAACTAGCGCGTGTTTGATTCTGTGCGTGTATGTATGTATGTATGTATGTTATGTATAACATTCCGTTTGCTTTATATATTTTTACATAACAAAATACAAAAGTCTTCTTGTCTTGCTACATTTCCATCTGGTAGTCATCATACTCTTGTATTGCCTTATTCCTGGTAAATTCTCTGATTTATTACGTAGTATGCCCCTTTTCCTCTCGATTTTTTAATGTCTGTACATTTGTCTTCTGCTCGAATTTATTCTCTACTTAATACCAACTAATTTTTTCGACACTCAAAATCTCTTGTAACTTGCATTGTTTTTCTAATTGCCTAAGTTTTTTTTTTTTATTGGCCTCGTTAGTCATTTTTTAACTTTTTACTTTTTTTTTATTTTTCCCTCCCAATTTAATCCAATAGCTGCTTTTTTGCTTTTTCTTTTTTTTTTTGTATTTTTAAGGTATCTATAAAAAACAACGACGATTGACGGCACGACATACGGGGATTCAAAATACCTGGAATCATTCCAAGAATATGTCCGCGGTGCCAGCGATACCTGGAGTCATTCGGTTTAATTTGTTCCATTTTCCTTTTTTTAATGTATAAATATTCAACGTAAAATAAATTTTTGTCTAACTTACATTAATAGTGTGTTATATCTTTCTACAAACCAAGAGGAGGTGCAACAAAGCTCATTTTTTGTAGTCTTTGTAATTTATTTGAAAAAGAACTTGGTTGGACCTCTGCGTGCCCCACCCTGAGCGCTGTTCTAGTTTAAGGCGCAAAATGTATTTATTTCAGTTATAAACTACTCTGATTACCCAATTTTATTATTGCTGTTAAAATTTTCGTTTCGAATAATTGCGGTAAAATTTGCTCTATTTCCGGCCATAACTTCTCAGAACTTCTCAAATACATGTGTGAAGAACAAGTTTTGCGAAATAGATAATGTAGTCAAACAAAAGATGCAGTTTAATGGCATCGCGTTATTTAACTAATAACAATTTAATGTGAAAACATTAAAACATAACTGCTTCATAGGTACGCACGTGTATAGATACATACAAGGAAGCAATGTTTAATGATTGTGCTGGAAGAAATTGTTACTCACATATTTACGTTGAACGTGAAATGACACACGAATAAATTTACTGATAATCTATAATTAAGGCAATAAAGCAATAACAACGCATCCATTTAGATTATAACTATTACATTCATTTCGATATGGTCTCGTTGATCCATTCTAAATGGTCTGGAACGCTCGTGAAATAGTTTGGTCTATTTCTTAGAAAGAATACGTCAAGGTGACTGATTATCCCTATCAACTTTCTATTTTCATCAATGACCGGTCCACCAGAATCGCCCTGAAACCATACCACACGTCATCATAACTAAGATGAGCTGGGTTAAATATTGCAAAGAAGGATGTCTTGTATTTGCTAAGAGTATAAAAAGAATTAGGAAATGTTTTCTCAAAGCGTTTTAATCTTAAACAAATTAAATTAACTTAAACCAATAATAAGTGTAACAAATCACGAATAATCCAATCAAAAAGAAATGCGTACAATGCGAGTAAAAAGCAATAAAAGGCATGATTAAAAAATATACACAAAGATAACCTCTAAGCAATTTTAGACGTAGCCATAAATGAACTTAACGAATATAACGCAAGGCAACTTGACAAAACTATAAGGGTACAGCGCTAATTAATATTGCAGCGAATATATGCCGTGGAATATTAGAAAGAAGACTAACATGTAGACAAACAGTAGAAAAGATACATCATATATTCGGAAAACGAACCCCATCATCATTAAATATTTTTGGAACGGTGAAAGGAAGACAAAGCAACCGTTTTAAAATGGCGCCTAGAGTACATTGATATCAATAGTCAATGACCTTTGCCATTCATCGCTTGAGAGAAATCCTATAAAGGGAAGAAAGACTACTGATATTGGGTTGGTTCGTTCCATTAAAAACATCCAAAATTAATTATCACGAACCAAGGAGTTAAACATTTATTTTAATCTGATTTTTGGTTCCTCAAAATTAAATTAACAGATTATGTTCATTAACTGTTCACCCGCCATAACTCCTCTTCGTTTTCATTTATATGCCCTCCGCAATGAGGTTTCCCCGAATTGTAAATACATATAACCGCAACACCGAAAACGTTAAATTAAAACGAATCTTACAGGACAGCTTTTAACCCTGGATCTCGAAACAATTGTATGTCCTCCCGTATTCTCCAATACCAATTCTCCAAATCGAAGGTCTTTCGATGGCGGAAACATTTGGCAAATCCATACGGGTATGAACCAAACGCAAGCGGTACAACCCCAACCAACAATGGTCGCGTGTTGAGGAAATCTACCATTTTCACGCGCCATCTCGATCATGCCAACATTCCAATCGTATTTTAAACCGCCCTTCAATAAGATCACGCCTACATCGTGCTCAAGATTGCTGGGATTGTACGACGGATGAGTTACCATTCTGTCGACATCGACAACGCTACCGGTTGTTGTAGTTTTAGATCCGTTTTCACCGATACGAACAGCGATATTGCCTCCGTCGATACAGTGAGCCGCAGTCAGAATTGCCGTGCTAGTAATTATGCTACCTCCGCAAACAAAGCCGCCATGTTTCCGATCGATTCTTACGACAAATGGGAAATGTGCTATTTGGGTTGTTTCGCCGTTTATTACCCTTCGATACCTTTTGTTAGGAATTCCATCAACATTCTCTGTAAGGATAATAGAATCGATTGAAATCTGGAATCTAATCTTTACACTATTCTAGAAATTATTATTTTCGAGATGCTAACATTAAAATTAGCCGCATGAGTGGATGTTATGAAAGTTCTAGTAAGTATCCTAGTGGACGGAAGATATGGTAACTTCTTTCTTCAATAATTTGAAGAAAAATAAAAAAGATCAGGAGACAACATAAAATGATGCCTAAGTCCTCGAAGTGTTCAGTTTCCGTTATAAACGATACAATTATGTTTTTTACAAGATATTCGTTGCTTTTGCTTTTTTTTAAGAATTTAGCTTTCCAAATTGAGACCACATGAAAATGACAACGTTTCGCTCTCAATTTCATGGAGCTTTCTTTATGAAATTGAGCCGTATAATGAATGAATTCTTCATACGGCAACGACACAACATGAATTGTTCTTTATTCTCTGGTATGTCTTTCAGAATTTCTTCCTTCCTTACCGTATCTCTAGATTTGGCCTCCAGCGACTACATTACTTGTTTCTAATAGACTAATTTGAAAAGATGGTTCCAAAAGAGATGATTTCACGCCAATGAGGAGGTAATATTAGAGACAGAGGCTTAATTATAAAAAAATTACTTCACATGCATTTTCACGGTTCTGAAAGAAGCAATAAGAAACAAAACAATAAGGATAGGAACATGAAATGTTCTTTATAATACGGTATGCAATACTGAAAGGAGCTGTTTGCAGTGAGCGCGTTGACTCAAACACATCTCAAGATTTGAATGCTAAAATGTGCTTCTAATGCTTTTGATTGGCCAGTTGGAAGCCTTCGAGATGTGCTGCTATAGAAGAGTCTTAAGAATGAGCTGGGTGAGCAGAACAACATATGCGGAAGTACTAAGGAGATTGGAGAAGGAGAAGGAAATTGTAAATGCAATTAAAATCAGAAAATTGCAATATCTCGGTCACGTAATACGGCGGGAGAAATACGCCCTGTTACAAACTATTATTCAAGGGAAGATGTAGGACAGAAGAAGAATAACCTGAGACACTGGTACCAGAGTAGTTCAGTTAAATTGTTTAGAGATCCAACATCGAAAGTGAATATTGCCATGATGATAGCCAGCCTTCTTAAAGGAGACGACACATGAAGAAGAAGTCATAACAATAAATAAATAAGCACAACTAAGTAGAGTGCAAATTTATAGATCCTTAAGATTCTTTCCCTACTACGAAAACCATGGTTTCACAACTATTGGAGCACCGTAACAAAACACCATGCCCCAATCTAGATTGAATTCTAGAACAATATACCACAACCAAATAGAAATATTCATTTTAAAATTCCGGGATAGGAGGTACAAATAAATAGAAAAAAAATCCGTTTTGAAATTAATTTTAATTTTTTGCCTGAGGTTCAAAAAACGAAGTTCATATTATAAAAAGCTTATCAAAATTACCTGCTTCCATGCAAAAGATTATATGCACAAACACATTTAAAAAAAGTAACATACTGAAAATTTAGTTTATAAAAGCATCAGGACGTTTGAACTAAAATGTATTAGCTTATATGTGGAAATACGTTGAAATTTTTATATGGAAAACTAACAATTCTTATCATTATTAACTATAAAGACTTATCTATACACAAGTAAGAACCATTTGAATGGTAATAAAAAGTACATAATATACATTGTACTCAGTTAATAAATTTTATGTGTCTATTACACAAAAAAAGTCAAATCACTCACTCTTACAATTTAAATAATAACCTAATTTACAAAATAAAAATTCAAAATTCAAAATGGCAAAATACACAAAAAATAAAATCGAAAATCAGACACAGGTATGGGGAACAAATTTTTAATTCTGAAAAATGGTTTTTAAAAAGTTGTTTGTAATATATGTGAAAATTAAAACAGAAATAATGAACTTAATCCTTCAATTAAGTTCATAATGATACCTAATCAACACACTCCGCACCACAAAAGTCTAATTAGTTAATACGGACTCCCGTTTCTGGGATGGGTAAGCTACACATTCTCAACCAGTGACCGGAGTGTGTCGATACTTTTGTATTGTTTGTCATACTGCAGCACAGCCCTTGTTATGATTATTATTACAACGAATGCTGGGCAAACCTCTACTGTTCCCTTCTTATTTACAAATAATTAAAAAAACCTAGTCTCACGCTTATTTCCTTTTTGCAATTCGTTAAAATGTCTTGTATTAAAAAAAAATGCATAAATTTACAGATTTATATAAAAATAAATATATTAAGCACATAATACAACTCTTCTTGTCGCAGAGAAATACATAAGAATTAAAAGTAAAAATTTATTTAAGAAACAAAAATTTCTGGTGTAAATCTGATATGGTGCAAATTAATTGAGCTTGCAACTAGTACATCTTGACAATGACTTGCGTCTTGTCCCGGGGAAACCAGTAGGCAACACGAATTTCATGTGTTATTCAATTTTCCTCTGAATGAAACATTTTTTCATCCAAAATATGTAGCCGCAACCGTTTGCACGTCTGCTGCCCACGTTGAATTGTATTTCCTCCAAAACTGAGCAGAGGTCGTTTCGAGGACATTAATAGTCCTCAGCTTCAACCGATGACTGTGAATGATGTAAGGAAAAATTTCTAAAACTAAACAAAAACTATCCCTTCTTCCGAGAAGAAACATTGTTTGCAAATGCCTATCCTACTCCTTCCGCGTCTTAAAACTACGGCATGCGAAAAACAACGGCCAAATGGACGAAAGGACCTCTTTTATAACCCAAAATATCAACAAGCGCCAGCCTACTGCAAAAGGTCAAAGAGGACAGAGCACGACAAGGGTCCGTTTTCTCTGTTTATCAGATTTTTATTACTTTTTATGTAAACCGTCTCATACGCATCCAATTCTTGCTACGACGTTACATTTTTAATCAATTTTAAATTATCTAATTTAATACGTCGCAGTTCTCTCTTGACTTGCGTCAGTTGTCTTCCAGTTTCATTCTTTTAAGAAAAAGTTCTTCTTTTTGGGAAAAACCTTTCTTTTTAGAATCTTACTGGGATAAAGTGCGGTTGTTCTTAGTTTTTGGAGTCTTCTGCTTGGACTCCCCCTCGTTTGAGTATCTGAAACAGAGATTTATTTAATTTTGAAAAAGAATTTCTGAAAATTTTTTGAAAAGAATTTCTGAAAAAGAGATATTATTTAATGGGGTTAGCTGAGTTAGACGATAGACACTATAGCCTGTTCAGGTATTCGTAGGTCGTCTTGTGATTCCGCCTGTCCGATCGACCTGGGGGCAATCGCTCTCTTGAGGGCAGGACTGTCGTTCTTCTTAGTCTTCTCGAAGAACGCTTTGTTGAGTTTCGCCAGATATTCTTCTAGCTTCTTAATTTAATACTATGTCCGGTTTCCATTATATGTTGTGCTACACTAAACGCTTCCAAACTGCCGTAACGATAATTTCTTATATGTTCTTTGAATCTAATTCCTATCGTTTTGTTTGACGTATCAAACGATTCAAATATTTATTATAAAGATGTGATTAATGTTGAACCTTGAATCGTAAAATTAAATCACTGTGTTTGAAAACATTCTTGATAATATTGAATTTACCCAAAATTCAAAAGTCGCGCTTTACTTCTAGTTCCGGTATAGTTAGAAGAGGCGCTGGAATATATTTATCCTGACCGGTTGAGCTAAAATGGTAAAATTAGGTAAATTGCATCTCGGCCGAACAAATCTGTAACCATAGCAAATGCAGTTAATTTTAATATGAATATGGCGTCTTCAAACATTAAAAGATTGCTAACTAGGAATCGAACTATTATCCTAAATTTAATTAATCGTTATAGCAGTACAGAACAGTTCGTACATCCTAAGAGTACCACACAATCTCCAAAATCTGGCCAAACACACTTCGGTTACCAAACAATTAACGAGGAAGAGAAAGCTGAAAAGAGTAATTACTACAATTCACATTTATATACAATATTCTAAATTTTGAATATGTTTGAAGTTCATAAAGTCTTTGAGGACGTAGCCGATAAATATGATTTAATGAACGATCTTATGTCCGTGGGTATTCACCGCTTGTGGAAAGACATTTTTATACGTACTCTTAGTCCAACAAAACATACGAAACTGCTTGATGTAGCCGGAGGCACTGGTTAGTATATTACAATTGTATATAACAAGCCTGATCTTAAAAGTGCACTTTGTTAGGTGATATCGCTTTTAGGTTTTTGGATTACATGAATAGTATAAATTCAGGCAATGATTGTCACGTTGTTGTATGTGATATCAATAAAGCTATGTTGGATATAGGTAAGGTTAGATCTCAACGATTAAATTATGATCACAGACAAATTGATTGGAAAGTTGGCGATGCAGAAAAATTACCTTTCGAAGATAATTCTTTTGATGCATATACAATTGCCTTTGGGATAAGAAATGTAACCCATATAGATAAGGTATGTATTGAGGTAGATATTTCAGGGAGAACTGTAAATAATTCAACGGGTAATAGTAACGGCAATTTTACTAAAAAGATCTAGATTGTTACTAGAAAGATGTAGGTTGCCGGACATTTTTTTTCACCCTATATATCTTTGATTAGCGTAATTGGATTTTGGAAAACAAGCAGTGGCTTGCAGCATTGATTATTAAATAACTTAAAATTATTGAACATTCTTTCTAATAAATGAATCTTTAATTCTATAACGTTACTTTTATGATTCGGTTCTTTTATAATATAACAATTCTGTTTGTTTCGAATAGGTTTTGACAGAGGCGTATCGAGTCTTACAACCTGGAGGTCGTTTTTTATGTCTTGAATTTAGCCACTTAGAAATGAATCTTGCTCAATGGTAATCTTTTATAGACAAATCATTACCTTCAGTAACAAAATCGATCTTTTTTAAGGTTTTACAATCTATATAGTTTCCAAGTTATCCCTGTAGTGGGGCATCTAGTCACTGGAAAATGGCAGCATTACAAATACCTAATTGAAAGCATACGACAATTTCCAAACCAGGTACATGAACCAAATTTTAATATGCAAAATAACAATTAATATTTAATTATATATTATTTAAAATTGTAGGAAACTTTTAAAGATATGATAGAAACTGCTGGTTTCAGACACGTTACATATGAAAATCTCACCATGGGTATTACTGCGATACATTCCGGATTCAAAGTGTAATATGGTTAACAGCAGTATTTGTTTCGTTATTTATGTTGATAGTTTAATAAATGTAATTGTTGTACAAAAACTTTTATTCTCCTTATTTATAAACTTAATTACAATACTTAAAATAAATATGTACATCAAATCCCAGATTCATTGAATCTATTTTCCTCTACCACCCTGCGAACCTCCTTGCTGAGCTCCTGGTTGCCACGAACCCCCTCTCCCACCTCTAACAGCAGGTGCGGAGGCTCTACCTCGACCTCTAGCAGCTATAAACATTAATAATATTATATAAACATTTGAAAGATCTCAATTGCACATCTTACCTTGCGCCCGAAGTATAGCTGATTTGCCTCTACCGGCTGTCCCGGACTTTGTTTGCTTTTTAAACATCGGAGCATTCTTTAACATATCGGGCAATATGAGAAATCGAATCTTCGAGCCCCTAATGTAAACATTTTCTAATTGAGCAACTCTACCATCTCTATACGTTACTGTTATCTGAGTCATTTGGCAATTCATATTATCTTCAGCTTCTATTAATTTTCCCCTATAAACTTCGCCGGTAATGGTTTCACAAGTCACTATATGACCCTCCGCTTCGTGTAATACTTTAATAGGTACACCGATTGACATTTTAGAGTATTTAGATCTTATATTAATAGTAATTGTAATAAAATAGCAGCGGATGCTAGCGATGATTTAAGATTTCTACGACTCTCTTTATTTGTTTACAGAGCGTCAGTTAAACGTTCCTACTATTCGGGCGTCTGAAAGAAAATGCGCCAAATTTGATAAACACCAATACCGGCATAGTATTCGATTGAACTAATTCACAATTGGTGGCATTCCATATGTCTCTCAGGTAAACCAATTGCAAAAAAAATATTTACCTATTTTACATAATCTACCATAAAGGCTCTGTTTACAAACACGGAAATCTTTATATCGGTATTTTTTAATTATTCCAATGTTTGATTGAATATTTTTTAAAATGCAGCCCCTATTTAATGAACTTACCAAACACGGATTTGTGTTGCTTGAACTGCTGATTACAACCACTAATTTATACAAAATAAGCGCCAAATTCAAAAATGTACTAGACCTATGGCAGGCTTACAAATACATATAATTATTCTTTAAGAAATAGGTTTTTGATTATCTGTTAATATGAAGACTAATTCTGCTTTACCACTATGTCGCAAATTTGAAATTAGGAAATAATTAACGGGAGAGAGAAAAAAAAAACGGAAACTGGCACTCTTTTGTTTTATTTTATTACATAATGATTATTTTCGTTACTTGCAAAGTCTTATGTTTAATTCAAAGTTGGCGTTAATTTTAGTTACTAACGTAGAAATTTAAACCACAAACTTCATTCTATTAGAAACTAGTATACAAAATGTTTGTTTACAAACATTGAATAGAATTCATATGCTCACCGATATTATGAAATGTGCATATATATAGGTAAAAATTTAAGTTTTAAACATATTAATAAACTCTGTTGTAGTTACATATATATTTAATTTCGAATTCTGTTTATTGGCGCCTTTGGTTCAAATAAGCGATTAGAAGAAAGCTTGAATATTATTTCTAAATAAATCCTTCAAAACAGTATAAACATCAGTACATGATATATGAAATGTTGCTTAAGTCACAATGATATTATGCATTCTGTACTGCCCACCCAGCTTGAACAGTATTGCAAAGTAAACATGCACGAAGAATTTAGAGGGACCATGAGTAAAGTTTATTAGTCGATAAGTATCGATCATTGTTCATTACAAGGTAATAAGTGTAGTAATGAACCATGTCTAGTTGTTAACAAATATTTCTATAGCCCACAATATTCTATTAGCTAGAGGTTACTACATATCAAGGTTGACAGACCTGCATAGTTATCACAATAAACATTCTTAGAACACTCCTTGGGAACGATTGAAAAGATTCCGCAAACTTGTTGAGCCCATAGAACGGTCCCTGCCACCGAGAATATGAGTTATACAAATTGGTAAGGTTTTGTGCGACATATAAATCTAGTATTACGGATTGAGACGTATTAATTGTACATGGTGACCTGGAAAATCATCAAGAGATATTCCTAAGAGAACAAAATGACCTGTCAAGTAGTACATATATGCATTGTCTGCCTTAGCATAAGATAGATCGTAGTCTCGAATGTTAACAAGGTAAAATCAGCAATAACAATTGCGCTTTTGAAAATTCTACATCATGACTTTGTAGAGAAGAATTGAAATTCTTGCAAGATACAGCATTAGCCCAGATTAACATAAATTTGAAGGAAGCATACAACAATCAACAGACAATAGCGAAAGGTAAGGCTGGAAAATAGAAACAGATCAGCAAATCAAAATTCAACGACTAAGAGTAATGCAAATAGTAAAGACCATCAAGCCCTTAGCGCTAAAATTAAAAATGTTATTTAAGAGGAAACACGTCTTTTAGAAAAGATTGGTTTAATAATTTTACTGAATTTGGTATTTGGTAACCAAAACCCTTAGAAGGTACTCTGAATGTACCAGAGTTAAAGAAAAGTCCTCTTTCTATAGGAACAACTACAAATAAAATACTTCACGTAACATTTGATTCAGAGGAGGTCAACATTCAAAAAAGCAACGGGCTGATTGCGGTGGGAATCAAGCAAAGAAACCAATGCTAGAAAATGGTATTTAAATCCTCCATATAACGAACACACTCTACAACTGAAAATGAGATTATGTTATGTCGCAATCACATAGCCATGTTATTAAAAGAAACGGATGGTAAAGGTGATATATCAAGTAAAATTAAGTTATGTGGATGTGAAGCATGGCAAGTTACACGGAGCTGTATATCCCTGATGTTCTAAAACTAGCACATAAAAATCAGGTGAAAATATATATCCAAATGTACGTGGGAGGAAATATCTAAGGTGCTATTTATTATGTTGCTATATCTTTGTATTATAATTATTACTTCATTTCTTTTATTAAGTAAAAATGGTTTTTATTTTAATTGTGATGCAGAAGCAGTTTCATATTATTTAATTTTATTTTGAATAAAATTGGATTCATTTTGACGATGACCATATGTAAGAATATTTTAGAATTTCGACTCCTTTTTTTAATGTTATATACTACATCAAATTTAAATTGTGATATTTATCCAATATTATTACTAAATATAACAAAACTATACTTTTGGTTTGTATTTGTTTAAATTCGTAGAACAGAGGGACTTTTCTGTTATACAAGTATAGAAGTTATGGTTGGGGAAATCATTTTCGTTCGTTACAAGCAAATATTATCTATCTATACGCTATATCAGAGCCTATCTGTATTTTAAAGCTAAAAAACACCGCCCATTTTGATTGATTGGCGGAAAGTAGTATTGCTAAAAACAAATAAGTCTTAGCGTGTTCAAGAGAATCTTTACGTTTCTGCGTAGTACAACAAAAGCTTCTAAAAAATTTTTTGAAAGAAGAATGCATAAATAAATAAATACAATTCCAAATTAAATTTTAAAACAATTAAATTTTTAACATTTATGTAAAGCTTACTACTATTGAGCGATACAAAGCAAAGAGAAAAGTTTCAAGCTACACTGATTTCTTTTAGGTGTCTCAGAAAAAGTACAGTAACAGGCAATAGGTTAATAGACTAATGCGCTTGAACGTATTTGATTTATTTATAACATAACTAATGAAACAACTAAGGAAAAACTTGACTAAGGTATGGTTTGGCTCCATTCTATACCCATAGTTATAAACGGAAAGCCAAAAATTCCGTGACAGCTGAGAAACTTAATGTACTGCTAATTAAAAAATTATCAAAGTCACCAAATATTTCTAGAAGAAGAAAATTAAATTTTCAATTCTTCATTTTTGAGTTGAGCACAACGTTTGGAGAGAAGTGTATATTTATCTTTTACATTTGACGACAAATTGACTAAACAAACTTTTTTGGTGGTCCTTAAAAAGAATTATAGAAAAAACACAACAAGAAAGTATAGTTACACTGAACAATTTCCAATGTCGAGCTTACCGTCATATTTGCTTTTTCATCTACCAAAACAACTAAATGGAGGGTAATTAATACGCTTTAAATCGATAATAAAGTTGCTAATGCAAGAATTAAATTCTGTCTAATGTAAAAGTAAGTAGTAATAGGATTCTTACATTTTCAGCTATACCATCTCTGAAGTTACATGATCAGGTAGCGTGTGCTCACTTGGAAGTCAGATGTGCTTACGAAGAAAACAAATTTGCTTCATCACTAGTATTCCAGCACATATGCCCTTCCGATTACAATATCAAAGTTATAAAGCCAATGAAATCAAATAGGAAACCATACTGTCGCTGGCAAGTGGAATATATCTTTAGAGACCCGTCCAGATCGTACGCAGGAGGAAACAATGCGGCTGAGGTATGGCGGGAATTGTCCCGTGCTCCGTCAGATGCAAGGATTATAAGCAGGAAACGTGTAAATGATAACACTTTGAAGGCATGGCAAATTGAATATGGTGTACAGCCTTACAACTGTAAATGTTCGAAGGATTTTCAGTTTGAGCCGACACAGCCCGCACGCGGGGATGGAGCACAACTCCAATGAAGCTCGCAACCTTTTAGATTACCTATCTAAACAAAATTTGTATTTGTCCTTTATTTGTTGACGATTAACTCGAATTTTGCTGTGATATTGGTGTAATTAAAAAATAAAAAAGATACGTGAGTATCTCTTTTATTTTGTTATAAATTTTAATCATTTGTATGAAGTGAATTTCGAAACTTTTGAATGTAAATATTTGTAATACTTTATGAATATTAATAAAGCTTTGAGATAATATAAATCTTTGTTATTTTTTGAGATAAATTGAAGCCCAATCAAGTTTATTACGAGTTTTATTTACGTAGAAAAATGAAAGAAAGAAAGAAAATGGAAAGAAGTGAGTTTCGACCGACGATTAAACCGTTAAATTTAAAAGGCTAACCACCGAAAGAGATCAAAGCTGAATTAGATGAAGTTCATGACACATCTGCTCCTGTGTTAGTAACTGTTCACAATTGGGTAAATTAGTTTAAATGTGGCCGTACATCCGCAAAATATAAACATCGTTTCAGTAGAAGTGACTGCTCCCGAAATGAATGGCAAAATCCACGATAAGGTTTCAAACGATGGACAAACCAAAGTGCGCAAAATAACTGAGCCCACAAGCATATCGCAATGTACAGTGTTTTCAACGTTGTACGAAAAATTCGGCATGAAAAAAATTTCGGCAAGATGAATATCGCATTTACTCTCAGTGAAGAATGAAAATGAACTCTGAGACCGTTTTGACGCTTTTCCATCGCTATCCTGACGAGTTTCGCCGTCGATAGTTAACTATGGATAAAAAGACAAAGGAACGCTCAAAACGGTGGGTTTTTGAAGGCGAACGGACTCCGAAGAAGGCGAAGACAATAAAATGACAACAGTTCGTGGCGAATGAGAAAGTCATGCTCGAAACGGATACCTATTTTGAGGGCCTTCACACATCCAACTTTTTGGGAAGTTTTAAATAGCTGAAGCGTAACCGTTATTTTAACAAATTATTCAAGGAAATTTAAATTATTTTCATGACCTACTATATTTTTCAAGTAACGAAAAATTTCCTATTCTTGAAAAGAATTGGGAACAGATTATGTAAGAAATGCATATTTTTTAAATAAACTAAAACGTATAGTATGGGACTTTAATTAATTTGGAGTAATTTCAAAGGTTCCACGTTTCGATTAGCTGATTCAATGTTCAGAAATTCACTGAAAACGTTCTAAATTAATTTCACTAAGGAAAGTACACTACTCTTTTGAAAATAAATTTCTATTAGTAGCGATTTACTATAACTGGCTAGGTTGTTTTCACCAAGATGACTGTAGACTTATTTCTAATCATTTTTGTTAATAGACTGCAACCTGCAGTGCATTAAAGAACGTAGAATTGTTGTGAACGCTACCTTTTTGGTCAAGTATATAAATAATGAAAAATCCCTAAATTTTTGGTGCTATTTTAAATTCTTTTGTCACTAGAAATCAATGTTGGTAGTCGGTGCGGCATTCTGGGTAATTTTAATATGGAGTGGCGTGTTTGCAATTTTGGTCGTCCTTTGTGAGTTTAAAGTAAAATGCCGCGTACAAAACGTACAGTAAGTTAATTGTTATAATCGAGCGATTAGAAGACGTAGAAATTTTGGTATACACTATAACTGCTTCTATCTAGAGTTCTGCATGAAAAGGAATGTTTAAAAAATGGTAATGTCATTTTTTGTCAGTCTTTTGACTTAGTGATCTTGCGGTATTATTTTCTGGATTTTTAAGCGATGTAATACCATTAATTCGCTTCCTATAGTATAGAATCTCAAATTTTCTAACTCGCCCTATCGATTTTATTAATAGTTAATAAGCTTTTTTCGTTTTTTTCAATCCTGTAGATGTTTAATTATTCATAACCAAAAAATAAAAAAAAAACAATGTCTCATGTTGGATTAGTTTCGATACAAATACATGTTTGTATCATTCCTAAGTTGAATAGTAGAGATTTTTTTGCTGAATAAACTCTAACAGGGCGTTGGTTTCGCCATATTTGCTATAAATTATAAAAATAATGCTTTCTTGTGTATGTTTCACAATGCTTATGATATGCTCCTGCACCCATCTTTTTTAGCTAAGGATTTGGGTATTAGGGCAGCTGTCGCGTTTTCAGTGATTTTATGAGCATTAGAAAATGTACTAGTTTTTAATTTTTGGTACACATAGTCCAAGAAGATGATGGAAGAAGATTTAGGTGATGAGTCGTCTGGTTCAGACTTCGATGACGATGAGGATCCGGACAAAATTCAAGTGCCAGGTTAGTTTTTCATTGAAAAGAATATATCATCGTAAGTTTGTACATAAAACGTTTATGTGAAATTAGGAGGTGGCAAAAATCTCGCAGCTGCCGCTGGGATATTGGAAAGTAAAGTGAAGGAAGAACCGAAGCAAGAAATGAAACCGCCTCCGATGATGAGCAGTAATAGTAAAATGGGCATGAACATGCCAATGTACGATATTTTAAATCCAGCTTTGCCTAACAGTAAGTACATTATAAATTTATTTCATTAAAGTGTAATTACTCATTATATGTCTTCGTCCTTATCTTATTTGCTTACATTGCTATGTTTGTCGTCACATCTGTTTTGAGTGTGATTTTTACAGTGGCTTCCTATGGGATGAATAGTGTGTCTGCGATGGCTAATATGTTAAGCAGTCTTGTCGGTCCCATGAATATGGGACAATTTTTGCAGCAGAGTAAGTCAACAAAATATTCAGAAATACTGTGAGTTCTCTTGCATGGCTGCTTTTCTTCTACTATGATTTTGCGGTATCTAAAATGAACATGATTATAATACACTTTGATCGATTGGCACTTAATTAGTGACGGTGATGGATTTCTGTTGATTTTGATATTAGTAGGATCTGTGTTAATTAATCATTTTGCACTGTAACTCCTCAACCCTAGAGTAGTCTATATTCATCCTCCATCAGAATGGTGGTGTTTTATAATTACAAATTGGAAGATGTTTGACCGTCAAAGTATTTACTAGAGCTTGAAAAACTCGTCGATTTAGCAAGTGATAGAAACTTAGCACATTTGACATATTTTTAAAGTCTGTTTGAACAAGTTAACAAAGAAATCGTCATAACTATGCTGTACTACATTCTACAATAAATTGAACCATTTTTAATGGGGAACCATTAGATGCGCTGACAATTCACGACATTAAAGGTTTACGTAAGGCAGCGAACATTTTTTATCGCCCTATATAAATAACTTGGAAGCTAAACATTTGATCTTCTAAACATTTGAGCTTCTAAAACATTTGATAACATGCTAGAAAATTTTGTGTACGGAACCTTATAACTAGAATCAGGGCCGCACTAAGTCCTACTAGTGCACTCAGATAAAGTCTTTCTTAAGCGCCTGCTCGTAGCAATTACAATTGATGGGTTTTATATAATAAAAATATATGTTTTGCAGTTACCAAATATTTCATATTAACACCTATCAAGTCAAAAACATTATCGATTGATAAGACTAACATCGCGAATCCTGTTTCTAGAAAAATGGCTTTATTAAGTTCTTCTTATAACATTGATGATCTGAGTTAGTTTTTAATCATTTTTAGTTTTGAAAAATCGTTCGTCACCAGCTCCAGAAACAGGCGTAGTAACAATATGCACAATTCTATAAAAATAATAGGTTAATAGCGATCCTTTTCTTGCCGCAAAATGCTCTTCTGGTACTTGTAAGGGGTATCTTTTCTTTTATTAAAACGGTAATTCGCTGCACTGTTACTTCTTCTTTCTTTGCCATTGTTCACTCCTGTACCCAAAAATGCTCAATACGCATTTTTTTTTCTCATTTGGTAGATCCTTTTTTTTTACCCATGACGAAAAAACATAAAGCGCAAACAAGCAATAACTTAAAGTCCAACAGTACAACAGAAACACGGAAAAAACTTTGTTGCATAAACAGATAAATATTCTTTCTACAACAGTAAACGATCCAAATAATATTCTACGAATTAGTGCGCCTTGAAATCTTGTTTCTACCCATCTTCTATACAGTACAGAATGATGAGAATGAGAAGAGAATCAGAAGAATGAGGGGGCTAATAATAGGCAAGAGGTCACTACGTGGCACTTTGTCAATTTCTTAGAAAGATATTTAGGGAATTGTAGGTATTGTAAACTATAATAATGAATTTTATACTTGTATTTGTAAGTTATCGCATTGGAAACACAAAGGCTTAAATTTACAAGTAGAGGGGACAAAAGCGGGTGGAATTGTTGCTCTTTTGCGAGGACTAGACAGACACGTGTCTGTTCGTCTTTCGAGAAAAGGTTCGTGTACTTATTGATTTCCATCGAGAGTCGACAAAACACGAATCTGTCTGGTCGCTGCAAATAGGTAATAATTTAATATGCCTTTGTCTTTTCTATTTATGAGGTGGGCCTAATAAAATTGTGCAATTTACAATTATACGTTTTATAAAGAATGCTGTAGTTTCTAGGATGGCACACGATCTAGAACCGGATATTCTAAATCATGTGCCCAGAACCAGATACCCGAAATTGAATAGAACCGATGCTAAAAATGTCGAGCGCATGGTTAATCCTTCGTTTTGAAATAGATAGAATTATCCTGTTGGAGAATTGTGACTTAAGTTGGGGAATTGATATCCCAGCCGGTCCTAGTTATACTTGAGTTTTGAATTGAGTTGATAGTGGATTCATTAAATAAAAATAAGTATTCAAACCAGAAACGAAAAGAAAAAAGAAAAATTTCAAAGTTTCGATCGTATCGGAGCTTTGTACTAATCCCGCTGTTTAGCACTGCTTAAAAGGCATTTTTAGAAGTTATTAAGTTAAGAAACATAACCACTAACAGAAACATAAAATGAAGTTCCACGGCCGTATTTTGTTTGTAGCATTAGTATTTGTGCTAATAGACGTAATTATAAAATTAAAACACGTGATTTAATAATGGTGAGGATCATTAACTGCGAACAATGGATACCCATCTTTAATACTGGATAGATTTTATGCAAATAAATAAAATGTATGATTACGTATGCACGTTCGTTAAACTTTCAACAAAATCTTCAAAGGTTGCCTCACACTTCTAATTATTTTGAGTTATATTATTGTATAATGCACATACTTATACTTTATTGCTTTCCCTGAGTAGTCGACCTGTTAAATTGTTTGTCAACTATTTTTCAATATTTCAACATCTTTCTGTTGTGAAATGCAAATTATAGCATTGCATTTTTGTTTTTCAAAAACGCAAAATGTCTGATCATATTTAACATCAAATATAGATTGAAATCGGTCATCCAATTTAACAGGTCAAATAACTAATAACAAGTAATGTATTTGGTGATTTTTTCGTAATCTTGCACGAACTTACGTGTATTATGTTGTTTGTCTTTGTAAATAGGTAATGTACAATAAACGTAACACGACTTTCTGTAATTGCAGTGGAGATGGCCGCGTTGAGAATGAACATGAATCCGTTTATGCAAAACCCGTACCTCCAAAATCCGTTCTTAGCTAACCCAGCAGCTGTTGGAATGTGGCCCCCACATCTCGGTGGTAAAGGCGTACCTTCTATATGGATGAACAATAACCCGAAACAAATGCAACCTCATGAAGAAGAAGAGGTAAGAAATGTTTTTACCAAGAATGTTATTGGCGTATATGTCGGAAATTGTGGTACAAAATATCTTTTTCTTCATTAGGTTGATGATGAAGAGTTAGGTGTTGCCGAAACTTATGCCGATTATATGCCTGCCAAATTAAAATTGGGAAAAAAGCATCCCGATCCGGTGGTAGAAACCGCTTCTTTGTCATCCGTAGCACCGGCCGATGTGTGGTAAGCTCTCTCTAAAGCTATATTAAACTATCTCGTTCTATACCGTTAACAAAAAAAAAAATGATTCGAATTCTTTTAGGTATAAATTGTCCATACCAGAGGAACCTATCAAAGGCGGTCACCTTTCTGCTTTGCAATTAGAAAGTATAACTTACGCTTCACAAGCCCACGAACATATTCTACCAGATGGAAGTAGAGCTGGCTTCTTAATAGGTAATATTTAGTATTTTAAGGTATTAACGAAATTCGTATTGAAAAAGTTAATCAACAACAGTGAAAATTATAATAATATAATATAATTTTCTTATCTTGAGTTGAATTCACGCTTTGTTGAATGAATAGCGAAGCAGGGTGGTCCAAACTACGCGAGGCAAACACCCTCGTAAATATTTAAATTGGACCCTTTGATACGGAAGAACATGTATCTTAAAAACGTTCACGTCACTTCAACGATCGTGTTCATTTTAGCACGAACCGTGTTACTCATAGTATTTGTTTCAGCTTCTTATTTTCAAAAATCATACCAACAGTTAGATTCGTATTTCACAAATGCTGATGTGACGTCATATATGGAGCCTAAATTGCGAGCATCTTGTTCCGAATATACAGGACCTATTTGCTTGGTTTTACATTTTAAATGACTAATATTATTTTAATTTTGTGTTTAGGTGATGGTGCTGGCGTAGGAAAAGGCCGAACCATAGCCGGTATAATCTTCGAAAATTATATGAAAGGGAGAAAGCGTGCCATATGGGTATCAGTTTCAAATGATCTCAAATACGATGCCGAAAGAGACTTGAAGGATATTGGAGCGGGAAAAATCGATGTCCATCCGTTGAACAAATTCAAGTACGCGAAAATCTCATCAGCTCAAAACAGAAACATCAAAAAAGGGGTAATTTTCTCCACATACTCCGCGTTGATCGGCGAATCGAATTCAGCCGGTGGAAAATACAAGTCTCGATTGAAGCAACTCTTACAATGGTGCGGTAGCGATTTCGACGGGCTAATTATTTTCGACGAGTGTCATCGGGCAAAGAATTTATGCCCTGTAGGATCGTCAAAACCCACAAAAACAGGTAACGCTACAAGAATCGGGCCTTTAAAGACGACGTTCACTTTGTGTTTGACATTTTAGGTCTTACCGTGCTGGAACTACAAAATAAGCTTCCGAAAGCGAGAGTCGTTTACGCTTCCGCCACCGGAGCATCTGAACCAAGAAATATGGCGTACATGGTAAGGCTGGGCCTTTGGGGTGAAGGCACTCCGTTTACGGAATTTAACGACTTCATATCGGCGGTAGAGAAACGCGGTGTGGGAGCTATGGAAATTGTGGCTATGGATATGAAGTTAAGAGGTAATTTGCTGTTTCTTTTTTGTCTTTTGATTTAAAATATTTATCAAACCAACAAATTTGTAAGTTATTCTGATCTGCACTGTTTGGGATCGTTGCCGTGCGCATAAAAGTGAAATTCTCGCCAATTATTTGCAGGCTAGAAATAATGGTAATTTCGTTATAATATTCCATGTTATTGACATATGCGCTGGAGAAGCGTTCTCTTATTAGCGTAATGTCTCGCAAACACCCCCTTACTTTGACCGAACACTGTTTCCGCCGTTCACCACTACCGTCCATTTTCGATGTCCTCGGGTCCACTGCAGCTTTTTCAATCGGTTACCCCGGCTAGACAGCGTTTGACCGTGGGCTAGCTCATTTACGATAGCAGGCGTAGTATAATTATATTATGACGTCATAATAAAGTTACAAATTTTGTGTTTGTCAAAGTCAAAAACTATCACGTTATGTAACTGTTAAACAACTGCATTCTTGATATTGGATGAATAAAGAGATCCTTAATTCACCAGAATCGCATGTACTGTTAATATTAATGTTGAATATCTTTCAAAAGCACAATTTGATATATCTATGTTAGTAGAAGTGGAAATGCAACAAAAACCACCAAGTGTATACTTGAAATCATCGTTAAAGAGGACAAATACGGAGTGAAAATAGGCTCCCGCTTGCGAAACATTATTAACATGTACAGATATACTATCGCAAACGACGCTGTTATTATCTTAGATACAAAAAAAAAAAATTGGGACGGTTTCGGTAGATTATAAAACGTTCTCGGTGATACGTATAAAAAAAAATCTAGAGTATATGTAATCAGACGATTAAAAGAAAAACTTACCGTCTTAAGCGTTTTCTATGACTTGAAAATAAGGAGAAGCGCGATGAAATGTTGTTAACTTAAAGTTTGTCTCCAAAGATATTTCTCGCGTCACCGTGAGGAAAATATGTGCTTGTGTAAAAGGATCGCTCTACATCTAGTGACGTGATATTTGCATACTTAAAATAATCTCTGAAAAAACTTGATGTACCTTCACAAATTTGTCTAAGTGTGGCAAAATAGAAATCTTTATCTAAAACACACTCAAACTTAATTAAAACACTTGCGTTTTCTATCGAACAAAGCTGTTCGTGTCATGAGAATAGATTCGTGTTGCCTACTGGTGTCCTCGAGAGTGAGTCTGTCTAGTCTCTGCAAAAAAAGTAATAATTTCATCCCCCTTTGTCCTCTTTAATTATCAGCGACTACGATCAATACGTTTACTTTACCAGTGACCGTCTAACCTAACTTTACGTTCCCAAACACCAGTCATCCCGATAATTTTCAACGTTTCTTTTGGTTACTCTAACCCAAATTAATGTATTTTAGGCATGTATATAGCACGGCAGCTTAGTTTCCACGGTGTAGCTTTCAAAATCGAAGAAGTGCCTCTTTCCCCGGAATTCGTTAAAGTGTACGATGCCAGCGTGAAACTCTGGGTAGACGCTATGCAAAAATTCCACGAGGCTGCCGAACTCATCGATGCTGAAAGTCGTATGAGGAAGACCATGTGGGGTCAATTTTGGTCGTCCCATCAAAGATTCTTCAAGTATCTGTGTATCGCGGCGAAGGTAACGCACGCCGTAGCGACCGCCCACGAGGCAATCAAATGCGGTGAGCGAAATTATAATAAACAAAAGTATTTTTGAGTAGCAGTTATGCGGATTTATAGGAAAATGCGTTGTTATCGGCTTACAAAGCACTGGTGAAGCACGAACTCTAGAGCAGTTAGAACGCGATGACGGAGAATTGACAGACTTTGTGTCAACTGCTAAAGGTACTATTTAAAACTAATATTTTCCACCTTTAAATTACTTCGATTTTCAGGGGTATTTCAAACATTAGTGGAAAAGCACTTTCCAGCTCCTGATAGGAATAGGATACAAAGATTATTAGGTATCGATACATCAAAGAAAACCGCTAACGGAAACGATGAAGGTAATTCGTCTACAGGGAAAAGGAAGCCGAGTAAGTAATTTGTTTGCTGTCCCTATTCGTTTTTAAGCGGAGCTAATGTAAAAGTTGTGTGAGGATGTAACCAGATCCAAACAGCATGCATTTTATCTTTGAGCTATTTAAAACATTACTACCCAGGTAGTCTTCCACTGCTTTCATGAAGAAGCAAAGGGAATCATTTGTCAATATAATAAAGCTAAAGCATCCTAATATATGTAATTTATTACCTTAATCAAAAAATACTAGTATAACCAGAATGTGTGTGTGTGTGTGGGGGGGTTGATTAAGGTAATACTCGTTTATACATATTTACATTGTAAACCGGTTATTTACAGCTCGACAGGCAGCAGCTAAAGCTTTAAAACGTAACAAATGGTCAACTTCTGATAGCGAACGAAATAGCGATTCAGAACATACATCGGGTTCAGAGTTCAAGATGTCTGACGCGGAATCGGAAATTTCGGAGGAACATTCGGATTCGAACCAAAGTAGTGATTTCAATCCTTTCAATTCGGACAGCGATTCGGATAACGATCCATGGAGTAGGAAGAAGAAGGGTAAGAAGCAAAAGAAGGTACCTAAGAAAAGACAGTCGACCCAAGATAGGATCTCCATGTTATTAGCTCAAAAAACTAGTAAAAATAAAGTTAACGGCGGAAATGTGACTAATCAAAAACAGTGCGCTCCCCCACCAGACGCTATAGAAAGAGCTTGCAATATGAAAGAAGAATTACTATCACAAATAGAGAAATTAGGAGAGAAATTGCCACCCAATACGCTGGATCAACTGATCGACGAACTAGGCGGACCGGAAAATGTAGCAGAAATGACCGGTAGGAAGGGTAGGGTAGTTCAAACGGAGGATGGTATACAATACGAGAATCGATCGGAAGTTGATGTTCCGCTTGAAACATTAAATCTAACCGAGAAGCAGAGGTTTATGGACGGAGAAAAAGATGTCGCTATAATCTCAGAAGCAGCATCTAGCGGTATATCTTTGCAAAGCGATAGAAGAGTTCGAAATCAAAGGAGGCGCGTTCACATTACGCTAGAATTACCTTGGTCCGCCGATCGAGCGATTCAGCAGTTCGGCAGGACACATAGGAGTAATCAGGTGAACGCCCCGGAATATATATTTTTAATTTCGGATTTGGCCGGAGAAAGGCGATTTGCATCGATTGTCGCTAAAAGATTGGAGAGCTTAGGTTAGTTCCAGTGGAAGAACATTCGGATGTAACGTCACTCTAATTTATTCGGTTTTTAGGTGCTTTGACGCATGGTGATCGGCGAGCTACGGAAACTAGAGATCTTAGTCAATTTAACATCGACAATAAGTACGGAAGAGCAGCACTAGAAGCTACTATGAAAACTATTATGGGCTATGAGGTAAATATTATGAAATTATCAATAATTTGTCAAAAGTATAGGCGATTTCTAATATTTTTGCTAATAACTTATTTTCGCATACGTTAAAAAATCATTACAATTTTTTTTTTCACACATCGTCTGGCCCAGATATTTTAACTTTTAAATGGAAAAAGAAGGCTCCAAATCTCACAAGACTAATATATTTATTAGTACTGGTAGTTATTACTACTGGTTTCTAGCTGTGCACAGTCCATCCTTATGCAAGACTAGTAGATAAAAATTATTGAGTTAATAAAATACTGTATCTTAATATTGTAAAATATATCTTGCGCGCGCTAAGTAGATTACTTCTGGATAAAGAGGACAAAAGCGGGTGATATCATAACTGTTTTGCAGCGACAGGCTTGTGTTTTGTCTACTCTCCCTTTCTTATGAGGCGACTAGGCACGAGTGTGTCTAGTCTCTGTAAAAACGGTATGATTTCACTCGCTTTTATCCTCTCAACTTATAAATTAATTCAATTAAAAGAGAACCGTTTGATGTCAATGTACAGTGACTTTTATGTTTTGTTTTCTCCTGAGGCAATCTATTTAAGCGAGCTGTGAGTTTTAGAATATTGGAAAACTTTAATATTTAGCTTTTTCGGAGTGTAATTTGAGAAATAACCCAGATAGGTAAGAGAGGATGGCGATAATCGATTCTCCGAGTTCGATTGCGCTCCAAAAAACATGTAACTGAAGCTTTTGTATTGCATTGAAAAGCCCAGAAAAAATGAATTTAGACTTAAACAGGAGAAATTCAAATTTTGGTTTTATGTTGGAATTTATTAAAAATTCGATTCGAATCGATACTAAAAATTTTGGGCACTCGAATATCGAGCAACAGCTCTAAAGAATACTCAATTGCTTGCTAAAAATCTCAGGAGGAGTCACAATGAAATTTTTGAGTTGCGCAATTTTCATATATTGATCTACAAAAAGCATGTATTCATTTTCCTAATTTGAAAGGGGAATTGGAACATTATCGAATTGGGATGATAAAACAGAATTTCCTTTAAAAATAGAATATTACTAAAAGTTAATGGGTTTCTAGTCTCCACTAGTGCCACCACCACAAGACTACAAAGGCGACTTTTTCAAAGACGTAGCGGACGCCTTGGTCGGAGTGGGTCTTATAGTTAACAATGAATCGATGCCCGGCGTATTAACCCTCGATAAAGACCACAATAACATGTCAAAGTTCCTTAATCGTATTCTAGGCATGCCAGTTGAATTACAAAATCGATTGTTCAGGTAAGATTTTAGAAGAAGCCAATGCAATCCCATAGCTAACGTGCATTGTGTCGCTTTTTTTTTAGATATTTTACTGATACATTAGGAGCAATAGTAACGCAAGCTAAACGCTCAGGAAGATTTGATTTAGGTAACTGACAAATTGATTTTAAATTATGAAATTTAAACATTTGAATTTGATAGTTCTGTTTGTAAATTTTAATAATATAATGTGTATATATACATGCTACCTATTTACAATTAGGTATTTTGGACTTGGGAACGTCCGGTGAGACCGTTAAAAGGGTAAAGACGTGGATGTTTTTACGAAAGCATGCCACTGGAACGGCCCCCACGGAACTCCACACCGTTCACGTGGAGAGGGGCATGTCGTGGACCGAAGCGACAGAGAAGTGGGCGGAGCTTACCGGCGCTAAAGAAGGCTTCTATCTGTCGCATCAAATTAGAAACAACAAACACACCGCTATCTTAGCGGTAGTCGTAGATAACGGGGTGAAAAAGAAGTCAGAGTCCAAGAAGGATCAGATGTATTACGTATACAGACCCAATACAGGTTTGCAATTTAGACAAGAAAGTTTAGCGGAGCTGGAGAAAAAATACAAAAAGGTAGGTGCACGTATTTGTAAATAACCGTATCTTATATATGCATTTTTTTTTGCGATGTACATAGGTAGAATCGGACGAGGCTCAAGAGGCGTGGATAGCGCAATACGACGCGTCGGTAACAACATGTTCGCACGCTTACTGGAGAGGTAATTGTAGGAATGTAAACATGGGTCACGATTGCGAAGTGGGATTAAGAAGGAGGACGTACAACGTGGTATCAGGGTCTGTTTTATCGGTGTGGAGTCGAGTCGAAAGTGTTTTAGCCAGCAAGAATGGCACGCATAATAATAAAATGCAAGTGATACGTTTGAGGACTGATGATGGGCTTAAAATTGTCGGTAAGTTAGAATAGGGCAATTGAAAACTGCTAAACTAAACCGGTAATTCTGAAAGTTTATGCTCGACGGTTCCCAACTTTTGTATGACGGGGTGTTAGTTTAAATAATAGCGGGACAGCAGAAGCAGAAGCTAATGTTGGTCTTGGTTAACATACACAAAATCTTGCTTCAAAAATTATACGTAGAGGATATTTTAAAATGTCGGATATTACTAGAAAGACCCACATTTTAGGTGTTTCGTCATTCCGAATGCTAGTTCGGATGAATTATTTTTGGCATTTTGTGGAGACAAACCAGATTTATTTACCAATCAACTTCTCATCGAAGATGAAACCATCATGTCAAGCCTGAATCAAAACAAAAGTCAATACAGTGGCATATTAAGGTTGTAAGGATAATATTGTTATTATCTTGCAGCACCGCTTATCACAATAATAACCAAAATTGGTCTGGATATTTTTCTCTATATACTGCAACCACCGTGATGATGCTTTTCAGAAAACCTTTTTACCAAACTTATTAATCTGTCAGCAACTTCAGATTCGTTTCAATGCACTTACAAATGCGGCGAAGATAGCAAAACATGAAGCATGTAGCACATACATCTTGTAGTAGGCCAGCTCTGATCATATAGGCGGTTACATTGGTAACAATGCAATCTTTGTAGCTAGTATCTTTACACTAGTCTATTCCCCAAGCTGGATGACATTTTAAAAGCTACTTTCATATTAGTGGGTACCCTTTCTTTTTGAAGAAAATTATGCTACAATACATATTTACGAAGAAAGTAAAAGAAAAGTATCCATCGAAGATGCGTAATCAAGCAGAAACGAGTTGTGCTTCCAGACATTAGCAGAGACTAGAGGGACTCGGGATTATCCGTCTAATAAAAATGGATTCGTGTTGCCTACTGATTTCTACGACAGTCGACAAAACACAAGTCTGTCTAATCTCTGCTAATTTCGTGAAGCGGATGGAAAATGTACTCATTTCTGCAGGCTTAGTATTGAATATTATTTTTTTGCATAATAAATCTAAAAGATGAACTAGACATTCATTTCATTCAAAAAAGTAATATGTAACATTTATTATTTACTGTTGAAAATAACGTAGTTAGCAAGTACTTCCGGTATAATCGGAAATGTTAGACTATTACTGCCAAGTTTTGCAAAATTTTGAAATGTGTACTACTTAATATACTCGTGAGCCAACCGGTATTATTCTTTTTGCAGTTAACATAATCGAAAATTTCTATTGTTAACTAAGTTACATATTTTTAGGTACTGTAATACCGAAAAACTGCGTCGACTCTCTAATAGAAGCTTTATCCATGGACGCCGAAAAAGTGGAAGAGAAATCGTTTTAATTTGAAGCAGAGTCATTCTCGCGCACGGAAAAAATTGTTCCCGACAGTATTACTGTCCTGTACGAGATTCTTTTCGGAGAATCTCCTGGACGTCGGCTGGACCCCTTTCAAACGTACCCTTGGGGTATCCCCACCCGAAAAACTCGCAATATTATTATTGAGAGTCGTATATATTAATGATAATAATAAATTTTAGGCATACAAATATACACCCGTAGTTTTTGTATTCTCGTTCGTCGGTTAAACAGAGATCGGGGATCCCTCGGGTTAGTAGAAAGAGTCCTTTGCCGTTTTTAAGGAAAAAAAAAAAACTGTGAAATAGTATAGGTTTACTTTTTAGGATACTTTAAGTATTTATATTTGACGATGTCATGATACTTATCCAGGTCTCTTATTTTTCTATCCTCTCATCACTTTTTGTATTGTAACGTTGCAATATTTCACCGCTCTGTTGTTTCATCGGTCGCTTTTGTAAAAATTGGGAAATATCATTGGTGCAACGAATAAGCTTTTAATGTCGGGGACATGTCCTTGATATTAACGAAGTATTTTTTTTTCAATGATTTTTCCCAATTATAATTTTTACTATTTTAAACACATCGGTTCTACAATTACAGCTTTTGCATCACTTAAATTCCTCGAAACGCAATCTTTATCAAACATTGAACAATATCTATGGTATAAATATTTTTTATTAAATGTTCAAATATTATTGATTAGACGGTGATGTAATAAAAGAAAATTCACATACCTTTTGTTCCTGTTTTTTTTTTCTTTTTTTAGTGAAATGTGATTATATATCAAGCGTCGTGAGAAATATTCTTATACTGTATTTGTATTTAGTGGATTTTATTATCAAAACAAATTGTTATATTCCCCATATTTGAATCGAAGACAAAAGTTAGTAATATATAAAATGCAAAACCAACAAAAAAAAGATTGACGAAGCTGTGTTATACTTGTTTAAGTTGTTGTTTTATCTCTCTATCTCTTTTTCTTTCTTAAATAGTACAATGTAAAGCACTTGTAGTATACTTTTGAAAATTAAAATTAATTTTATTTAAAAGATTTGAACTTTTTAATACATATTACCTTATTATCCTATCAATTCGTTCAATCAATTTCGTTGTAAGATTGCAGTTATGTATTAAAAATATAAAATATCTTCGTAAGTGGTTTTCAAATAAAAGAAGAATTTCGTCAAAGCAGCACGTTGCCTAGTGTTGCCTCTTAATATACAGAAAAACGTTTTACTTTTGTTATAAGAAAGGTACTACTCGACATGTTGTCAAGCAACCGCTGGTGTATTAAGTAACAATGGAATGCGAATGAAGCAACCCTATAACCATATTGGGCTATTCACAAGATATTCCAAAATAGCTGGATAGTGAACACGATAAAAAAAATGTTCTAAAACGAATTACACTAATCTTTGAAATGACTGTAATGCGTTTCCTGTTCCCATATAAAGAAAGAAAAGCTTCTGTTGATAATACGATATACAAGGAAAATACACGAGGAAGTCGAATCGTGTGCAGCTTTCCGTTACGTCAACATTAAACTTCGCCACTTTCCATGCGATTCACGTAATAAGCCGAGACTAGTCAGACTCGTGTTTATTCGTCCCATGAGAATGGGTTCGTGTTGTTTGCCGCTAATTTCGTGAAGCACACGGAAAGCGGAGGACATATTATGCTGATGGTTTTCAGTACGTCCACGAAAGGCACCAAAATACGAGTTCAGGTCTATTGTCCCCATAGTTAAATAGATTAACGTATGCTATACGTATTCACGAGGACCCGTTGCTTCTTAGCAACATTCAAGCTGGGTTGATACGCAATTCAACGGTACACACGGGATGTCTCTACCGCTATTCTAAACCGGCCAACAGCCATTTGTAACCTATCTACTAACCTCCTCGTATTTCATTAGCAGGGTTGCAGTATTTCGTGTTCCTCAATATCGTGGAACGGCTCAACTCGTTAATACAAGGTATTTGTTGGTAATATAATCAAAATTATGGGCAGCATAAAAACACATAGAGCGTCATAAAATCTGTATTTTCTCATTACTATACGTTACGTAAACATCACCTAGGAATTAACAACTGTATAAAAGTTAATACCAACAAATAAATACAAACGCAAAACAAAAGCTAAAATGGTCATAGTCTACCAGCAGACTTGAGTTCTTTAGCTACCATTTTGGAAATTCGTCATACGGAATGAATAACATACTAATTGAATATTCTATACATATACGTGCTATTGCAATGATCAAAATGACGGTAATGTAATCGTTATGACCGAGGCGTACTTAATTTAGGGAAATGTTTTACGCTAAAATTAAGATTGTATTAAATTTGAATAAAACCCACAAAGCATCAGATTGCAATGGCAGATTGTCGCTGTGAGGGTACGCGAACATACCAGCCATACCGATTACGTTGACGTTATTTTAATCGTTACACTATGGATTAAGTTATTCTTATACCTTCTCATCTTCATTGATATAAAAAATAGAGAACTTTTAAAGCTAAAATATATACTTTCCAAAACTAACATCAGCACACAAAGATTCAACATAATATATGCTTCCCTTTCTTCCTTTGCGCGCTAATTCATTCTTAGAAGATCTATTTTATATCATCAAAAAGATTTAAATATATATCGCTAATTTCTATTTTGGGCATCAGCTCGACGTATGGATTTCTACGTACTCGCCCTTTGAATAAGAAATTATTTAGCTTTTACGCTTTTACATACGTCGAGCTGTTGCTTTATTTTATATAACATTTATTACTTATTCATGGATGGTTAACAGTAGTGAATACGTACATGGTTATTAGGTATGCTATATTGTTATACATTCATTTAAACAATACTGAACTATATTCTCAAATTGTCAAGTAACAATGTTAATGTAATCTTTATTTTTGTATATTATCATTTATTTCACGAAGTTTTTAAATCTTCTAGGTATAGGCAATGGTGGACAGCAATTACCCCCTGAATGCTTGCCCGAAAAGCCAAAGTTAATTGAATGACGTTCGAATTTGTAGGTGAAACTACGAAATTCATCATTACGTGCTGAAAAATCTTGCCTATATCCAGAATAGTAAAAGGCATAGCGAAATATGGCTTGCGCTTTTACATGCCTTTACGTCTTCATATGTAACGTTCCCACGGTTACTGCGGCGTTGAAAATCTCTTTGCTTCTTAATAGACCAAAAGACCTTGATCACTCCAACTCAAAAACCTGCTTATTTGCATGTTATTAATAGTCTATTTCTTTAAACTAAAAATTCATATTAATATTTATATTTTTTAAGTTAACTACTGCAGAAAATGTTGATAAAGCTGCACAACTAAATTAATGAGTAATTTCGAAAGACAACAATTGCATTTGTCGGCCTCTATGTTGCTTGCTTTTTTTCGTATACTAAGCGAGTACTGAAGCAATTGCCAATTAGTCAATGAGCAACTTCTAGGTTTTGGATGGTAAAAATAAGATTTTTTTAGGAAGAGGATGGGACAGTTTGGCCAACAATGGCAGGCTCTCGTCATTGAAAATCCTTAGAAAGCTGCGGCCATATCTTCTTCTACACTCCTTACAAGAATTTATAGACGAATTCTTAGCAAGCGAGATCGATATGGCAAAATGTACAATAGAAATAATAAGCTTTAAACTTTGATACGACTCTCTAATCCATTTGGCTGGATTGCCAAGGTATTGCTACATGTTAGGAAAACTACATCAAACAAAATGCAAACGTTTAAGCTAGACAAGTACGTGAGATGCGTACGTACGACGCCCGTGCTTTTGCCAAATGTTGTCCAAAATTATCCCTCAAAAGTTTGGGTCAATCGTTACAACTTGATCGAGTTCTGGCAGTTCTTGAAGGTTGTTGACAAGGTTCTCGTCAGAAACATGCAGTAGCTCTTCAATATCTTCTTCGTCTAAATCCCCTAGTTCTTCTACATCGATTAGGTAGACAATTTGATTCCTCTCGCTGAGAATCCTCGAAAAGCTGTAACCATACCTTCTTCTACACTCCTCGCAAGCATGTATCGGTTAATTCTTACCAAGTTCTTGAAAAGTACATAATAAGCTTTAAATGTTGACATGTTTCTTTAATCCATTTGGTTTAATTACCACGGTAGTGTTGCATGACAGGAAAACTACATCAACCAAAATGTAAACATTTAAGCTATTTATTTCGGCCAAATTTTATCCAAAACTATCCTTTAAAAATTTTGCTAAATCGCTACAATTTCATCAACGATTTCTGTTATCGTCACCAAACTTTTAAGGAAATCTGGAGCTATCCTGATGTACACTAGTAATATTTGAAAATTTATTATTAATACCAAAACTTTTCGGAATAAATGATAATATATCGTTTATTTAAAAGTAAGGAGAAGGATACGTTCGTTGTGTACCAAGTGCCTGTGATTAAATACTTTTCTTCGACTATAACAACCATAACGTTTCCTCTCTCTCCTTGAACGTTTGCATATTCCCAAGTTTAAAACATTTTTGTACACATCATGTAATTCTCGGAAAGCAAGACGAACAACTTTATAGAAGGAAAATATAACTATATAAATATATCTTAAACTCTACCTGAGACCACTTTTAAATTCTTAATAACCTTAACGGAGAACTACCAATGCCAAATTGGCAGAAAAATCTTGCTAGCAAACGACTACTTTTATTCTTTCCTCTCCTCTATCACATGAACCTGAGTTTCTAAAACGCGATTCTTTTTCTCATATTTCATACAAGAATGATAATCTAGAAGTACAGTAACAATATATAACACGGACTTAAATAATTAAATGCTACAAGTTTAATGTCCCCGAAATATGTCGTCGAGAGACGACGATTCGCAAAATATTTTGGCACAGCCTTCCAAACTTAAGTATTTTTCTCTCCTAATTGCAGATGTAAATATAAAATATTGTTTGATTACTGTTAGATATTTCGGATCTTATATTGGTAATTTTTGCAAATGAAGTGCAGCAAGGGTGTGTGGGGGGTGGTACGTCGCGATAGATTTTTCGTCTTACGTAATTTTTGTTTTGGAAAAAATTTCTTAATTCAAAATATAGTCAAATAGTTAGTTGTGCCTATTTCAACTGTATGTTTTACTAAAATTTTTGTTTACACTAATAGACAGGGTGATGTTTTAAGAATGGTTTGACTTAAAGACCTGAAGTTTATTTATCTATCTACATCACGCATTTCATATACAGGATAACCAAAATATTCGGTTTTAGAAGCCAACTTCGGACATGGGCCGAATTAACAAGAAAGTGTTAGGCGATAGAAAGTATCGAAAAAAAAACCCACAAGAAAACCACGCGGCAAGCTGCTGCTAGGTTCATGTGGGCTGGACATTACTATCCTCAGAAAGAAGGAAGCCTGGTTATGATCATAAACATGGCGGCAGAATTTCCCCATTGTCCGAATGAAAGCGAGACAATATGTCGACAGGATAGAATACTTAAAAAGTCCGAGAAAACCCACCGTGTCAGATTTGGGTAAATTCGTTGGAAATTATAGAAATTTAGTTCTTTTTTTTTGGTAGTTTTTAGTCCGCTTTTAGAAAAGTTTGCAAAAAAAAAGAAAAGTTTTTTATACGCGTGTAAATGGTACGTGTAGTGTTTATTTTGTTCCGTGGCTTCGATACCCTCACATGTTCTTTGGATCAGCAATTACCACTTAAATTTAGTTAAATAATACAAATACTAAAATTGGCAGTAACCATTTTGTCAAAGTATATTTCACAATTAATCTGAATTATCGAAGCTTCTAATAAGTGAAAATTACGAAAGCTGTAGATGTAGCTGAATACCCAAAAATAACATTTATTCAGAATGCTAATATAAAATTACCAATACCAAAAACGGAATATCAAACAGTTAAACTGTACTTAAATCTTTCTGGAACAATCGTTAAATAGTAATAAGATCCCGACGTATAAAAATAATAAATAGCGGAAGTACAAAAATAAAACCGATATATTACACACATACATCTAAAAGAAAAAGTACGAATGATTGCAGATATCTTCTTATAAAATTATTAAGTAGCATGTACTTATTGGTGAATGTGTCGAGTGTTTATTTATAATTTTGTATCCGGCAGCTATTAGGTAGCCAGCTCGTTATCTTTACCCTTCTTAGGAATCACTTTGGTATCCGGCGATTTTTGCAGCATCAGCTCCTCTTCGCCAACGGATGAATCGGGTTGCACGATGTTCCACGATTGGATCTATCGGTACAAGTAGAAGCGATTAAAATCGAAAGTAAAAAAAATATAGGAACACAAAGTTTACCTCGGAGGTGCCCCAAATTTGGTACACGATGTAGGTGGATATAGCAACGGCGGCCGATACGTTGAAAACATTTCTCCACGAGGATAAATTGTGCTAAAATTAAAAAAAAAATGCGTGTAGAATACAGAATTACTTTAAACGAAGAACTTTTACGACGGTTTCTAAACATGTATACGTAGGCTTCTGCGGTCGTTACTTATACTAGTTTCTCGGTTTTCCGGCTGGAATAGCGTCGTTACCACAGCTTTCACCAAAAATATGGCGAAAACTACAATAGTGACGCGGTTCCAGACCGAAAACTCGGAAAATAGTTCTAAAAAATTCTTTGTACCGATATGTAATGTTGTATGTTTCGCGTGATAACTATAGCTGTAATTTTGGAGGGTTGCAACTTGAACTTGAACAAAGAACCGACTCGGAGAAGCGAATATTAACATCGACCGCCGATCGGCGATGTTTGATGGATATACGTACAGTAGTTGACGAAAACTAAGTAATTTTACGGAAATAATACTTTTATTTGGGATAAATAACAGTAACCTCATCATCATCAAACCCTCCTCAAAGGTTTCCAAAATTCTTCCATCTCAAAGCTGTGCCACTTGCCAGGTTACCGGCCGCGTGGACCTCAAACAAAACAACAGAGTTGCAACGACCGGATGGTTTGCCAGAAGCAAAAAATATTGCCTTTTTTGGACCATGTTGGATCACGTCTAAAGTTAACTTAAGAGACATTAAAATCATTTTTCTGCACACAAACACGACATTTATTTGTCAGCTCATGGACCAATGAGTAATTCTACATTTTTTTTTTTGTATCGTAATTTGATTCTTTTCTCGTCGTCGTCTCTGCCTCAGAACTTTCAAAATCACTCTAGCGTCTTAGAGACTCTTTACTTTATTAAAAAGGCCCGGAACATGGTTACTCCAAAGACTATTCAAAAGTGCTATGTGAAGTCTGGTTTTAAAAAATCTCCAGTTCAAAAGAAGGCAATCTTAGATATAGGATTCGATGAAGAAGACGGTTTGTCGTTGACAATCTTGGCCGAATTTTGCAGAAACTTGAGAGCATCGTTCAAGTTGAAAATCAAGACGACTTCATTAATTTAGATGAAAAAGTGCTCGCAAGAGAACTGTTTAGCGATAGAATAAGTAACGAAAATGAGATTGAAGAGACATCCTCACAGAGTAGTAACGACGAGCAAGAAGATACTATTAATGGCGTTCTCAGCTCCTATGCTGATACATAAAAAGCGATCGAGAATCTGAAGAACTTTTCCAATGAAGATTTCTTACCGTTTGAATATTTTGAAAAACCCAGAATCGCATCTTTAAAATTATTTTTTTACAAGAAAAACGTAAACATTAAAACAGGAAAAAGTATCTGACTTCATTTAACAATAAATCTTGTATTTCATGTAGGTGCTGTTTTGGATTTTTCGATTCATTTTGTCTATTTTGTTTTACATTGTTCATGGGCGGACAGTCTCCACAAGCGGACAAAAAAGCTGGAATGCTGAGCATTTGCTCCTGAGGGTTTTCACTGAACATATATAATTTATATAAATGACTATTGCAACGTTGTATGATCAAAATTACTTACCCCACTACTAGTTAGATATCCTGCAGCGAGAGGACTTAGGAAACTCGCCGTCATGTGTATAGTTTGTGCAAATGCCAGGACCGGCCCGGCAAAATTAGGAGCGATATCGACAACATTTGCCATAGCTCCTGCGTAAGCAGCTGTTATCATCGTGACAGCGATAAACCAGATCACTAAAATTACGATATAGTTGCAACCTAAGTACGGAATTAGGAACACCAAGATTCCAGGAACAACTTGTGCTGTAATTTAATGAGAAAACGACAAAAATTAAATAGAAACAGATATAATATCAAGAATTATATTACCCAAAGCGGTGAAGAGTTTTCGAACATTCGTTAATGACATTATGTTCTTTGTCACCAGCTTATCGGCGATGTAGCAAAACAGAACCGACGCAACGTAACTGCAGATAAATGGCGCGCCTGATAGCACACCATTCTGAAACAGGAAGAGAATGTCTACTTCAAATAAATTTGAATGCATACATATTATTGCATGATAACGCTGGCCCCCCTATCACCTACTAAACGTGAAATCACAAAAAATTCAGAATTTGAGCTGATCCACCTTGTAATTCCAACCTTCCACCGTCTAATTTTCCCGCAATCGTTTTGACCAGGATTTATCGCGTTGCTGTTCACCGCTTCCTATTATACCTATCTTTGCTTTCTAGCTGCTTCTTTAACGTTCCCTCGGGGACCCGTTGTTGCATACATACCAAACCCTGACGCGCCTCCTGTAATACCGACTTCAGCTCTGAGGCAACCGTCGCCGAAACCTCTTTCGGCTGATACTCAAAAAGCAAGACGTATGGTGTTTTTCCAGTTGTAGCATTTGCAGTGGAATTTAATGCTCGTGGACTTCATTCCGATGAGTTCGGATTTCGCTCAACTAGCAAAAGAAAATTGTTCAATCTTCCTACCTCACTATTGCGTATTCCAATACGCGAAAACTGTTCCACCGCTGCTTTGTTAAGAATCAAAGACGAAGAATTCAAATATAAGCAAAATTACTTTAATCGCACAGAAGAAAATATAATAAGACGCAGATACAAAAATTAAAGTGTCGCTTCTGCCAAAGCTAGATTTGTACTGTAATTCCCGTTAGTCAGTTAAGCTCCAAAAAAAAAAAAAAAAAAAAAAACAGGAGGAGGTAGTCGAGTCAGCCCTCTGGGAAAAGGTACTGCACGGCATTTCTCGTTAAACAGGTTCAATTTCGCGCAGGCGCAGGTAATACCTTAAAAATTATAACCAACTATTGAACAATGTGGATATTATTAGCATTATCAATATGCACAACGCAAAACAAAGAAGCTTTTACGTATTTCAAATTCAAGGTTGGCGTTTTTACGTCAAAACGAGATTGTTGAAACAAAATATATTGGCCCATTATATCGAACATTTCATGCAGTCAGCGAATTAAGAAATTCATGAAAAAGATATACCAAAAAAGTGAAACATAAAATCTACCTACACTAAAATGCAACAGGAAATCATTCGACATTTCTTAAGAAGACACCTACAGCAACGTAAGAATTCTAGAAGAAAAAAAAAAAAAAGAAAAGAAAAATAACTTTTAACTTTTAATATACATAATTACAAGAAGATAAAAACTGAGGGAGATCAACAGTACAGAGAAGGTCAAAGAAGAAATCATATACGAAAAATGCATCATATACAATGTATCAAATGATCCGTCCGTTAAAAATAATTGCACAGCTAATTTAGAAACGTAAAAAAGAAGATATAAAGATATATATAAAATTACAGCGTTTATATTTCTCGTAAATGAAGCTTAATGCTCTGGTTATCAAAGAATATGTAAATGGAGCTCTATATTGTATGTGCAAACAATTATCTACGAAGGATGCAAAAAGCCGAATAATTACGCAGATAAGTGGCATTATATAATTCTCTCGACACTCGTAACGCCTTGCGCAATAACAATACAATACTATAGTACAAGCTGTTGTACTAATGCGACATTTGTACTAATGCACGTTACGTTAAAAATTATTTTATTTTTATCATTGAGTTTTTGTTATTATTATTGAGCAATTTGTAAATAAACATTTTTTTTAAGGGAACTGTACAGAGCGGGTCAAATTCCGTTCCTTTAATTTAATTCTAATAAGGAACTAGACCAAAACTGACCTAAGCTTTTGGAGCTTGATTTTAAAGAGAAATCGATTAGTGAAATCCCTATTAGTGAGATCCCTCGTCGTTTTCCGATATATGTACAATACATGGATGATCGAGTCCCTTTTAACAGTTGTCAACTTACCGCTTCTATATTAAATCCTAAAATACTCTTCATGTACTTCGGACCAGGAACAATAAACGTGTAATGAACCCAAATTCTACCAAAAGTAGTTATGCCTATGGACCATGCAGGCATGGATCTTAAGATTTGTCCCCACGGAACTTTCGTTTTCCGCGAAGATTCGTACGTGTTGACCGTATTTTCCTTGATATATTGCTGCTCGCTTAAGGAGATTCTCGGATGCATTTCGGGACTGTCGAAAGCCAATAAGTACCAGATGAAACACCATAATACACCTATTATTGTAGGAAGGTTCATTCGTTAATCCTAAATGAAATGGGAGATTAATTTGTTCGTCGTACCTATTGATCCGGTGGTGTAGAATACCGATCTCCAACCCAATTTTGAAATTAATAGGCCGCACAATGGATAAGTGATACCTATACCGATACTGAAACCTTGGAAACTGGACATAAACCTACTCCTTTCTGGAACCGGGATCCAATGTCCTACTAGCGCGTACATCGCTGGCCACGTTAAACCCTAATAATCATAAATTCAGTTTAAAAAAAGCACGTTGTTAAAAAGAAGAACAGGTCTAAATGACAACTTTAGCCGTTTGTTTACTATATTTTATATTGATACTTGTTATATGCCTTGAAATGGTTCAAATCTAAGGAAACCTAACATTTAATTACCACAACGTATGTTCGCTATTATAACTTGAATAACTTAAATTGATAAAAAATAACATTATTAGATGTTTCGTTAAAGCATGAATGAAAAATGATTAATTCTATAGTTTGTTTATTTTAAAACAAATATTCTCGTAGATTCCCCGCTGTCCAATAATGCATATTACGGCTATTTATCTGCCCATAGTAAATTAAATAACAATTTTTTGCGTTAAAGTACATTAAGAAAAGATTTTGCGAATTATGAGCCATAACTGATAGTATAGCGATTTGCTCGTTTTCATCGGCAACATTCTCGTTTCGCACTCTATTCTTCTTCGTAATGCTTCCTGTTTTATAAAACCACCGTACAACACGATACGGACGATGCCTATCAGGCTATTTTTCTGTACAAACAACACGCTGGGCGAATATTCCATTCCGCTTCAGCGTAAACAATCATATCAAATTTTTCACATGTCACTTGATCTTTTCTTGACATTTGAAACATCGGTAGTTTTATTGGAGTGACTAAAGAAATTCCGTTCTGTTTGTATTAAGCTTCAAAAGCTGTTGTATTTTACGTACATGCTTCACATACAGCTGTTTTCAAGTTAATTTAATATCTCACTTAATATTAACTTCAAGCCATATGAGTTTTAGTACTTTTTTATATTTTAATAAGGTCAAGGTATCATGCTCCATTTAAGAAGACCTTCCCGTGACCTGCCACAATCATCACCGTCTATTAGTCATTGTATGGCCCTCTTCTTATGTTAAAACTTTCTTCATAGAACTAGCTGCTTGAAAATTATTCGGAAGGATCGAAATAAATGGGCTACTTACAATCTAATCTGATATTAAATAGCGGTAAGAAATATTAACAATAACCGAAGCTTGTGATAGCATCAATCCCAAATAATTGCATCAATTAAACTGATTTCACCGTAGAACTTACTTTTTTTACACAAAATGGTGGAAATTTAAGCTTACCTCAAACCAGTCTATTCTTATCCTTGTATTCTTCTAAAATACCGTCCTAAAGAAACGGTAATCCTGCTTGATCTTGAGAAATCACAACGAAGCAATGCTTATATTAGGCTCTAATTTCACATTAGTCACATTCCGATAAAAATAGATGAATAAACGATGCACTAGTTTAATTTAGCATGTGACCGTTAGATACATATTTTCACAAAAATGTTATTGTTTTAATGAAACAAAGCTTCCTTATTATATAATTTGATTGCGGTATTCGATATAACACATTTTTTCTTACTGTGCGATGTTAAAATGTGTTAGATACTTACTGACGCAAATCCTTGTATACTCCTCAACAAAATCACAATGGCGTAGTGGGTCTCACTGGCCCAGGGAATGCTTAAACTGCAGAGCGCCGTTGCGAGCTGCGCATATCCGAACACACGTTTGGTACCCAATTTCTGGGTAGCCAGGCCGCCCACCACCTGAGAAACTATGTACGCCCAATAAAATGAAGCTAGGACGTAACTCTGGATGTCGGATGACCACTGTAATGTCCCTCCATAATCCTGGACAATAAACATTTTTAGTATCACATTTTTACGAATACTTTTTCCGGATTCACTTACAACAACCTTCGTTGGACCGTTTTCTTGCAGCGAATCATAAGCGAAACAATATTCATCGGTGGCGTTTGCTGATTCAGCTTGGGTTGGTTCTTCTACCATGGCTACAATCGCCAAGTTGATGTCGGTTCGCATCATAAATGATACCAGAAATCCGGACCATGATAGGAGATAAAGTACCAATCTGGCAGGAACTTGTCCTGAAATGAAACAATATGTTTTAGTATATACGTATTTAAAAGTCTTCATTCAATTGAAGTGCGAACTGGTAATAAGGTAGATTGATTCTAAACTATCATGTTAGCCTTAATAGGTCCATATACTTTAAGGTTAATAAAACAGAAATAGAGAAAATATACGTTAAATTGATTAACTACTCGGTGGTTCAATGGTTAGAGGGATTGCGTCTGATTGTGCAAAGTTAGGTGTATCCGATACACTCTCGAGTTGGGAATCAATCGGACCGTTGAGCCGACACCGCAAAAAAGAACAAGAAAATTACTGATCAGGGCTTCATATTAATTCTTTAAAGAATATCTCAAAAGAAATCAACCTTGATTTGCTAATTATTTCTAATTGATTTGTGCTATAGTATTGGATGAGATATCTTTAAATGCAACCTTTACGTAACATGGTACGCGCTGTGAGATATTGTGAGCGCTGGAAGTAAGTCCCTCAACAGTAGAAGTCGCAATTGATTTCATATGAAGGTCACGTCCAGTATTTAATATAGATAAATAGATCGTTAACGATATTGCAAATTCTATATCGTAGGAATACTGTGGTGTAGTACGGTAAACAACCGTATTCGGTCACCGGCTGACGATGGGGACGATGTCGTCGAAACGGCCGTCCCGGACTAATTATACTGACCAACAAGGTTTTTACCCTAAGTTAATAACTGATGAAATTGAACAACGTATATAAAGTATAAATGATTCGAAAAACGGCAACATTGGCTTAGCTCTGGTTACAGAGAAAATGCCTTTGTAGTATGACCGGTAATCTGGTCTACTGCAATAATGTTTATAAACTTTCTGGAAAACATCGTGGTCCCAGTTCTTGGAGATTATCCATAGACTCATCAAAGACCAGCTTAAAAGCAGTTTTGTTGCATAATGGAAACCATTATCCTTCTATTCTGATAGGTCATGCTGTTTCCATGAAAGAAACTTACGAAAATCTGAAAATTTTATTAGAAAAGATAAAGTATAAAGACTATTCCTGGAATATTTGCGCAGATTTCAAAGTAATCGAAATTATTTTGGATACGCAATTTGGTTACACCAAATACTGTTGCTTTTTATGTCTTTTTTTTACCATAAGCAAGAGTGGCCACTACGACAACAGTTTATGCCAGGAAAAGACAACGTATAACATCAGCCTCTAGTAGAAAGAGAAAAGATCATATTATCACCTCTCCACGTGAAACTTGGGCTCATGAAAAACTTCGTAAAGGCACTGGATCTCGAACGTGAAGGTTTTAAATACCTTCGTGAAAAGTTTTCAAAATTACACAAGGGAAATTGAAAGAAGGTATTTTTGTTGGATCTCAGATACGAGAAATAGCAAATGATGAAATTTTTGAAACCAAATTAACAGCGAACAGAAGGAAAAAACAGCTTGGCTCTCCATGGTACAAGTTTTCAGGAATTTCTTGGGAAACAAAAAAGCTGACAACTATTAAACTTTAGTAATGGATATGTTACAAGCATTTCACGCTGCTGGCTGTAATATGTCCCTTAAAGTGCACATTCTACATTCTCACTTGGATTTTTGTCCGGAAAATATGGGCGACGTTAGCGATGAACACGGTGAGCGCTTTCACCAAGAGAATTCTGTTATGTTAGCAGATTACTGTTGGATGTTAAGAAGAGATGCCGTAGATATTGTTTATAAGAGACGGAGCAGTATTACTTCACATTTCTAATCATAATAATTTGAAATATACATTAAATTATGATCTAATCTAAAAAAAAACCCTTTCATTGAAATATAAAAAAAAATCAAGCTACTTGGCCTTATACTTGTTATTAAAATAAATGTTTATATGTTTTCTATTGAAGTTGGTATAAATTGTTTTATGGTAAAATCAAAAGTTAAAATTTGTTGTCCAGTGTTATTACATGATGATATAACAAATAAACTTGTGTGGTGTAGAGTGTGCCGATACTTATGCGTTATTTATATCCACGCATGTAAAGAATAATTATGTTGAAGGCCTCACTTCCGGATATCTTTTTAGCTATCTAAGCATATTCGCCAAGTTGTTTACAATATTATGTTTGCGTTTTCATAAATTCTATTATTGTTTTTTTGGTTCTAAATAACGGACACGTTTATTTATAATAAAGCAGTGACGCTACTGCTAGGCAATTGACTTGTCGGGCTCTATTCATAATCTACACTACAAGTAACTAATAAATGAATATTGTGTATCAACAATACGTACGCTTTATATCAACAGAACTAATACGTTAACAATACTTAATGTTATGGTTTAACACACGTGCGTAATAATTTTTTTATGTTACACCCGTCATTCTGAATACCTCATTCAAGGCGCATACCGTTTCGAATCGCGAAAACCCTATAAACGGATTGCATTCAGACTTCGCCGATAAAAAATTATTATCTTTGCGTGACTAAAGGCGTCTCTAATATTTCCACTTCCAATACAAGTGTTTCAACAACAGGTTTTTAATTGGATGGAAATTGCCATAAACACGTTTCAGCGTTCCAGATTCATTGATCGCGCAATTTTTAGGCCAGCTTTATTGGGTAAACAAATCGTTAATTGATTACGATTACCTTTTCCATTCATTTGTGCTTGACGTGGTTCGTTGCAAATATTGAAATATTAATGTGATATTTAGGCATGACAAGTTGTAACATAAATAATGTTTCTTGATGTTTATATTGTATAAATCAAAACGTAAAAAGCGGCAGTTTCAGATAAGAAATGAAATATGAATAAGCTTATAAGAAATGTCATATAAGTTATGTAAATTGTAAATGAAAATATACAGGGTGTAATTTTACAACCAACACCAACGATATGAAGGTTATACGATATGAAAATTCTTTATCATTAGCGGCATTAACGCCATATGAAGTACATCTACTATCCTAAAAAGAACATCTTGTCAGAATTAGGCTAGCTGATAGGCTTATGATGCTTCCGGGCCAATTTCCTTTTCCTCTTTACCCCTCGATTAAAAAATCTACGTCTAGCCGATAATTCAGGAACAACGACTAAATAACTCGTCTTCACACTATCTTCTTCGCGTAGTAAGTGTTCGTTTTTAATATATCTTTTTCCAAAGACGTCAGCGGAGCTGCATCGTAAATTTGTGAATTTCTGTTGCATACGAGGAAATCGACGTATTGATAGTGATCTTCCACTTCCGTCACCATGAACCGCCACTGTGTACATAACAAATCCTTCCAAATTACCAAAATAAATATTACTTGGGAATAAATCGTCAAATCCGGTCGAAGTGTTCATGTTTTGCGATTCGCTAACCTGAACTGGTTAGATCGCGAAATTACTTGGCATATTACAGGTTATAGCATGGTATGAAAAGAAATTTTGGCTAATTGAAAATTTATTTTGTTTTGCGTTGCAATAAATCTTTTAAATCGGAGAACTGCTATATTCAACCGAAAATTTATGATTTCACTTGATCGACAAAGTGTTTTACCGCTATTCGAAAGAATTATCTCTTAACCCAGATCTCCTTAGAGAGAATTATCTCCTCCCTTTCTAGGAGCTCGCACCTATTGTGAGAAGCGAGGTGAACCCAATTGCTTGCAATCTTGGTTAATACGTAACTATGAAAGATTCAAGAAATTCAAGATCATAATCGCTTACTTTTTCAAAGAGCTAGGGGTAAGGCTTGGTGTTTGAGAATAATTTCGTTAGAAGCGAAGGTTTTACCTACGGACTATTTACAAAATTATTGCACTGATGCTACTAATGCCTTAATATTAACGATGTTTTGTTTTAAATTCTTCAATAGAATAGATGCCCTCTTATCTCTAAACACGTTTCTGTAGCAGAGTCACGTAATTATTACACATGTATTCCTCGCGATTTACTATTTAATGTTTCCGGTAACTGCATCTGCATACCTTAGTCATAAATATTAATTGTACGTATTTATATGGAAAGCCGCATTTTATATTCCCCATGTAGATAGATTTACATACGATTTAAATGACGCAAACATATGTTAAATAGCGGCCAAACAGCACGCACTGCGGAATTCCCCAAACGATCACTTTTCTCGGAACCAAAGAACAACCAATACAAAAAATTTCACTTAAATTTTGATAAATAAACAGGTTGGATTTTTCGGCAGTGCATGAAATTAATGAACCGATGTTGGACCGATTTCTTATTGCTAATTACGCCGTACCATATGTACGTTTTCTTCGCATCGCATTCGGTCGCTATTCAATGGCATTCTTTTTGCAAACCGGTTCGAAAAATTTGCATAACGCGCAAGTTCAAAACTGTAGCCGTATACCTTGAAAAAGAAAACAACTATTGCGTCGAATTTTTTATAGGTTAATTATGCATACATTTCTTGTAGAACCTAGTAAGACGAAAAGGTAGTTTAAACGAAAGGCGTAGTAACCGTGTGTTGGGCAATTACGTCAGCTTGATTTTACCAACAACTTCTTTCCTGGAGACATAATATATTTATCAATATATTTTTCTTAATAGCCAGTGGAGTAGTTCTGTTAACATTATTAGACTTGATTCTTGTATCAGATGCTATGAACTTTTGGATTCTGGTGTTAGGAATGCTCGAATGCGAATGGTTCATTTTAATTTTTTTATGAATGATAATAATATTGACAGTGAATTTTCTTGCTTTAGGTATTCTTCCGTGCAGAATAAGAAAATAAAAATAAGTGAAAAGCACTTTACTTTCTTCTTTCGTTGGAATACTCCACCATAGCAATAACGTTAATGCTTTGTCATTTCATGCCAATTAATGATAAAGGATTTTTTGGCCGAAAAACTGTTTGAGGAGTTTAAAAATGAGTCTCAGTGAAGAAGGACAAGGGAGGAAAAACAGAAATTTGAAATTGAAGAGCAGAGAGAGCATTGAAAATTTTCAGGACGAATCGGATAATCGTAACGTAGTGTACTATACATAGAGAACCCTGTTCAATGTAAAACAAGAAGAGATACATTATAGTGCATCTTCCTGGACCAAAGGATCCAGTCAACACTGAGAGATTAGCAAATCCTGTAGAAGCATGGTGTCTGCTGGTTGAAATAGTTTCAAACTTGGTCATCTTCCCTCTATTGGGATGTCCCCGAGTAGTGCTCGCGATCCTTGTTCCTTGAATTTAATTTGTAATTTTTGGATATCATCTCGATACGATACGATTTGGATACGATATTCTTCTGCCGATTGTTGTCTTTGGTAATTTATACTGGTCCTAATAACTATTGTTTCATTGCTGTCTGGACTTGTTGATTGATTTCTCGAAGATATCCCTTTCGTGTTTGCCTAATGTAACACTAACATCATACATCATATATGTTAAAAAAGTAGCCACCAAACAACTGTTTTACCGTATTATTCATTTTATATTTTCTCTCTTAGAACTGTAATTGACCTCTCCAAAACTAGGTTCAGTCTCTAACTATATTCCCGCCTTTTCCTCCCGTTTCCCTTCCCTTTCTCCAAAGAATTCCTCTTTATCGATCATTTCCACTTCAAGGTCTTGTGGAAATGTATTATTGTGCGGATGGCAATAATAGATGGCGCATATATATAAGCACTTCACTTTTTATTTATGTTAGTGGGCAATTAATCATATACGGATAGCCTTCTTTACAACAGTTTTTGCTTAAACAATCCTCAACTATTAAGTTTATCGTTTTTTTTTTTCTCAAACGCTCGTCAGAAAAAGCTGAATACAAAATCTAATAAAACGAAATTAACATTTAGTGTTAATTAAAACATTAATACCGAAACAATTATAATAACAGCTGTAAACGATGGGGAAATTTTATACTTAAAAGGAACAAAGGATGACTAACAAACAAGGTGACGAAAGAGGGGTTGAATAAAATCGCTTTCCTTCGGCAATTCATTTAATTAAGAAGGAAACCTTGTTACAAAATGTATTTTCTTTTTCTTTTTTGAAAAACAAAGAACACTCATATTCAATATTGATGACGATCATAATTTATTTTAAATTATTTTAGAGTGAAGAATGTGGGAGATGTGTTTTTGTTTTTATTGATAACTTCCTTACTGCTCACATCATTGTTGGCCATATTTCAAATGCAATAAAATGTAAATACCGTTAAAGATGCGGTAGAAAGGGTTGGATAAGGACAGAGAGCTTTTGAGAGTAACGATTCACTATGAAAACTGCCACAAGTCCAAAGCGCGTGCGAACTTAACAATACTTTCCGCACACAACGCGTGCGTTGTCCGCACTAACGCATTTCATCCAGAGAGAGAAGAGACCGCTCTCGGACTGCTACACGCTTTGGCCCATTTATGTTAAGACACCATAAGAACAAGCGATCAGCAGGCTCACATCATCGGCGAATATTCTTAATTGGGTATTAGATCAACCCGGAACGTTATATGTGTACAAGCGAAAGAGTTAAGGGCTCAAAAGAGAACCCTGAGGAACACCTGAACATATCTCTATCTCTCTCTAGGAAGAACAAGAAGCGCCTGACTTAACTCGGAACGTTCTATCAGAAAGGTACATAAATATCAACCTTGCGTAGGGAAGACTGGTGGAATACCCATTCTCACGAGACGAATAAACCCGAGTTTGTCTAGCCTCTGCTAATTTGGAGAAGCGCACGGAAACTGGCGAACTTTATTAATCTTGCAGAAACGAGTCACTCTTCGCGAAACTAGCAGAGACTAGACAGACTCGTGTTTATTCGTTTCATGAGAATGGGTTACGTAGAGAAATATCTTTCGGCTTTTGCCGTGTTTGAGTTTAAGGGACGTTCGAACCACCAAAATGTGGAAACATTTAATGGTTAAAAACGGGACATTTAGTAGTAAATGTAACGAAACGTTGACGGATGAAAATATTCCATCCAATTAATTAAATTGGTGTATTTCGCGAACCAACAGACAAATTCTAACTAATCTCAACGGATTAACGGAGAAAAACCGCACAATTCGCGATGACTTAACCTTTCTGCTTCGTTCGGCTTCATATCACATGACATTGTTTATTAATGCACTCAATTAAGATAGTTGTTAACTAACCGAATGATTTATTAATTGGTTTGTACTCGCAACAAGCAGCGAATAAGACATAAACACATTCATATTAAAAATGCGTGATGCCATCAGAAGCGATTAATTAATTTGATGTAAAACAGTTTCTTTGTAAAAACGGAGATTCCCATAAAGAAATATGCAAAAAAAACAAACTGTCCTACCGCAAACCGCATTTTATAAATAAACTTCTATGAATCTTTCAAATTTAACCGCTAATAAAGCATCCTTCTGAGAAATATGGTCGATGAGAAATAATCGAATAGCAAAACACCTTAGTGCTTGCACTAAACATTTAGAAAACCACGTTGCAAGATATCGAACTGTAACAATCACCAAAAATTTCAAAAGTTTTTTCTTTAAATTTTAATTTAAAATTTATCGCACGATTTCGCACTTAACCCATGTAATATTGCTCCTTATTATTTCGAAACGCCGTGTAAGCTTTTCGAATAAAGCGAAATATTGGTTAGAAATAAACAAGAGCCGGTTACTTAGATCATCGACCAATTGAATTCCTATTCGAAACTCGTTGCACGTGGCTATGACAGCGCACGAATAACAGCCTTAGAAGCCACATTATTCAGTCTGCCTGCGCCAGATATTGACAAAGGATCGGATACGTCACGGATCCTCGGATATCGGGAAAAACTGGAACGCGCAATAGCTACAAACATTATCGACAGTTACTTGCTTGAAATACACAGTGATTAAATAATTTAAGTTCTGTTACGTATTCTCCCTTTCAAGTATTGATATGATAGAGTGAACGAAATAGTCGGTGACCAAGTAAAGTACGAGGGATGTAAAGATTTTCTTTTAGAAAAACACCTTATTATTTAGACTGTGTGTAAACACATATATAAATGTGCGTGTCATTACCACCTGCGGATCACACAGTCCAAAAATAGCTTCAATGGAAAAAGTTAGCGTACTACTATGGTGACTCGGTGCATATTGTCCATATTGAAGGATGGAAGGATTTTCTTATCATAATCTTACAACAAAGCCGAAAACAATTACGCAGGATGCTTACCTTCGAATTTTACTTTCTAAATCCACGTCATTCGATAGAAATGTAAACTTAAAATTAAAACGAGGCTGAATATTCTTTTATTATCAACGTTTGTTACACCCGATGTCACGTAATTAATCATACAACGCAAATATTTAAATTAACACCGGCGGTGACGAGATATTTTCATTGAAATAAGATTTTTTTACACAGAAACTGAGTCGTTTACACGTTGTACTAAGCTCGGCCGTTACCTAGGACAACGTAAACTTAAATATGTCGTGTGTAAATATGCAGTGAATTACTTTATGCAATGTTGGTGACAATGAATTTTTCAGATAAACATTCATTTTTCCGTTTTTAGCCTTTAAGCACAGAACGGTATGGCCGGAATCATTGGAATATTTTGTGTCCTATATTCTACAATCTGTTAGCGGCGTAACTGAAATATTTCACGTATTTATCATGGCCGATATGCACTGCCACGGCAAGGTTTCCGCATTATTTTTTTTTACATCCCACTTCTATACAATTTACATAAATCAGTACAATAAACAAATACTTTGTAGGTTTACTCGACACCTAAGAACCGTTCAAAAATTATAGATTCGTAGTAATTGTACGCATGTCGATCGATTCTAGTTCTAATATAGACATCTCTTACCGTTCAAAATTTTTATCGATAAGATGTGAAAATTAATTAATTTTCGGCGGGATACTTCACCCCTCCAAAATGAATTTTCGCTGATGAACACAAATTTCCCACATCTGAACGTACCATGCACCCTTGCCAAATTTCATCCGATTCCGAATTTAACTTAGAGAGCTTTCCTCGTTGGTAATGCCATTTACATGTTGCCTGACGTTGTTTTGTATCGAAGAAAATCGCTAAATTTTTAGCGAGTTCACAGTATGACAATGCTTAATCGCTGATTACGTAATTGAAGACAGAAATTGATCGGCGATATTAATTTGCATTTATTTATATTTCAGTAAAGCGTGTTAAAAACGCTTCGAGTTCTGTACTTGCAAAAATGATTAAAGCTTCTGGGAATAGAAACTTTAAAAAAATAATACAGGCAATGTTATTAATAAAAATAATAAATACTGACGGTCTCAAACTAGAGCCATGGAAAACTCTGGAAGTTGCAGTGTAATTGCTGGATGAATAGCAATACGATACAAAAAGTTAAAAGTACTAAATCATCACTAAATCCAAAACATCGCAACTTATAAATATGATTTAAATGATCAAAGGCATTAGAATAATCGGTATGTATATCAACCTGGCCCTCTTTTCTCTTTATTCAGCATGTTTAAGACTGGTCTGGAACTAGTCTATAATTAGCAACATAATTTAGATCTCCACTACCGTGGAAATGTATGTGTTTTCAGTATCTAACGCATATCTGTAGTTCATTACCAGATTAAGCGCAGATACTCTACGTGGCCAGGGCTATAGCAATGTTTCAGTCAGCAGATGGTGAGCATAACTTCGTCTTCAGTAGAAACAATTAATGTTCACGCAGAAAATATTATTTGTGCTGCTTACTAACACTTGCGGTAAAAGATAAAGAGTGAACGCTACGTAAAACAATTTCCTGGGGAGCGTCGAGAAACTCGCGACCATAAACCACGTTGCCTGGAATGCGACTTTGTTGTTCTTTATTATGGATACGCGATCATATTTGGCGAAGATTTACAACTAGCCTCGATTCAACATCGTGTAAATACGTAGAGTGAACAGCATCTATCTGCGTCTTACTTCATTTACGCGTTTGTGCAGGAAGAGAGATCATTACGCTGTTTGAAATTCTTATAGAACTCCGTTTATTCGGAAAACAACAGGTCCTCAAACTGGAAGTCCCGAATTCTGACAACTCTTCGTCTGAGCGATGAATGATCTTGCAGAGCCTCAACAGTACGACACAAGAGCTACAGTTTTATTTTGTCTTTTACTTTTTTATCGGAAAATCGTTTCTGATAATCGTATGTGCTTAGACGCCGATGATCTAATAGGACGCTGTTCCGCGTTTCAAGACTTATTTGTAAGATGTTATTGGGAGTGCTTGTTTATTCCTTCTACTAGTGAATATCCCACATTTCGATTGCTCCAATTTTTCAGCGCTTTCCATTATTTTAATCTTCGATAGTGTATCATATACAAAGTGGCGCAAAAGTAATGTAATAATTTGAATTACTTTACTTTTGCGCCACCTTTATTTGAACCTTTTGTGGGATTTTCGTTTCAAGCAAATAAGGCCGCATCATCAGTGAACGGCAGCTTCTTCCGTTGGATTTTAGTTACACCTTTTTAATTTTGGTATCAGAATGATTTCTGCCAATATCTATTTGCGCTTAGAAGTGACCTCTTTGCAATGAAAGCGTTAATTTCAAGCAAAAGAAAATTTCTAAAATATTAATTTTATTATCGTTTAAATAAACCGAAGTAAACAAGCTTGTATCGAAATGAAACAATAAGCATATATGTATATAATAAAGTACAAAAAAATCAAAGCAAAATTAATAAAAATTTAGAGCGGGCGTAAGCGTAATATATTTGCCATGATGACGGCACTGATATTGCTTACTCATTGTCACTCGATGGAAGGTCATCTAAAATGCGCGCCTCTTTACGTATTATCCGTAAAATGCTCCTCCGAATATTTGAAATGGGCCAGAGAAATGAATAATTTGCAAGGCAACATTACTTACAAACCTTGTTCGTTAACTCGGTGATCGATTAAAACATCTAAGTCATTTTTTTATGCGTACAGTCACCATAATTCCGTTGATTGTATTTGAAAAAGCCACGGTCAGTCAACGATAAATTAATTATACAGGAACATAATCCACATTTGCGCATGCAAAGAAACATAAATATTCATTATAGTATCTGGACCTTGGATCTAAGGATTGATTTCATTGTACACCATAGTGTTGTTATAAAAACTAAGATTTCATTATATTTTTATTTTGTTCCGTATTACGTAAGCACGCTTCAGTTCAATAATTGTAGGTATTTAATTCCAAAACTATCAAGATAGATAGATAAAAAAATATGATATTCTGCTGGCGAAAGTTGTTAGCAACAAGGACTAAAACATAATTCTAACAATTGGTAAACAGAAAACAATATCGATTTCATGCAAGATGTTAATATAACTAATTTAAAAAGCAAATATTTACTTTTGGAAGCGGGAAATCTTATCGATCTATCGAAAATCAAGCTTGTATTTAACATCTAACGAAGACAACTTACAAAAATGCATCACGGCGTTAACTTGGAGTGTTTTAATTTTACTTTGTTTCCAAATGCTGTAAATACAGTGAAGGTTTAAGTTTCATGATGCAGCGTTTCATCCTCAAAGGACGTATATTTTACAAACTTTTTACGGAAATGCGCGTTTGTTACGAACATTATTTGTCGGTATCGTGCTGCTTTTTGTTAGAAATTATTCGAATAGCAGTACAGCAATTAAGAATATATTCTGTTCTTGTTATCAAGAGACCATTACAAGAACGTAAAGTTCTTGATGAAATATTTGACCGAAAGTCTTCGATTCACCATCGGTCACAACATTTGGGCATTTCATTTAAAATCGTACCTGCAACAAATTACGACAAAAGACCTTCGTCTACATGCACACAAGATTCAAATTGAACCAAGAAATGAAGGGGCGTAGGCCATCGAAACCGTCGTACGTAAACTTAGATCGGATTACATGGAAACAACAGTAACTGTTAATAAGTAAACGGTACATTAAATATTATATAAAATTACTGACTAGCTAAGTCTAGGAATTTTCCTACGTAATTAGAGCAGATTTCAAAGACAAATTTAGAAATAGTGTAAGATTTTTCCAGTAGCGTCGCTACGTTAAGTTAACGGAAATAAACTAGCACGTTATTTAGAACAAAAACTGTTATAATCCAATAATACACGCATATTTTTATTCATTTTATCAATGTTGGTTTATAAGTTTCAATTCTATGGAATATAATCGTGGCATGTATTGATCAAATATTATTTCGATTTATTCCGCTGTATATTTGTCAGTATCAACATTTTTTTTATCATTTTTTTCTAATATTTTATAGTTAAAACGCTTGTGCTGATATTCTTGTTATATACTAATTTTTATTTGATTAGTATTAAGCTGATTCATACATGTCTACACTGATAACCAAACTTATGTAAACAGAATATTCGTGAGAGAAACGAGACGTATGTATGCGAGAACCAGAGCTGCTTATGCTTGCCTATTAGCAAACAGACAAACTGATGCATTTCTACGCACTTTCAACTTTTTAAAGCTTTCGATTCCGACACTTATCAACTTCGTAGTATGATATGTGGCACACAGGATAGAAGGCCGGGAAATGCCGACATGTAACGAAACACCTCTCTCATCTCCTCTCGAGAATTAGCGCGTGCTCAAGCAGCGATATTAAGCTATTAGTTGAAAAAAAAAGAAAAAAAAACGAATAACATTCACTTTGTTAAAGAGTAAAGCCATATTACATTTATTCAATTGAACGGTTAAACGTCACTGGAAGGCAAGCAAGAATGTTGCGCTCTAGCTATCATTGACGGGACATGACTGCATACGATTAGTAAGAAATACATTTAAAGGTACTTCAAAAGAAAACATGCTTTAGTAAATAACCAACAAAAAATAAGATTATACAAAATTATAATTCACCATTAAAGTTGGTTGTGTTGGCGAAACTAATGACCGTAAATAATGCTTTCTATACCCACCTTGTACGTTGTTTTTATAGCCTCTAATAAATATTAATGAATGAGGTATTCGCAAATAAAGAATAATTACTTAAATTTTAAATGTGGCATATTTATCAGCTTGTAAAATTTACGACGTGTCTTTCATGTTTACAGTTTTTTATGTAACGTTAATTGTTGCATGTTAATACAAGGAAATGAACACATTAGCTAGGTACACTTATATTGCCGGAAAGTTATTCCAGCAAGAATTCACAACGCTACATTCGTTACAACGTTGAACAGGTCAATGGCTATCGTTTGATTTTAAATATTTACTAACGTACGGCAAATATCCGTGGCACCTTATACATATTTGTACAGCACCAAGTCTAACAGAAGCTTGTGCATTTCTGAAATAGAAATATGTATTCGTCAAGTAGACAGGCTACAATAATAGAATTAGCACCTCATAGATAACAGTACACCTTGTATTCCTACAAGTTGCATATGCGCCGGGTCAAATGTTCAGTATTATAAAATACAAAGATGAAACAAATTAAAAAATTGTGCGTTTTTCGGGTTTTCGCGTTTCAATAGTTTGACTATTATTTTTCTGCAACTTGCTTAATCTTTTTGGATATATTGTTAAATTCAACTTTCGCGCGCTAGCAGAAATTTATATCAAGACTGTGAAGATGGTCAATTAATTACAGCGATCTTACTATTTTATAGGCACCTCTTAGTTTTATTCAACTTATGTGTTAGAGCGTGTTAAATTATTTATTTATTTATTTATTCTTTTAATATAAGCACATAAATTAATGCTCTTTAGTGTCATCAAAGCTGATAAAACCGCACGGGAATACGTCATAGCCGTCCGTTCGTGCTTATCGGCAGGAAATAATAAGATAGTGGACGCTTTCACAGCGTTCCGATGTCGAATTTCTGTTTATACACATACGTAATTTAGCCGTTTTATATTTCGGCTTATTTTTCAAATTATTCGTAGGTTCAGATTTTAGTCATATATCAGAACGATATAACCTATTGCTTAGCGTGTCTACGAAAGCGATAAAAAATAACGTATTTAACGTATATGTGTGAGTCATCCCGTACGGCTTGACTAATTTTGATCATCACCAACGTCGCCCCGAGTCGAGTTGAATCTTTCCCGGTCTCCCTGATATTAATGTCTTTAGAATTTTGCCAAGCTCGTTGTACTGATGTGTTGACGTTTCATCTTTAATTTCATACATTTGCTTTCTAAATGAATCAATTAATTTTCACAGTTGTAGTTTCGAAGGTATCGCTTAGACGTTGCTTTCGCTCCTTTTGAACTAAAAATATTTTATCCCATTTGCTTTAGTCACTTAGCCAAATGAAACGAAAGAAGATCTTGGAATAGTAGAAAGGTTCGTTAAAAGCCCCCAACAATTCTAACTCACACAATGTCATCTTATTACAACATATTTAATAAGGTTGCATAAAGTAAGAGCTTCTATACCATGGCCTAACCATAATAAGATAAAAATAAGTGAAGATAAGCAAAACAACTGTATTTCTGAAGCATGCATAAACAATGTACCAAGCAAATAACTTGTCTAATGTTCTAGAGATTAAATGTTTACTTATTAACATATTACTTTTTCTTTTTTCAAGTATTTTAAGACTATCCGTATTTTTAGTTTCTTGATAGATTCGATAGAATGCAAAGACTTTTTATTGCTATCTATGTTACGATATTATTGAAATAAAATATTAAATAGATAAAAGCATAAAAATCATCATTAGATATATTTGTGTATAGAAACAACAAGAATAACCGCTATCATAATCATTCTCAACGTCTTGGTATGTAATACGTGATTGATAAAGTATTAAAACATGAAAGTCATGCTGTTTATGCTTCAATAATTCTTAATAAAAACATTTATATGTGCATATTAAAACGTGTGCGTATATACACGGAATTCGCTACAGTTTGAAGACGGGTTTTTCTATATATGTATCGCTTACGTAACGCTAAGTATTGTTGGATAATGTAAAATATTTTACAAAAAAAAAACCTACTACGTTGTATAATTTTTTTTAATTTCTTAATTTAAGACCACAAAATTTCAAAGTTCGAATTCTCGAAATTTGAAAAGCTCGGCGTACATCGGTTCACGTCGAACCAGGAAGTCCTCCTCCAAACAGGACCTTCCGAAATCCTACTCTTTGGAGCGCTTAGAAAGCTAGAGACGTGCTTGGAAAACTATATAGAGTTAAATGGAGATTATGTTGATTAACAAATAAGACTATAGAAGATACTTTGTTCTTTTTTTATATCTTTTTCCAAGGACTTATTCAACAATCCTCGTATCACCATGCCAGGTAGATATCGTGCAATATATTATGCAATTAGATGCATTTCTAGATAGGAAGGAATTTAAAAGCAATTTCTTACGTTCCTGTAATTTAAGAAAACTACTTGTTACTAAAAAATTGCAGTTTTTCAATACTCGTGTTGTGCAAATACCATCACGTGAGTTAACGTAACTAACGTAAAATTGCATATTAAATTATCATCCATTCCATTGTCAAGTCGGTAAATTCTTATTGTCTTATTTCCAGGAATAACAACATTCGCCTTGATCACAATTTTAAATTACTATTAGTATAGCTCAAGTGGTAAAAAGATGCATTTTTTGAAATTTCACAATCCAATATTATCGTCGTAATTAGCTTAACGGCATTAGGACTTTCGAATTGTGCAGAAATGAATTTTGTTGTATAAATTGCGCGGCCTTCACAATTTAATTTTCTTCGCTTTCCAATATTATTGTATACTGTGTGAAGCAAAAAGGTGGCACCGAATATAAAAAAATCATTAATAAGATAAAAATTTCTGCATTATTTGAAACTAGGCCAGTCATACGTAAAGCTATATTACTGGTTTAGTAGAATTACACGGCATTTTTAAATGCGATGTTTTGGTTTTATCCGCAATTAAGAATCCTTCCATAACGGGAAGCGAAACTATATCCGTAGCGTTGTAGTTCCTTAAAAAGATTGGTACGTTTCACAGTTATTTTTCTTTAGCATGTTGTAGTTTTCATGATTTTCTATTTTAGATGAGAACGGACAATGTATCCTTTAAATTACTCAGAAAAAAAAAAGAAAAAAACAACTTTTAAGGTGATTAAAAATGGCTATAGTTTCCTTCTATTGCATTATATTAGGACAAAAATGATGTATTGTTAAAGTTTTGCTACTTTTAATTTAATTAATATTAAAATTATTAATTTTATTAGAATCAGACTTTATCCAAAATTTTAAGAGTCTTAAGAACATACCTTCAGCAGCATAAATTAATTTAATAATAAGTTATTTAATTACTAAATGAAGTAATTAAATAACATAAGGTCTACACAAGCACTACTTACTGAAAAAATTCCAAAACCGATCTCCTTGACACATCCTTTGTGAACCATGTAAACGAATCCACTGTAAGAACAAACACTAACCGCCAACTGTACATCTAAATTTACTATATAGATTATTGACAAATGGATAATTTTTTCAAATATCGTTACCGAAACTAAATGCACTATCAGCTGACAAATTATCTATTTCTGTGCAATTATTAAAAATCACCTGTTAGACGTTACAATGTATATCACGAAAAGAAGAAAGAATAGCATTATATTATATTTTCCGAGGTCCGCGAAAATTGCGAAAATCCGCATTGTATGTGTGACTAATGAAGAAATGCATTTTTTTTTAGTCGTTACATCTGACCTTATTTCAACTACGATATAATAAAGCAAGTTTTTAGATTAGTAATAATACAAACATAAGTACGTACGCACTTAATTGCATCATTTGAATTTTTCCAAGTTTAGGTTAGACGGACTCAATATAAAGAAACATAGGTATTGTAACAGTTTCCCTGAGATATTAAATTTTTCTAAAAACTATTTATGCGGAATTCAGGGTCGTGAAATACGGAAATGTTTAGATGAAACTTTTGATAAGAGATGAATTTTCGAATATCGGCTAATTTTTGCTTTTAAATTAATTTCTCAATGAGAGTTTCATGTAGTTTCTAACATTGAACAAAGGCTTGTTGTTTATTTACTTTGTTTAACATTAATGGGCGGGTGTAATAACTATCATACAAACATCAGGTAAATATCTTGAAAAGAACCGAAGCATGCAGCAATTTAAATTGCAACGAGGGTAGCAAGAAGCTGTTTGCCGCAGTGAGCTTTGAGAAATTATCGCAAGCCAAGAGCTGCCTTCTTGTGGTGACGTACAAGAACTTTGTGAATGCAAGTTTCTCCCAAAAATCTATCGCCTCTTATTAAACTAAATTTTTAATTAGAGATCTTTTAAAAACATCACAATGCTCTCGAAAATTTCACCACCAGATGCTTTGGAGTAGATTCAATAGTTTTAGATCAATTGAAGCAAAATATACAGATATCCAGATATACAGATAGAAGTCAAAACCTGCCTGGAAATATAAAAATTATAGGTACGTAGCTCGTCTATTCAAAGCTGTTACCAGCGCTTTAATAGACTTTAATGCTTCAATGAACCGCCTTAATTTTTTCGATGATACTTTTTAAACCGTCTAAAACGACTTCTCTTTTTAATGTTTTTTCATAATTAGCACGCTGGCATATCCAATTATGGGCTCAGCACGGAATTCGGCACAAAGCGATAGCCATTCGTTTATAACATTCCCATGATCAAAAGACAACGCGCGGAAACCTTATAGGAGGCAAGCGCAGCAAGTATATATAAGCCATCGTTTTTGAAATTGATTGTACTTAATTAGTACCAGAAAAGTAACGGAATCTCCTAGGTTGTAGCGCAGCACATACGGTGAATACAAATTCTTCACCAATTTCATATTATTCGTTTTTTACTTCGCTCTTTTTCTTGCTTCTAAATCGTTCACATTTTTACGCTAAATACAAGATCATAGCAAAAACTTCACTCCCTGGATTTTTAATTTGGATCCGGGATAACCCTCTGGATTTTTGATTTGGCATGTTAAATAATCACTTTTCAACTGCATATGTCGTTTAAGGCAATTGTTGGCGCCAACGTTGGCGATTGTTTTAATTCCAATGTCACCTCTGATAATCTTGACTCTTACCGATGGGTCACGCATTTGAACAGCTGAGTAGCGCTTTGGTTCGTACGAAGATATGAAGAAATGGCTCGATGGGTGATTCGCAGCAAGGTAGAAAGATTTTTACTGGCATATTTTTCACAAATTCTCCAAAAGATGGGAAAAGTGTATAACGAACGAAGGAGCATATTTCCAATTAAGCACTCTTTATTATTCCTCCGATCGACTAATTTCATAAATATACAGCAAAATTCCCATTATTAAAAATAAGAATTGATCGAAAATGGGTTTTTACTGGAAGGCATCGTTAATTTTTTTTTTTGTAAAATTACTTATTTCGCAAGAAGAAAGTTACTTATTTATCGAATGAAATGTAGCAACGAGATTCTTCATGTAACCTTTGTTCATGTTAGTAATTAACTAATGTAGATATCTCTTTCTAGACTAATTGAAGACACCACTGAAGGTTATTTAAAAAATGACGTAATTCTTCGCGGAAAAAAAATGATATCGAAATTTAAGGTAACTTAAAAAGTTTACGTAAGAATAGCGTTCAAAAGCGTAACAATAAACAGGATATTCTATTTAAAAATTCAAACATGTAAATATCGCGTGCAACGGAGGCTGAACAGTTCAACATTATAATTTTATGTTGTTCGGGATTTGTGTCCGAATACTTTTTTATTTGATAAGTTTTCGTCTAAATTGAAAAAAAAGGGATTATCTTCCACCTACGTACTATAGGTGAGCACGCGGAATACGTAATTGGTAGATATAATAATAGTATTGATTTTTATAAGAAGAAGGTGGTATTTTTACGACAACACAGAAAATTATTTAACGTTTCTTAACGGAAAGGAAGTAATATATGAACCGTTTTGAAATAATTTGTATATAACCTTCCAATTAAAATGAAATTAGTCGCAGGCAACGCTAATCTGTATCTTAATTATTGCGTAAACGTTTCTTCTACACATCAAACAACGAAATCATTCCCAATTGCACAGAATTGCTACAGTAGTACATGCATAAAGATAAGTATATCTTGCGCAGTACTGCATAATATGCGGAATAACAATAACCAATATGCAATAATAATAATACAGATACGAAGAGCTGATCGCTTAAATACCACGGATACATTAGAATCTGCACCAATAGCGAGAATGTAGTCATGTTTTGCCTGCCGTCCCTTTGACTTATTTGTCGAGACGGTGGTGGCGCCGGCTTCTATTATAATGCCGTTGCCATCTAATAGTATAAAGAAGGATGAACTCATAAGTAGAGATGACAAAGGCTGGTGGAATTATTCCTTTTTTGCAACGACTAGAGAGGCTCGTGTATATTCGCCCCGTGAGAATGCAAAAAAGTAATAATTTTATCCGCCCTTTGCTCTCTCTGCTCATAAGTAGAGAATACAAAAGCGAGTGAAATCATACCTGTTTTGCAGCGATTAAACAGACTCGTGTCTAAAAAATTACGTCAACATAGTAGGAACTCAAAATTACAAAAACAAATAATTTAATATCCAACAGTGCTAAGTAATAACAAATACTTAGAACAAGATACATTTTAAAAACAACGATCTACTTATTTCATTAGTATTCACCCACTAACAGAATAATTTAACAACATATTTCAAAAATAAAGAAGAAACGAATAAAACAAAAGTAAAATTCGAACACGGAATAAAACAACGCATACATTAAGGTGAATACCGCATTTGTAAATTTGTCACGAAAAAAACCGCGACACGAGCAGTTGTGACTTAAATAAAAATTAGCCGTAAACGAAGCTTTCGGAGCACGAATTTACCTCTAAAAAGGATCATAAAACACAAACAGCTACGTGAATATGTACTAGGCACCCCCAATTTTTCTTCGGATGTATAAATATCAATAAAACGACAAAGTAGATGTACCATACAAGAATATTTTATTAATATTTTTAATACTTTATTGGTCCACCAGTTGCTTTAATTAGAGATCTTACACGTTCTGACATACTACTGATTAATTTGCGGCATACACCGTTGAAAATCGAGATCCATTCGTCGAAGATTTGTTGGCGAAGCTGCTCTTTTAATCCACACTGACGTTTTGCGATGTTTCTCTTCAGAATATAGCATAAATTTGTTATTGGTGATAAGTCCGGAAACTGTGCCGCCCAGTCCAACGGTCGCACCCCGTTCTTCCTGAACCACTGCATTGTCGCCCTTGCACGTTGCAAAGGAGCGTTATCTTGTTCATAAAAATATTTAACATTATCATCTTCAAACAATCTTAGTACGGATGGATCCAGGACCTCCTGTAGCAACTCGGTGTAACGGTTACTATTCATGCGCCCTTCGCAAAGAAAGATTTCGCCAACGACTAATGCCGGCATGCATCCCCGTACCATGAAGCTACCGCCACTATATTTTACCGTTGGTACGACGCATTGCGGGAGATATTTCGGTCGTCCGAGAAGCTGCAATAAAAGAAGAAAATACAGCAAAGATGATTAAATAAGACATTTATAAAATTACGTCATGTAAATTACCTTTGATGTAATGAACAACTATAAAAGAAGATAGAGAAGCATATCTCGATGTTAGATTCGTCAGAAAAGATTACACGCCACCATTCTTCCTCTGTCCAATACGTGCACTTCTTGGCCCATTCCAAATTTTTTTTTCGCTGCGTTGGAGTTAAGTACGGCTTCTTTCGCTCTATACGCCCATGTAAATTAGCTGCCATCAGATGCCTTCTTACCGCTCTTGAGGTCAGAGAAATCCCATGTCGCGTCCACAACTCATTACTTAATACTTTCGACGACTTTTGACGGTCTTGTAAAGCCATTCGTTCTAAAAGGCTATCTATTCTTTTATAACCCTCGGTTTCTTTATAACGTTTAAGAGCGGTCTGAATTCTACATCGCGAACGCTCCTTTTTTTTGAAATTGCACTTTGCGTTAAGACTTGCGTACTAAGTAATGCAATTCGCGGTTTTTAGCCATAATTGCAAACGTTATTGACTAGTTTATTACTCAGTAACTTACCTAGATTTAATCTAGCGAAGTACTGACGATTTATATGCGTTTTACTTCAATACGCTCTAAAAAAAACTAATAATAGAAATAAAATATTTGCTCCGTAATGAGTAGCTATTCTAATTGTTGTCATAAATCTTCATTTATCCACTTATCATAATCCTTTGTGTATACATCTCTTTATAGAATTACTCAAAATAAGCAAGGATTTCCTAATACCGGGTTTTCTTTGAAGTATCTAATACATATTCACATAACTGTATGTAGTATCGCGATCAGAAGTAAAGAAAGCATATTGTTCGTTAATTCAATCATTGTTCAAACTATTATTGAATTGCGCAACATAACGGACCAAGTATTAACAATATTTTGAGAAAATAGAACAACAGTGGGTTACATACTTATTCTAGATTTATATATTCAACTCGGATAGCTAGAATATGTATATTGTAATTTTTTACGAGATGAATTATAAGACATTTTTGCTCTTAAATTTTCCAAAAATTGAATGTCCTTAAACGCTCGTTCGGAAAATGAAAATTCGTTCGATGAAAGTTTTCAGACGTAGAAATAAACCAACTACTAACCTTAAATCTTGTCACCTTCCACTACATAAACACGAGGTTTATGTCCTTCTTCGAACACCAACTTTTTCAGTGCTATACTATCGAACACTTTAGGGCATTTTTTATAATTGAAATATTTCGACAGCACTAAATAACTTGAAGGAATTCTCAATAGAATGTGCCTGGACGACAATTAGAAAGTCACAAATAAAATTGGCGTTGTTTTTAACCATTGTTAGTTTACGTTGGCAATTGCTTTATTCCATTGTCACCTATGACAATTTTAACAATTTAACATGTTCAATTATCGAAATAGATTCCGAAACGAAGGATGTTGCTGTAGCATGATACAGGGACACAACTGCACATTGAACTGAAACACATACAACGCTACAACGTTAAATTGTACTGAGAATTTAGATGAACCGAACCGAAAGATATTGGCGGCGATGACTAACGTATGAACTAGCTGCTTCCCGCTCAGTTAGTTTCGCCTCTGGCGTGGTTTACACGTCGAGTTACCGTGCTAACTGTTGCCTATAACTCTCTTGAAGAAGCCCCATACGATTATTTTAACAACGACATGACACGGTTCAAACCCGGAACACCTTTAGTTTCAACAGACTCCAGCCGTGGAAGCCAACGTTTTTATTTCAAAATTAATATATATCGGACAGATGGCAGGCAACTGGTACGTCAGAAACCCAATACCAACCTGGAGAAGAAATATCTACAAGCATCTGTAAAATATGGGGGTGGATCGGTAATGTTGTGGAGGTATTTTTCTGCGACCGAAGTTGGGAATTTTTCCATTTTAATGATGGAAATATAGACAAAATGATCTACATATATCGATGTCTTAAACAAGAAAGTTCGGCGCGTTTGGGCATAACTAATAGTTTTATTTTTTTTATCAAGAAGGATAAGGACGGACTAATTAGGACTCCTCCACAATTGTCCTAGGATCACGGATACACCTCCACAATCGCCGGATATTAATCCAATTAAGAATTTCTGAGCGTAAACACACAAAAAAAAGAACAACAATGGTGTCAATGGAATACATCAGAAAATGCCTAGAAACAACGATCAAAAATATATAATGCTAAGATGGCTTAGCTCTCTCGTGGTATTGATGGAATAATTCACGGCGAACGCAACAAAAGGAGGAAAAGAAATACTAACACGTGGACATATTTCTGCTTACCCGGCGTCATCAGCGCGGTTTCGAGAGTACTTTTCTATCTCTACCTCGTTCCGCTATTGCCTCACAGTTAATGCCACGACCTTCAAAACGATAAACTCGACATTTCTTAACGCCCGCTTTTCGAACGGCAGGCATACACGTGTCTGTGGCGTTAGAGGGCGCTAAAGAACGTCAATTTGTCGCTTTGAAAGTTGTGGCATTAACTGTGAGGCAACAGCGATTGAAGGTAGAGATAAAAAAGTACTCTCGGAACCGCGCTGATAGCGCCGGGTAGGCAGAAACATGTCCGCGTGTTAGTTTACCTTTTTTTATCTATTTTCGTTGCGTTCGCCGTGAATTATTCCATCAATATCATGGTGAAGTTAAGCTATCTTAGCATTATATATTTTAAGAATAGTGTCGTATTTCGTCGGATATCATATTATAATTTTTCTTACTGTTAGTTCATAATACGAATACCAATGCGACTTGAACTTCTTTATTTATTTAACTCTTTTAACTAAGAGATTATGGGATAGATGTACATTAATTCTAAGAGTACTACAATATTATTATTTTTATTATTTTTTTAATTAGAATTAATAAATCCGCTTGAAAAAGAATGTCTTTGCTCACGTTTTTCTGCAGTAACTGGTAGTGTACGAATACAAACGGGACTGACTGTAAATGACGATCACATGCCCGAAAATCTTGCGATGATAGAGATTGATAAAAAAAGCGTTAAGATTGTGTGTCGGATGTGAGAAGTTCTTCAGATATCCCTTTGATTTCAGAGACTTCTTGTTTGCAGTATCGTAAAAGCAAAAGCCTAAATAATATGGATACTTATGGATTTAAGGCTAAGTATTCTGTATATGTCTTTATGGGACAACCCATACAAAATCAATTTTATGCAAATCGAAACAGGTAAGTGGGAAATCCTTTTATACATACCTCCTTACAAAAATCAATTCCCACAAGTATGTTTTAGAGCTTATAGCTGCGGTAATGGTTCTTGCGTAATTGAATACAATGAAATAATTATTAAATCTATATAATATTTACGAGCTGAGAAACGTGCAACAGTTAAAATGTGCGCGTCGCGATTATATTATTTATATTATCGTCCTCTCGATTAACTTTAATTAAAACAGTTTTATAAGTATCACATATCGTAATCGTTATCGGCCGGTTTACGCATTGCAAATATGTGGGTGAAATATGATATAATTCACACAGAATAAAATGAAGAGCTACATTTACGTTATCAATGGATATATTGGCTAACAGATGGTTGGTTAAGTAATTAATACTTTTATATTATGATAAGGATACAAATCTGAACGTCGGCGAAAGAGCTATACGGGAAAACTTACCGAAAATTCTGTATATCAGGCATTTCTTCGGTTCTTCTCTGGGGAAGCTGAGATCGTTAGCGTACACTTTCATATCCGACATCCTTGCGGGACTTCACACAAAGAACAACAAGAGAGGAGCAGGATTTTCTGAATGGCGACAGCATCAAACCGGACTCATTTACGTATAATGGATTCGCGACAGCGTGGTACCGGCGCCTTGGAGCGTTCCTGACGCAAAAACCGAATCCGAACTGACCAGGAGAGCGCCGCTCAAATTGATTTTTATTCGATTCGGAAAAAAGCTCGCTCCGAACGGAATGCACGCGTCTAATGCCGCACGAGTGCGCCGGCTTCCGATCTATTATACGGCGGCTGGAAACGTATTGCGACCATGAAAAATACGCGCAAGTTCCAAGGAATAACCGCCCCGGCACTAATACAACGACCGATCCGCCGGCATTTATCATCTAAGGTTTTCGGTGACGCGACGGACATTGCGCGAGGTTGATAAACGTATCGCGCTCGAAAAAAAGTGCAAGTTCAGTCTCATGAAGCGTCTCCTTGACCCTAAAATTTAACGAGCGACCTACAAAAAAAAAAAAAACCGGATAGCATTGTACGTAACACACGCATGTGTACATACGAGCGCATATTAGCTTTATCGCGAATCCGTGAATTAATCTGAACGCCTCCTCATCCAGGCCGAATATTTGTCTGCGAGTTTATTGCGTTCCATTGCGGAATTTTAATAACATCAAAACCGGACGAAATTCTCTAATACGAGATACCTTCAAGCCTCTAAGGCGGTCTTGATCAATACTCCCACTCGCACTTATCGCCATTTTCTCGCACTGATGTGATGTTAGCAATACAATAATCAATTCGCGTGCTGAGAGCGCGCCTGATAAGTTAAGGTGGTTATACACGATCGCAATCGCTGCACTATCCGCAGAAATCGATTAATTGATTTAATTGAACGACAAATTGCCAACAATGCCGTATTAAAAAGAGACAGTGAGTCTATTAGAACGTGGTTTATGTAGGAACGAGTAATTTCCATTTATATTATAAAATAACGTAAACGCCGCTGTGTATAACAATCTTTCATTGCAGATTTTTTTATTACGGAATGAATTTAAGTAATGAACGTGGTGTAAAAATGACATAATATACGTTAAATATAGCTCAAAGCCAAGTCCAAGTTTATTTATAAGTTTGTTTCACAAGAATTGCAATTTTTAGGAACCGGAAGCTGTGGGAATGATCGTATATCTCGTCTCCTTTTATTCATTTATATTTAATATTTAATAAAATGAATAAACTGAAAATTATATTTCGGCTACATACTTTTTAATTAGTTTTCGTTTTCAATTTTCATTTTTCAATGCTTAAAAGCCGAAGCGCTATTTATCCAATTTTTTAAGTTTCATATAAGAACGCAAGTGTATATCGAGAAAAAGTACTGTTAATTTATTTATCTAATTATAAATATTATATACAATCCACTTACCTTATTTCTAATGAGAACAAATACGGAATGAAACCACAGGCGTGACTAACGATTGGGCTCCCGCATCCCACATACAAAAGGTTATTCTGTATGTTGTTCCCGGTCACCGTGTGTGCTCGTATAATAGCAACAAGAAAGTGTATTTTGCGTATTTAATAATATTGAAGGAGCGTACAGAAAAAAATCGCTATCATTAAAATTAGTGAATAGGTTTCTTGAGAATTATCCCAGTTTATCTTAACGCGAAGATTCATTTATTTTTTCTCAAATACGTCAATGTAAAATTACCGGGCTGCAGCTACAAACGAAATTGTTTAAAAGCTGTTCGTGCACATTTAGAAAATAGAACTAAATAGAGGCTGAACTGAAGAATAAAAAGGTGTAGATGAAACAACTGATGGCAAAAAAAGACTCTGTACTTAATGTTATAGTGCGTAGAATGGGACCAAATCAATCGCCATCCTCGATTTTATTAGCTACCAGACACATCAACAACATACTGAATAACCTTTCGTATGTGGGATGTTGGGTGAAGGAGCCCAATCGTTGGTCGCGCCTGTGGTTCCATCCGGAATTTGCCCTCTTTACTTATTATTGATAGTAATAGACCTTTATTAATGCTTTTTAATAGGCATAGTACTCGCAAACGAATATATATAAAAAAAACATAAAATTAAGTAACAGCATGCAAAAAAAAATGTAAAGGACTTTTAACAAGATAACAATTTTTGAATTATATCAAAATTGATATAAAATACTAAATATTAATTTGGTAAAATGAAAATTCCAACTATAGGCTGCTCATGAGCAATGTAAAACAAATAAATAATCGAAAAATTCGAAACTGTGTCCACATAAAACACAAGTTCTGTTTTTAAAAGGAATCAAATATTTTTGCCAGTTTTGATTTTTAATCTTTTTCGTGTAAAAGGTAATTTTAAAAATCTAATCCTATGTTTTTCAAGTACCAATGTGTCAAGAAAATCTTCTTTGGAAAACCTCAAGAAGATTTTTCAATCGCGTTTAATGCATCAACGCAGGAGATTATAGGGCTGTTAATATCTTCTTCCTCCCTATCACTACCTTGCATATTATATAATTTCATATAATTTAATTTACGCGGCTCACTTTATCACCGAACAGTTGCTCTATAAGCAATTTTTCATTGTCTTTGGAAGTCTTGGGCGATGATATCAAAGTTTTTGCCAAACTCAGCCGAGGTTGCCAATGCCGAATCGCCTTCTGCAACAGAACCTACGTCTAAGATTGCTTCCTTTTGGAACGGAAAATTTTTATAACCTGCTTTGATATAGCAGTTTGAGTAATCTCTGGAGTAGCTATGTTCCAGGCTTCTTTTCTTATTTGTAAATATATGTCATCTGTATGTCTATCAGCCAGTTGTAAGGTTATCCTGTATGTAGAAATAAAACCTGTTGCTATTACAAAATATACAAGCTATGATCACGATCAACACCGATAAATGTAAATATCTGTTTTTATCATCCATTTTTAAAAGAATCAAATTACCGTAAAAATATTCAAAATGTTTAATTACCCCTTGATCCATTAGCTAACAGATATTATGCAGAAAAATGATATTACTATTTTTAAAAGTTTAACTCTTTCGGATGCGATTCGACATTGCTCAGAAAGAGCAAAATTTTTAAAAGCAGCACCACACCTGCGCGATTTGCAGTGTTCTAAATAGCGAATGTTTCTTATTCAGTGTCTGGCAGTGTGGATAATAATTCGGTATTAACCAAATTATCGACATTTGCCTCGCTTGTGTACTTCAAACCTATTTGGAGAACTATTTGCTAAAAGACTTAAAGCACTTATCAACACATTTACACCAATTGGTAATAAGTAAGCAAAGGTCTAAACTATAATCACTACAAAAGAGCCGAGAATTTAATTTGAATGACACGAGAATTTCATATCTAATTCACTCAATGTTGCGACGATTAAAAATTTATGATAGAGTAAAGTTTAATAGGATCCACTTAGGAAATTTTACTCATAAAATGCGGTTACAAAAAAAAAACAAACTTTAAATTTTATAATATTGCAAATCATGCATTTGGCAATATGTTAACGTAATACTGCATTCAACACATCGCCTTTATCTTTATTTAGCGTGTTGACGGCCATTATCCATTTTTATATTACCATTATTTTCTTTAAGAATATAAAGTAGTTGTTTCTATCGTAATAACAAGGTATTAATATTAAATAAATATTCGTTTTCGTTATTTATTCGTACAAAATGTTCTTAAAACAAAGAAAATATTAAAATTATCAGAATAGAATTTGTTATTAGCCCTTTTTTGAACATTATTTAACTCCCATCTGCCACGTTTCTCGACATGTCCTTTGAGCGATAGTGTATACTTTTTCATCTTCGTATATCCTGTACACGAAACGATACGTTACAAGAATATTACGGCATATAAAGCCGTGCAGAATTTTATTCAGTAATAGTTCTCTCTTGCCCGACACCCTTATCTCGCTGACGGCTTTTATGTTGTCCCGTTTCCTTAATTCGCTATCGGCTCTTTTGTTGTCCAAACCCCTTAATTCATTGATGGTTCTTTTGTTATCCGATTCTTTTATTTCGCTGACGGCATTTTGACGCCCAATTTTAATTACCCCTTGTGCATGTATTCTTCGTACTGCAAAAATTTAGAGCTCTATATTATTTACAAATGCATTCCGTTTGAGTTAAGAATTTTATTTTGCTTAATTCTCCTTTAAATCAAATACGGATTGTTTCTTTTTAAGTAAATATTTTGTAAGTATATATTTAAACTTGCTCTGTTTCATTCCAAGAACTTTAGACAAAGAGCTACCCAAGTAGAACGTTGATGTACCACCATAAAGTCCACAAATAAGAATATGAATTATCATCTACGTGGGAATTGTTTATTTAGTCGTATCAAAGTTTTTGGCATTTTTCAAAATTAATTTACTACAATTAATCAAATAACACCGTGGCGACATCTATTAGAGAAATGTTCTTCAACGCTACATATACACAAACCCTGCCGCAGGAGAGTACGCATCTTTTTCTTTAAATTAGCTTGGAAATGAACTATTTTCTGTTCATGCACTGAGTGGAAGTGACGCATATTAATGTTGTTATGGAAATTAGCTTAGCTTCCCTTTCAAAAACACAAGCTTATTTGTATCGTAACAAAAACTAAAGCTTACCTTTTAGAAGTACTGAAAAGAATACGCCTATCCTTATATTGCATGTGTAGATATATCGGCGATCCTCTTCCAATATTTTCATTTTTGTTATAAGCAGTTATAAACCACATACATATACATACCTCCGCTTAAATGAAGTTAACTTTAGATCTCTCGTTTTCTGAAAAATGTGTATTTACCAGATAATGTTTTCTAAATTGAGCTGGCCATTTCATAACGCACACATTTTAGGCGAATCACCAACAATGATTATATTAGAATATGGTCATCATAACTCTGCACAGGGCACCGTAATGTTCTACAATACATTTCGGTCGGAATCGTGCATTCTTCACGTAAAATTTATGCCTAAATGGTATTCGCCAATCCACGAATATTCTAGTCACACGAAAAGGTATTCATCCGTTTGGGATAACGGTTCTTTGCTATTCATTAATCATGACTAACGGTTTATGAATATATTATCATAAATAAGTCGTACACCTAACACAATTTAAAATATATCAAATTTATCACTCAATTTTCGCTTTCCTTCTCCATCTGAATCAACTAGGGAAAGAAGTTCTTGTCATTCTTGATTAATTTTTAATGAATGTAGTATACCACCGTCTACTTCCTTATTATTTTCGGCTGATGGCAAGCGAGCTTAAATATCGATCAGAACTAAGAATTCGCATGTGAAACCACTACCTTTTTCTGAACTAATCTTTCTTGTACTACTTTGACGATGTATTCTGATACTTATTCATATTTTTTTTTGTGTTAACGACACAAATGCCACCCTTTTAATACCTCTATACACCCTAATAGATACAGCTTTCAAACTCATTTATATTTTAAAAAATTTTCTACGTAATTGTTGTATTATACAATCAAAAAGTATGTATTTTTGCTTAGATTTGAAGCTTGTATCTATCTTTAATTCTTAGTTTAAAATTTGGTGAAATGGAAGAACAAGAAACTAACATAATTTCACGTTAATTAATAGATGATGTTCGATATTCTGATTTTAAACCAGAGTACTACGCACGTCGCTTCAGATTCGTTAGGCGAAAACGAAGACGCATATTTGTCATTACAAAAGAAAGAAATGGGAAAGGAACACGATTTCACTACACTTAATTAAATCATTTAGATTACTTACGTGTAGCAAAATAAAAACAAGAAGATAAAATACCAGTATTGTATATATTATTATTAATAATCCTTATTTTCTTTACATACGCTTCTTCATATTTCTGTAAAGATATTTGACTTAATTTATAATTTCACTTACTTTTTTTATACATTTATTTGACAGAACGCCAGAACTAATAGTCTAGATGCGATGGTAGATTATTCCATTTCTCATTGTAATAATGAGGTCAAACCTAATAATAGGGATAATACAAAAGAAACAGAAGGTAGGAAGGAAAGGGAAGAAGAAAACGTAGTAGTGGGAATAATTGTTACTAATAAACAAGATGGAGTAGAGAGAAGGTGAAGTTCCTCGTGTATACGTGAAAGTGTTTACGCAATAAATCAAAACGTAAATAACAAGTGGCTGGATCCTAAACCAAAACCATCAAATACCAGGTTCCGAACAAATTACTTTGCGGTTCCGTTCTTCCAATCAATTTTTTAAGCTTATCTACAGATTCGTATGCGAATTATCCATCTTCACACAAATTTAAAATATGTCTGGACACATCGACCAATCCTGCTTACTCTTGCATTCCCAGTATTTTCCAGTATACTTGTGTATCACGCCTCCCGTATCCTCGTCTTTAACCTGCTTGAACCAAATTGGTTCGTATGGTTTGTATGGTTGACCTTTAAAAAGAATAGTGTTTTAACATTTGAAATATTTACGTTTTGGTAGGGATGAAATTTTACCTGTCTGTGCGGCTTGTTCAGCTTCCGATTCTCTCACTCTTCGAACTGCCCGTTGCTTTTCTTCTAACCGTACTTTCTCCTTATTCGCATCATCCCACATTTGATTTTCCATCAAACGCTGATCGGGCCTTAACCTAGCGAATAATATATATACTCAAGATATACATACTGTAAATATATATACTCTATATATTAAAGATGTATACAGTACATACTCTAAATAATGGGAATACGTTTCAATGATAAATTTATACGTTTTATTTGTACAGTGTTATAACATGGTTGTTTACTGTTCCTTATTTGTATTTTTAGTTTTGTGCTCTTGTGTTTGTTTACGACTCAATCTACATATTGTAACGCAAAGAACTTTAAAAATTAGTCATAATTGAAATATATAATTAATTAATTGGGAATTAAATTAATTAATAGGAAAGAGTCGAGCAAAAACAAAAAAAATTACCTAGAATCTGTCGGAGCTACGCCCTCTTCCGGTTCATTCATCTGACACGCGAGTAAGGTAAAATTGTAATATTTCTGCGAATCGGGATGCGGTATCTTCCTGCTCCACGCGACAATTGGCGAATTCGTTTCGTATACTGGATTAGTCTCCGATCCACTAACGTCGGTCACTTTGCAAATTTCAACTTTATCGTCCCACGTACCTGCGCAAATAATTAAATAATTCAACCGGCGGTCAGACGACGATTTGGAAGTTATATTGTACCGTTGATGATCCAGGTGACTTTACCGCTGCTATCCATCACAGCGCCTTTAACCCGCCTTTGCGATTCTTTTGAAAAATAGGAGTACGGTATGAATTTTAAATGACATTTAAGACCAGATGTATTGCCTCTGCCTATTATCTCCATATCACCTATATAGAACAAAATATTATTGGATGTCATCAGAATAAGAGGAAACTTTGTTGTTTAATTAATAAATTTATATAATTATTTGCATGTAATGTAAAGGATTCTGCACTAGTTAGACTGGTTGTAACAAGCTTGAAGTTAAATATTATCACTGATCCATACCTAAATTATGAAATTCTAATTACTATTCTCACACATCTTACCATGTTGGTCTACCCATAATTTTCCTACAATAATGTTGTGAACAGTTGTGGTGACTTTTCTCCAAGAATATTTATTTCCATTTTTGAATTCTACATAAGCTATGCCTAATGGTACTATCTGTAAAAAACAAAAGAAAGATATAATAACAAGCAGTAATATGTAGCTCCTACTCTTCAATTTATAAGATTACATTAATTTACGTTATTCTTTTATTACTCGGGCTGTATGTCCGATAGCAGTTTGATATTTTGGGCAAGGAAGAAATGTTATTTTTTATTTCAGCTTTTTTATGGTGGCAGCCCAATGGGGTGCCACCACCTCGCGATTACTTACGAGAAAGACAAGAGGACGGCCCCCTTACCGTTATGGAAAGCCCATCAATTCACGATGGAAGATACTTTACTCATTATTTAATCTTGTATTAACTAACCTGTAAATATTTTCCTCTAAATTTTGAAGTCATTGTGAACTCCTGCCAACAGGTCCAACCCCTGCCTACACAGTGCTGCGCTACCATTGGAGGATGATGCGATACCTGTTCGTTGATCACTTTCCATCCAAGATCGTCCGTACGATCGCATTCATACGTTTCTCCTGCAATTGGTTACGTGTTAAAATCGCACATTATTTTAAATGCATTTGGGCAATAGTACCTAAAAGTGGATTGAATGGTTTTCCGATCCTTGAGCTAGTTGTGGAATAGGATGAAATAGTGAAAGCAGCCACGTAAGCAAGTTGTTCACTAGCATCGTCGCACCTACGCAAGAAATTTAAAGGTTAATGCATCTGATAAAAATGATTACATTTTTTTGCTGTAGCTGTAGAGCTCAGTCGAACGCGGTAAAAATAAGACCGTAGAAAGAAATCTTATTTTAAAGATATGCGTACTTGCATAAAATATCCATGTTCGAAGTCTTTTTATTTCATTCAATAATCGATTCTATTAATATTAGTTTTATGACAAATAATGTAACTTAATGTACCTAAATGGCGGTGTTTCCTCCTCTAAATCTTTGAATTTTACATTTAACCAATTGAAACAACATTGCAAGTTGAAAATGTGTGTTTTTAAAAAAGAACAGTTTATTGCTATTAGTACGACTTCTGTGACCAATATAATCTATTGTGATGGTACCTTGATGTGTGTTAGAATCAGGGGCAAAAATATTAAACGGAACAATGACGAAGCAATTTTATTATCATTTCTAGGCATTTTCTAATGCATTTTCTTATACATTGAGGTATGCCTGTTGGAATTATCTACAGATGCAGTTTCCCAAAGTGCCCGTGCGCACATCGTCTCGTAGTAAACAGTACACGAACTGCTTGAGGGATAGTTTGCTGAGCAGTATCCGGCTTATGTTGCTGCTTTCTGAATGGCAAGCATGTTTCCGTACACTAAAAGACTCTAAGAGATATTTGGTTTATCGTTTTGAACGTTGCGTTAAACAGCAATACGAGGTGGAGTAAAATCACTCTCGGAACCACGTGGATGATTCTTCCACAGGTTTTGCTGTAAATGATTCAAAAGTAGGTGACCGATGGAATCAATCAGCTACTTTAGAATTACTTTGTTGGTTATTGAATTTTGGGATTTAAATTGCAAGTTGTATGTGTTCTATGGGCACTAAAAGTTCGCACCCCCAAAAACGTATGTTTGTCAGAGGAATTACATGGTTTGGCCACCGATGTCTTGTGATTTGATCCCACTAAACTTCTTTCTATGAGAAGGAGAGAGTTTGTCAGCAAATGGAAACTAAAGCTAAAAGAGTGGCAGCATGTCAGCAAAGTTATACGTTGACATCATAAGGGGTAAATATGTACTTAAACTGATAGCAATCAACTATTAAACTTCAAATTGGATCAGCCTTTATATAAGTATTGGTAGTAAGTAGTATGGTAGTGTAGAAAATACAATGGATTTCCAATGATATAAACTGAATATCTTGTACTTGTAGTAAAGAAATTAAAGCAAGTGTCTATCACCTGCTAGCTACGTCTAGGATTTCGGAGTATTCGAAGTCTTCCGTCAGTCTTTGGAGCATACTGAGCGGTTCGTTGAAGTTGACCGGAATCGGGATCTTTGTGAGATCCTTTCCGATGCAGTTTTTCACAATGCTCCATAGGTTCAACGGGTAATTGGGCTTATCCGGTACGCACGTGCGCCTGACGCGTTTCGTATTCGTACCGCTCGCCCCGCCGACACTGTGAACCGTCTCGTTAGCCACCTCTGCCGGCTCTTTTTCAATCTTCTGTCCGTGAGAGGTGCCTGTTACCACTACGACCTGCTGAGATTCTTGTGTCTCATCAGTTTCGCTCGAACTGTCGGAGCTGTTCCGCCGGTGAGGAGGTCCGGTAGGGATGTTTAATGTGAAGCGGCCGTCGCTTGTTGTGCCGACGACACCACCTATCGGCGCACTATTACTACCATCCGCTACCGCGTCGTAGAATTCGTTCTCGTCTTCGTCATCTTCGCTGCCACTTACAACATCTGCAACGGAAAATACGATAATTTAGAAAATTCGTATACGTAAAAATTACAAGATTACATCTACGAAGAAGTTCCGATAACATTTTTAGCTGACTTTATTACTTATACGTTCACTTATTGGATATACTTTGACGCCCTATTATCTATTTTGTTATTTGAGTTGATGTTGCGGCTATTTCCTCCGTCTGTTGGATTGTTAGAATCCGACGTCTTCAAGGTAGACCAAATATGGGCTGTTTCTTGCGATACTCATAGTTTTCACGTAATTGTTTGGTATATTTGGTATAAGAGGAGTATATTGCCAAGTTTTTGATATTATTCATGTCACGGATGTGGTTATAAAAGGTAGTTAATTTCATCCGTTCATATGCAAAAATTTTCTCAAAGAAGTCGGTAGTAATGAATAGATTTACCACAATCAAGGAAGGTGATTCAGCTGAGCCGAAGCATTAAAGCGGTTCCTTGACTTGATATAATAGAGGCAGTTGTTTCTAAGCTTTAAATTTAAATTTCAATTGAAGCCATTCACGCGGTGCATCGCAAAAGATATTCTACATTTTTAAATGCTGAGGATAGAACCAACTAAAATTACACATTTCGTTTCCGAAAGAAAAAAATTACAACTTTGCTGAAAAAAAATAGAAGCGGAGCTTAAAAATTGCTTGAGCATTAGCGAAAATGCGTTTAGTGCCTATTAAGAGAACAAGTTGAACACGTATCAAAGTTCTTAATGGAACTTATTGAAACGCAATTAAATACATTCTTTTAATAATGATAGCGAGGACTGTGGCGTAGTCCGGCAAACAACACAAAAGTATCGGTAACCTCCGTACTACACAAGTTTAATTAATTAATCTGGGACGGCCGTTTCGAGGATGTTTGAGATCTTCTCTTATGCGGAAAAAAAAAAAGGAAAAATAGGCGAAGAACGGTCTCTTGTCATTGTTATAGTTCGAAACGCAAAACATATGCAGCCTCACTACAATAAACCAAATAGAAGTGAGTATGACAACGGTTCGTTTTCTCTGTTCATCGAATTTTGGTTGCTTTCTCGCGATGAAGTATCGTTCTTAAATCAGTTTTTTCCAGTTTAATATTGTGCCCGGTTTTGTTTATGTGCCTGCGTTGTACTTAACTTAAGGATGCGATCAACATCTATAGAAGACTGACAATACCTATATTGGTCAAACAAAAAGACGATCTGGTAGATTAGAATCGTAAGAGAACAACACGAAATGGAGCGCAATATCAATTTAGAAAAAATTAAATTGATTAAGAATTTGACGCTTTCGAAACTATTTACATAAGAAGCATAATTAATTAAAAATATTTTCAATGCATAAAATCGACTTTGAACTTACCTTTGTCTCAAAAATGTTCCTATCGACATCGATTATTTAATCTACTACTTGTCAATTGTATCCTAATTAATATTAATTCCCAAATCAAACAAATAATATCATTATATTAATACGTACGGATTAAATTTTTCAGTATCAGATTTTTTTCATATGAATTTGCTTATCGCGTTTACAAATGAACTTATGGGTTAAGTATTCAAGGTATTTAAAAAAAAATTGAAAACTTACGATCAAAAACTAGCATTTTTCAGAAGTATATTATCTTACTTAAAAAATAAACAAACAGTTATCGATTATGATAAATAAATAAAATTATTTACTTTAAAGTTGATTAATTCTATTTAAACATATCTCAAATTATAACCATATATAAAAACACAACGGTCGAATTGATCCCCTTGATCTTGAGAAGTAAATATTTATCTTTGAAAATGAACACTACCACTTCAAAAATATCCACTTGAAGATATGAAAATGTTGCTGAAATTACCTGACGTTCGTCTTCTTCAAACAGCAAAATTGCATCTACGAGATGAACTTGACGTTCGTAACTCGTCAATTTGCCAATTGTGCGTTCGTTTGGATTCAAAACGCACTTTAATTTAATTAAATCCCTCGCAGAACTTACGTAACTATAATTTGATCGCGTGATTTTGTAATCCGAAACTTCATACACGCAACGCGTTCACCATTAACTAGGGAAAAACTCGACGGACGTGCGTAAAACGGGAACTGAGAATTTTGCTCGCCCCGACCTTGCCGAAAAGTTAGGTTAACTGTCAAGTCGGGAAAAAGTTGATAAATTGATAACGCGCGGAGAGAGAGGGAGCAACGTCGCATTCAGCGCCACTTATAGCGATATCGCTAACTAAAAAATAAGGCGCGTTTTTCCTAGATTGTAAAAATTACGCGTGCTTCATATTCAGAGATAAAATTGATTTCTTTTTTAGAGTTTCTCTATTTATAAATGTAGAACTGTGATCTGTAGCTTTGAAATGTAAAAAAGAAAAATCTACATATATTATACAGAGGTTGGAAAAATATTTTTTAATGCATCTACCAACAAGTAAATTGCTAATTTTTTTTTAATTCTCTTATTGGAGCAACTAGGTAATATAATAAGAAAGATTAAGCTTTAATATTTATTACTATACAGGGCGAGTTCTTTCCGCGGGTTTGGAAAATTATTCAGTATTTTGTTAAAATAACTAAGATTTATGACAGCAATAAAATAATTACCCTTTACAGAGCAGATATTATTAGTTTCTTAGAGTGTTTTCAAATAAAACGCATCAGCACCTCCCTAGGATGATTATATCCAGGTAAGTTACTGTGTAGTAGACCATTCGATAACGTTTGCAATTATGCCTAAAAAACGCAAATTAAGCATGGTAGAACGCTGCTAAATTGTATTACGCAAGGCTTAACGCAAAGCGCAATTTCAAAAAACAAAATGTTTGCGATGTGTGGATAGACCTAAAACGGGATGAAAATGGCGAACCACGGTAAGAATAGATCATAACTCATAACAGACAGTTGTAGTAAGTAGTGAGCTGTAGACGAGACATGGGGTTTCTTCGACCTCAAGAAGGCGATTGAAGGCAGCTAATTTTCATGGGCGTATAGCGCGAAAGAAGCCAGCTTTAGCTTAGCTCCAACGCATCGAAAAAAAAAACGTTTGGAATGGGCCAAAAAGTACGCGTATTGGTCGCGTATAATCTTTTCTGAAGAATCTAACATTGAGCTATGCTTCTCAATCTCCTTTTATAGTTGTTTATTACATCAAACGTAATTTACATAACGTAATTTTATAATTGTCGTTTTCTTTCGCAAAACTAAATCTACTACCGCCGAGCATCGAAAGCAGTAAACGCTGATTGGTATACAACAATTTGCTTGCCTCAAGCCTTCGATGAAATCACGAAATGCATCATACATCTTTCGCCACGACAAGGGCAGTTATCCCACAGCACATCGAACAGTCGATTATTTAAATGGGAGTAACATTTTACTTATTTTGATTTTGGGACTTATTTTGAAGGCGATAAGTTATCACTTAATGACTTCTTCCTGATCTCTTTTGTCAATAACAAATTGCGTGGCGAGCAGTTTTCGGCACCGAGAACCATTGAAACAGTTGTTTCCTTTTAAATAAAATTTTTTTCCGGAAATTTTAGGGTTTCCCTGATATCAATACGTTTTATAAAGCGAACGGAGCAAGTTTTTATTACGCCAACTATTATAAAATAAAATCCTTTTTTATTAATACTAATTACCAAAATTATATGTTTACCATAAATTTTGAAATTTATGCCAAAAATATAATGCGATAATTTTACATATCACACTCAAACAATTATTTCAATAACTTACTCATTTCTATCATGGCACACTGATCAATTCGCAGATTCCATCGGCAATTCATCAGCACATAACCGCACGTGTATTAAGTCATCTTATGCTTAAGCTAGGTATTTCTAAAAATCACGTCGGTCTAACAAGCACTTCCAAAGACTTTTGCAAAAAAAAGACAGTAATTCTGAAATCTTTAGCTTTAGGACAGCAGCACCTTATTGTATTAGCCCTCAGAATTTAACAAGAATACAACAAACTTATGAGCCACCCAGTAAATTTCGATAGCGTTTTAAACCGCGGCCACAATATCTAGGAATCTCCATAATACAGATACATCAAAATCTGTTTGTCTGTAATTTTTCTTAATTAACTTCTAAAGGTTTGAAGACTTATGAGTTGCTTTTAGTTTCAATATCAAGTAATGCATTTTTTGTGCTAACGAAGCTGCTAATTTTTGAATATTGTATTTGTATTAATTGACAGCTTAAATAAAGCACAATTACGAATCGGTGATAATTGGTGACGAGAATTTGTACCTTGTAGTTAAAACATAGCTACATATAGATGACGAACCGATCGGAAGCATACACTTATGATTAATGACTATGATGAATGAATGATTAATTTAATATGACCAGCTGTTCTAGATTAAATTTTAATCACAAATCGGAAAATACAAACAAACCTTGCTATAAAATCTATCTATCTATAAAAATGTTTACTTCCTATAACGAAAAATTTTATCGAAAATAAATCGAAAATAATGTTATCGAAAAGAAAAAAAACGAGTTTATAAATACGCTTATTATAGAGAAAGAAATGAAAACAGGAAGTGTGATATAGTATATAATAATATATATGATTATATAAAATATAATTACAAATACACTACGCTACTACTTGTTTGGTGGTCATTGGCAGGTATTAACAGATACGTTATCGGTCGGACCTGTTCCCTATATAATATACAGATGCATTCGTTTAAATTGGAACTAATTATAACAAACTTAAAAAAGGTTTTACACTGCGGTGAGTTTGTTTTATATCTAAAGAAACATATGTGTCTAATAAACGTCACGTGCCATATGCCGCATGCCGTGTGAACTAAAGTGACTACTCTCTGTTAATTGATACATCAACGGCAACACCTCGAGGGAATCTCGTAATTACTAATATGTTCTCACGTCTTAGCAGCGGAGAGTATGAAGTCTTAAAGTAAATGAACTTGTAAGTTGTACGGATCTCAAGGGAGCTATACTAAAATTAGAACGCTTGGAAGAAAGATATCATCCCGGATACTCCGCCGTACTAACCCAATTTGTTCTTTTTCTCCAAAAAATGAAAATGGATTGGAAATTCTTCTTTTAGTTAGTATCCATTTTGTGGATTTTATAGTACCGAATATGCTCACCAGGGTGGCCGTTACTTAGAAAAGTCGTTTCTAGCTTTTTTAGCATGATTTAACCCATAATCATGAGAAAAAAAAAAAAAACTACAAAATAGAAAATTTCGTGATGATTGATGAGATTTTAGAACTGGCTTATGAGCCATAAAATTGGGAAAATGTGTTTTCTTATAATTTTTCATAATATTTAACAATGATATCAGTTGGAACAAATCTATAAAATCAAGGCATTACTACAAGGGATTACTTACTACTTGGCCTTTGTGCGTTTGCTGCCGCTGCCTGTTCCAATTTCGAATGTTGCTGCGCGAGCGTCTCCACCATCTCTTGCAGCCTTTGCCTTTGCTCCCTTTCGTGTTGCAACAGTCTCGTCCACTTATGCCCGTGATTCAAGGCCATGTTTAAATAATCCGTACACGACTGAAATCAATAAGAAAACATTGTTAAAGGTTAACTAAACGACGAATTCTTTAAACGTACATTCATCATAGCGTTACTAGCGATCCTGAACAAAGTAGCCCGTTCTTGAACGGCTTTCGATTTTCCTTGCGCGGATTCAGCGTCTACGTTGATCTCCAACTCTCCGAGTGCTCGTTGGAGAGCACCACCATGTTTCGCGATCAATTCGGAACAAGTCCGGAGATCCTCCATCTTAGCTTGGAGTTCCCGAACTACGTTTGACCATTCTTCTGGAGATCCAGAACCTTCTTCAACCTCTTCCTCTTCTTCTTCCGATTCCATGTTACGTCTACGATTAGAAAGATAGCTTGAATTGATGTTCCTAAATTTAATGCAACCCTTACATAATTAAAAATCTTATTACCAAGATTTGGTATATGTGATAGTTTAAATAGTTGATTCAGAAGTACTGTCAAAACTAGAATTCGACTCTTTTTAGAAGTAGTCACCTACGGTGATAATGTTTGATCGAGGCAAAGAATTCAACTTATTAATGAGTGCTTCTTTCTCAAAATAAAGTAATTTAAGGTTCCTGTTGTGGCAAATCACGCAGGAAATATTAAGACTTCGATATTTCAGGGCAGGGTTACATTAATGGGCAATGGCAGGATATAAAGTTAAGATAACAACGTAAACTAGTTGGTTTACAATACAAGTCTATGTAATTTAATGCAGTTGTCGGCTCCTGATGTCTGCAGTATCGAGAAAAGAAACATTGTTTCTTGTACAAATTTAAGCTTGCTGTTGAGACTATTTGAAACATCAAAGTACTTTGGATTTTGTCGTCGGACAAAGTAAGTAGAAGATTGTCAACAATATTCACTTAATAAAAGGACTAAAAAGAAATTCGAAATAGTTTAATAAACAATTCATAACGATTACAGCTATTAGCGGCCATAACAATCAATCTTATGAGAAACTTCTTCTTATGACCCGTAATAAAAATAAAAATAAGTAGGATTAAATAGAAAAATAATGATTTTTTCCAAACAGAGAGGTAACGATATAACTTGTAATAGGTAATAGGAGAAAAATTAAACGTTACTTACATTGCTTTCGCCTTGGCCAATTCCAAAGCTGTCACCCAGGACTGCCTTTCCACTTCGGACGCCGCTTTGATATGGAACGTTTGCGTTCCTCCATTGGTGATAACAAAGGAACAAGCATCAACGGTGTGGATGAGAGCACCATGCAGCGAAATACTTCCTCGACACGTGTGTGCCATTTCCGCTTGGTTTCTGCAATGGAAACAATTCAAAAAGGATTGTTTTGTAATTTTTTAGGAAATGTTAAATAAACAAAAAAAAATATTTCCCAATGATTATATACAACCATTTTTCCCACATTTACCTTCATAAATAATTCTTTATTTAACTTTATACATCTTTAAGAGTGCACCGTGATTAAACCCAACACCTTATTACTATATACAAGCACTTTCAAATAGATTTTCAGCAGTAAAACCATCAAGAAACCGTTTCTCCCGCTTTTCAAAAATAAAAATCATGCAAAAATCGGTTAAGATAGCCAAACCAATAAAGAAATAAAAACAAAAATAAAGAAAGAGGAAAAGAGAAACAACAAAAAGAATAGCGTAAAAGAGGTTTGTGCAGGGCTGACTTGACTTACCCGTGCCTGAATCTGCGCCTCCGTCTAATGGATAAAGTCGAAACACCGCCATTATTTTCAGCCCTGCACAGATATCGAATAAAAAACCATCATCAACATTTACTACATTGAAATTAAAATGCCAAAATAATATGTTAACATTTTAGAAAAAGTAGGAAAATAAAAAGTATTATTTTGTAATTAAGTAAGGCAGCGCAGGGCTTGAAAATGTAATCGCGAAGATTTCTACGGAGTACACTCGTCTACAGAAAAGTATTTAACATATACACAGACCCAATAAGAGAACTAACCAAACAATTTAAAATAACATTCTTATAACCGTGAAACAAAAACCTCAATATAGGAAAACAGTTGTTAACCTCGATTTCGTTGGAAAACCTTTTTCAATAAAGAATATCAAGTCTCTGAAACCCAAGCATGACGCGACGTTGTGTGCGAGCCACAAATACATCGGATCCTGGTTCAACGTTGCTTACGAACGGAAACTATCCAAATTGCTTAGGTTACGTGGTGTAGTGCTCTTCTTTATTGAAGCAAGTTCCACTTGCATAATAGATGCTGCAACTATACTATAAGAAACTTTCTCCCTCCATGCAGCTACGAAAAATAGCATTTAATAAAATACCTAGTTTACATCGCAATGTACCAAGTACCAGTGGCGGTGGGTGATAACAAGTCAGGACAAAAGCGAGTAAAATAATACCTTTTTTGCAGCGACTAGATAGACTCGTGCCTATTCCCTTTCCCTCATAAGAAAGGGTTCGTGTGTCTACTGGTTTCCCTGAGAGTCGACAAAACACTCTGTGACTAATGACCCATATGCCCTTTTTGAATATTGAAAAGTACCCAAGATTTCTCAATTGTCTAATCGACAATTGAGAAATCACATAAACTTACATGTTATGTACAAAATAGTACGTATGTATATTTAAATCTAAGATTTAACAGAAAATATCTAATAAATCTTCGTCGAATATCCTCGGTCGATCCCTACACATCAAGATGTTTAAAGTTAAAGTCAGCAACGTTGGTATTTAATATTTGTGCCACTCCTAATGCCTTCTTGACAAAGAAATTTTCATCGACTATCACATTACCGATGTTCAAAATGCAACGAAAATAGAGCGCCTATAACTTATCTTTGTTACTAGTCGCAATCGGGAACAGTACATTTACATCATCGTTACCCGTGTTATCCGCAATGAAATCGCCGTAAACCGACAAGTTTCCCTTTTAAAAGAGAAAAACACGAAAAAAAAAACCTGTCTGAATTAATATTGTACGAAAATCCCGATAATTTCCGCATAAACTGAACACAAAAATGCTAGGAAATTCAGCTAATATTTACTGGCATATATTAACTAGTAATAACACTATCACTTTGGTACCGATGAAAATAAAACAAACATTCAATCCATGGAATGCAATGGAAAAACACTGCATATCGACAGTGACAGTATCGCACACCGATTTTCTCACGTATACTGTTATTATTGTATACCAGTATATGCGTATAGACGAATCTAAAATATGTCTACATTGTTTGAACGTTATCGTCCACATTATCTGTTGGCAAAGAGGCCGTTATTTTAACTTCTCTCTAACTGTTTGTTAATGGTCTCGCAGCATCAAATTCCGAAAACATGAGACATTTTCGTGTCCACAGGCAATTTAAGGTCAACCACTATTATTTATAAACAAGTTATTGGCCAGTATTTTATTTTATTCCAATTCCACATCTTTTTTTGCTGTTATTAACATTTTGAAGTGTGCGTATAGTGGATATAGAGAGGCGATCAAATGGGAAAAGAACTGCCTCAATTGAATAAGCCTTTTGTTTTTTTGGAAAAAAATACACACCTAACCGTTTTTCCTTTTTTTTTAATTTCCTTTGCCGCTGACAGTTCAGTTATTATAAATTTCAGATAAAAGTATAAAAGAGAGAATTCTGGTAATTATGTCCATAATAACTCAAACAGACTTTTTATTTTGAAGATATAATAAAAAAAAAATGTGTTTTTTTTTATGGAAACCACAGTCAGCCATGACTTCATAGAAATTACATCTTTTTACCTATTCCAAGGATATAGCACTTAAGCACAATTATTTTTACAATTACATAAATTAGGACTATTTTCTTTTAATTACCAATATAATTTACATCATAAATAGTGATGTTTTGCTTTTTAATAATGCCATCAGTATTCAAAAAAAATAATTGCATATAATAATAATAGCAAACGCAACACAAGGTCACGTTTCTACCTACCCGGCATTATCAACGTGGTGCCGAGAGTGTTTCTAGCTCTACTCTCTGTCGCTGTTACCTCACAGTTAATGCTACATTTCATAACCACAAACTAGTTATATCATATCGCCCTCTAGTGCCAAGAAATGCCAACCTGCCGTCTAAAAAGCAGAGACATAAACCGGGAATTGTTCCCCGAACGATCCCACGACTTGCTCGGGGATTGTTTAACCACGAGAGGGCAACGCAAGTAAGGATTTGGGTAACAGTAAGGCGACAACGAGAGAGAGTAGAGTTAAAAATACTTTCGGATCTACGCTGATGACGCCGGATGGGCAGAAACATGTCCGTGCGTTAGTGTACTTTTTTTCTCTCCTTTTGTTGCGTTTCTCGTAAATTATTCCATCAGGAAGCTATCTTAGCATTATTTTTTTGGTTATTCTTTCCTACGCATTTAATTAATTAATTAATTAATTAATGTAATTTATGATGATAACTTATTAACTTATGTAAAATCCTAACTAGTTTCAAACTGCCGCCAAAAAGTAGCTTTGAAAAATTCCATTGCATTCTTTTCTATTTTGCTCCTTCGAATTAAAAAATAGAGTATAGTATTGTTGATTCCATATTTGTTTGTTTTTTTTTTTAAGTAGGAAAAAGAAATTTAAAAAATAAAATAATTTATTGGCAGAAAGGCGAGAAATTCCCCAAATTATAATTATACAAAATTACAAACTAAAATGAATATAAAACTAAAGAGTATATTTCTAGTAAAAAAAAATAATACTACGTGAAATGCCGTTTGTATGATTTTCTATTGTGTTGGACTCGAAAATAATCGCGTTGCAGATTTCATAAATCCCACCTTTCTTGATATCGTTTTTTTTTGGTTCTATCCAAACCGTAAGAATACCGAAGTTTAAACTTTTTCTCTTTTCTATTGCAAAACCAAAATAAAATAAATACGCGTTCTTTACAAAACCGGCGAAATTTTGCCTGTTTTCGACGGTATTCACCACATAAAAATAGAAATATCAAGAAATGAGAACTTAGTTGTCGTATATTATTTCAAAAATCAAGGTCAATTAGTAGAAATGCAAGTTGTTTCTAAATTCCTTGCTTCAAATGTAATATGAAATCGTTTAAACATCTTTGGCAATCGAAAAAAAATGTTTTTGTTGGTCTGCATTATTAACGAAATCAAAGTATTAAGGTACTGTTAAAAAATTGCTCAATTTCTAACCGATTTATTGATTGAGAACTTGTCCGATTAATTAGCGACGCATAAAATATCCGCCATCAAAGAAACGGACGGATTTGACAAAAATATCAAACGATTTGAATTATTATTTCACAAAACTAAGATTGATGGGTGTAAGGAGTATTTACGAGAGCCGACTTAAAAAAAAAAAGAGATAGATATTTAAAAATATGTCATAATTTTTAATATATAGGTGTCCCATTTAACAAAATCAAAATTTTCATAGCAGAAACTGAACGTATTCCTGTATACTTGAATTTAATTGAATGTTGGGCAGAGCTTCTCTCCGACTATTTTTTATTTCTAAGGTATGTACATATTTCTCGGAAGGAATTATCATTCACCCACGCACTAGGTACACGGGCTGCACATTCGATCAATGTAATTTAAAGAAAAAATTTACAGGTAAATATATGATTATACAAAGGAAATGTTCCACAATAATGTTTTATTGCAAAATAAGCTTATTTTCACGCTGGAAAAATATCCGATTCAAACGAATGAAGATATTTCATAGATAAATAATTAAAATAGATAAATATCACACCAGTAGCAACGTTTATTGCCCATCATAAATATGAAATATATTATGAGACTCGCCATTTCTTAGAGATAGATATTTAGTGTGAAAAACTATCAACGGCAAGTATCAGCTCTGATGATATATCTTATTAAGTACTAATTTGGATGTTCGGATAATACAAGAATTACTTCAATCAATAGGTTACAATTTCTTTAATTACTTGCTGATAAACACAAGTACATCTGTCGCTAATTAATGGAAAACAAATAATCGCACAAGGTTGCATTATAAAATCTTGGTTTATGTATTTTGTTGTTAGCGAACAATGTCGAAGTGGTAAAATATCAAAATTTTCTGCTTTGAATACACATTTATTGCATTATATATATAAAAAAAAATACATCTGTATTTGATTGCCGGTGAATTATTTAAAATCGAAAAATTAAATAAAAATTAGGGAAAATATAAATTCTATTTACTTTTAAAATTAGAAGACAAATACAAATTCTATGATTTCAATAATTCATAAGGCTGCTTTATAACAGAAATAGACGCGTAAACCATAATTAATTCAGTTGATTTTATGCGTTTTACAAAAATTATAATGTCTTGTACTGTGTATAGACGTTGTGAATCTGTCATCGTTAGTGTTAGTAAAAGTATAAATGAAACAAGGCTAATTTTAATTGCTAAGAAATCATGCTAAAAAGAAAAAAGATATTCACTTTACAAGAGTTCATGCATGAAAATTGCGAGAACTATAAAAAGATAAATTGTGACATAATTATTATGCTGTTAAAAAAAATTATAAATTCTACAAAGTTTACTTATTGTATAATATTCGTAAATATTCACTAGAAATGCAGTTTGGCACTTACCTGTAGTATGATAACAGTCCATTTTGCAAAACAAACCATCTTCTCTGATAACCCTTGAGATAATTAGTCCACTTGAACAGCCATCCTTTCATAACGGGTTCGCTCTGCGAACCTTTTATGTTAGGACCATCCCCCATTGTCGGTTCGAAGCACTAAATGCGAATTACTTCAAAATTATCGGCTCAATTTGACACGTCTCTCATCTTGGATGACAGTACAAACGTCAAGCGAAGAATATATTTTTTTTTATGCGAACGCTCATAAGTGTAGGGCTCTTTATTATCGGCTGCGGATGAAGAAATTAACCGCCGCTTTTAAAAATATAAATCAAATCGAATTAATAAATTACGTCCCACATAATTAAATTCAAATGGTCCCAATTAGTAAGATGATGGACGTCGTTTGAATAGTAATAAGTAATCGCGTGGGTAATCGAATGAATTATGAATCTTGGGAAATAAATTAATAAACAGTATATTAATTTTTTACCGGTTGAAAAGTGACAGTTGTTTATATTGGCTATTCTGCTTTGTGCTTATGTTGGTGTTCCATCCATTGTTTTTTGATTGTTGGTTCGTGATAACTTTTGTGAGGTATTATTCAGAAAGAAAACCAAGCACATAAGCGTAAATGATTACATTTTTAAGGTGGAAACCTTAGAAAATAGTTCTCGCTATAATTTCTTAATGTTGTGAAATTTTAGCTCGCGTTTGTGGCCCACATAACCCGTTTTTTTAAAGATGTCAGTCAGACAGTTAGGACTGTCAAATGGAATTTCTACGAGACAGAAACGATTTTCAATCGATGACGCTTTCGAAGAAGAGACGGATGAAGCAATTAAGGTATATGGAGCAACGACTACCAGATCTCCCGTTTCTTCAAATAGCCTAGCCAATGGTGACTGTACCAGTATCAGAATAGACTCCTCAAGGTAAATGAGCACACATTTTTTTGGGTGATGTTTATAACTTGTTTCGATGATATTAAATGTGTTTAAATTGGATATACACTTAGCCGCAAGAGTTTACACATGACTGACCAAGGTTGACAAAGAAAGTAAAGTAACAATCCTCTTATTTTTATACTAAATATGTCTGATGAACTATATTTTAACATTTTACATAATAAAAAGTAATGCGGAATCAAAATATGTGCATAAAAGATGATAAAACCGAAAGTTACATTCAAAGGGCCGCCATAGATTAGCAATTTTATTGTGTAATATTTAATACCGACACTTGTGCAGTACATATCAGACAGCTTTTGATTTACTTTTTATGAGACGTAGTTTTTCAACCCCAGTTGTGAGGCTGATTATTTTTATAAATAAAAATGTCTTAATCAAGAATATGTGTACGTAGATCAATAGTCATTTCACTTCGTTTCTTACTTATTCCTTTCGTTATCTTCTTCTTTAACCTTTTTCTTTGTGGGGCCTAGTAAAACGTTGAAAGGACTCATAGTAAGGGATAAAATAACGATAATAACAAGATAATATAACGCACGCTAAAATACAAATTATCAATTGGAATTAAAGCTTCTCATTAAAGAAATAAGATTACCACTTTTTCAATATTTATTTAAATTACTTAATATGTATTGAATAGAAAAGAGAGGTTACAATTCAGCTTGTTTCAAGCTGGTAATAGAAATGTTATAAAGATTTCCAATAATAAGAGGGCAACCAAGAAAACGGTAATTGTGGTGACTTGATTGACCGCATTAGCATTTCGAGGAATCTTTAAAGTTGATCTTATGAAGGTAACGAGGAGAAAAGTAATGATTACAGTCTGGTTATTGCTGTAATCTTTTTCACGTGGCTTAGTCCCAAGAGTGCTACGCCAGTTTTCTATGAAGTGACTGATGCCTATCCCAAATGGCCCACACTCGATATTAAACTACGTTAATGCAATCCTGCTTTTAGTGAACCCTCTTCGTGCAAACCCATTCCGAAATATACCTGAAGACTGGAAATATGAACGTCCTTATGATCTTGGGACCCCTTACAGCGCGCTTTTCAAATCTATGAAGATAGCTGGTTGCTAAATCTTTTGAATAACAATTTCTCTGAGTACCATCAAGATTTCAACCTCTTCAACTATGGAAATTGTAAATTCACCTGAAAATCTTGCAAAAAGTTTAAAATTAAACAGAGGAATAACCAACTTGTCCATTTAAATCAATAGAAGCATCGGTATACATTTGTACACATCTTTCGAGACTTTGATTTACGTCAGATAGAAATTCCGCGTTTGTAAAATCATTGACCAGGATCTCAAGCTCTTTAAAGCTGCGGCTTATTATTTGGTCCATACATTCGACTTGGAAATCGGAAAAGGCAGAGCACCCATAGAGTTTCCTCAATAATTGCTAGTTGTTCAGAAACTTTCTTAACAGTGGCTGTAAGTTCGAAATTCTGTTAATGTTTTAGACGTCGGGAAGCGCTTGTATAATAACACTTTTTTTTTAAGAATGGCGTACCTCCGAAGCGCCATAGATTCTTGTTGGAGGTAATATATGCTTTGTGCGTATAGCTACCTGTTTTACTTTTCTTTGTGTATAATGTGGAAATATAGTTTACCAAACGTAATAAGTAGAAAAGTAAGTGAGCTGTTATATTATTCGTTTGTTTGTCAATTTTTGTTAACCGTATGTACAGAGCTTTTCATTTTATTTTGAGCACTGCTTATTTCCGTTACTATTGCAGATACAAAAAAAAAATGTTTCAAATAAAGGTTGTGGTGTTCTCTCTACTGAATGAAAATTTGATAACCACTAGAATTGCAAATACAGGGCGCAGCCCCGGACAAATTAACATGGGTAACGATGAAAACACGTCACGTCAGAATTAAATTAAAAGCATCTTGTTCTTAAAATTTCACCGGATTCAAAAGAAAAACTTTAAAACTGCAAAGTAACGAAGAATATTTCATTAAACTAGTTTTAATATTCGAGATTGACCGTTAGAGAGCGCAATTAGAGAAAATAGAAAACATATAAATTCAAATGGAATAGTGTCTTGATATTGTTGTCAATGCAAGACCCACGCGATAGATTACATAGATTTGTCTTAATGTTGAATGACGGATTCTTTTCGAACAAAATAAATTACCCTAAATCGGACGGACAAACAACCTTAGGGGCGGATATGATTGAGTCAGGTTCCGGCGATTCCATTGAATTTTTTCCTGTCCTGTAGAAGTTACCATTGGTGAGATAGAGCTACTGCCCATCCTTAAACGGACACCTGGTATATTTTGTTGGGCGCGCCCTCTGTATGCAATTATAATAGTTAACGGAATATTAGAATAGTTAACGGAGTAATGATCAAAATGAAATGAAAAACTCTTTTGTGATTAAGTGTAGTTGGTATCATTACATATAAGTTAATTGGCCCCAACCTTGTTATAGAGATTATAGAATGGTAAAAAATGGTTTTAGGGATTCAGACTCATTGATACAAGACTATTATGACGGTGCTAGTCAGGAAAATCTGCACAGATCCTGTTTTCGTCATCCTAAAGTCAGGGAAAACTGGCGCATGGTTCTTGCAGCGACGACTTTACTATTTATAGGTATAGGGTTATTAGCGACAGGAACTATGGCCCTGGCAGAACCCGAAGCCGGTTTGCAGGGTGCGGTGTTCCTCGTAGCGGGCTTCATCTGCTTCGTCCCGGGAGCCTACCATGTCGTTTATATTTATTTAGCAGCTAAAGGAAGACGAGGTTACCATTTTCATAATTTACCTTTATTTACGTGAAAATATACATGGTGCAGACTGTGGTATGCTTATCATTATGTAATAATGTAGATACTGTGTTATGTTGGTAGAGACAAAAAGTGAATTTTCGATTGCGAATGGTTACCAGCATTTAGTTTTGTGCATTTTGCGTAGATAATTATCTTCGTACCGGCAGGCACTAACATGCGCATTCTGAAAAAGACCCTAAAAATTTATGTGTTAGTATCTTCTTCGTTGCTATTCACTAAAAGTCCAGAAATGCTTTTTTTAATCTTAAGTTTTTTTCTATTGATTTTCGTTAAGCCTAGTTTTTTTTTCCTTTTTTTCCTTTTTGGTTTATGTTGTAAGATATGCGATATGCATTTTTAGAGTTTAACCTTCAACAACATTGAGTACTGGTAATGATTCATTTCATTAACGCAGTATTCTAATGAATACTGACTTTATGATATCATCTTCAAATTCAAAGTTCGTTTTAATCATATTTATCATTCAGTTTCTTCTATCACTAAAAGAATATTAGAAATTACTGTTTATTACTTACAAAGCTAAATGTTTGTGACCGAATATGGACAAAAATTGTACAGATCATTATTAGATCTCTTTTTTTTGTCGTGCTAACATATATACGTAACAAAATTAGAAATAGCATTCTTTTATGTCAATCTTCTCGACTTACCGCTGTTGACATTTACAATTCGATACAAGTCCTTCAATGCACTACCTATTTTTACTACCAGCCGAATCTCAAATCGACTTCTTCTTTGAGTTTGCTCATAGGTTGCATTTTTTACATTACGCTTTTTTTGTATATTTAGTAATTATTTATGAATGTATATACAATATTGTAACGACTGATATTGATATATGAATATATAGTGTAATATGGAATGGATAAGATCGATTCTTTTTACAAGAAAGTCGCATAGAAGCCTATTGTTTGTACTTATGAAATCAAACAAAAATAATGTTCAGGATGTCTCGAATTCTCAAATCGACTATTAGGATCTCGTTTATTTTAAGAGAGTATAAGATTAGATTTCGCAAAGTTGCTAAATGTTGCAATAATAAAATATATGCAATAATTTCAACGGTTTTTATTACAAGTAAATGCACGTAAATTGAATGCAGTGTTTGTGAATTGATCTGTACCATAGGGTGATCCCGTATTTTTCAATAAAATTCAGCTCCCATCCTTATTTTTTATCAATAAAGAAACAAATTCGATCTGGCAACTACGACTTTTGACATTGCAGAAGGAGATATCGAACACATTGCAGATGAATTATTATTGCAACTTTTTATGTAGAATCCGATGGCCGCACTTATTTTTAGTCTAACGATTACGAAATGCTCACGTTTCCCTAGAATTAAACAATTTAATCATCGATTGCATTCATTCGTGATTAAAACCAATATTAACGTGAAAAAAAAGAATACCAATGAAATAGTTGTTACATACTTGCATATTTTCAACAAGAACTTTAAAATACAACAAATGATAGCTGTTGACGCACGCTAGCATATTTTTGACCTGCCGATTTACCCATAACATTTTTTATTTCTATTTAATCGTAAATGAAACTAGCTTCAAATATAAACCAAAATTAATTTAATGGCGAATTAATTTATAATTGGAAATTAACTTATATCAAGATTGAATAGTGCTCTGTGAAGCCGGGGGTAGTAGAACTGTTAAAGGATTAATTGTGAAATATTTAGAACGAATGCCCAATAAGCTTTGGAATATCAAGTACAAGTTTTTGTTTCTTAAATAAAAAGCCAGCTTCGAACGCTGATTATCATCCACAATTTTTAGGCTAGGCGGTCCAGTGGTGAGAGGGCCCGTGTCTGACTGGGCAGAGTTAAGTGCTGTATGTTCGAGTCGGCTGGGATCGAATTTACTTAGTGTGCTCTGTGCACTGCGATTCACCATTTGTATAACAAAGTCGTGGAACACTTTACAAACACATTTAATATGCCGAGATTATGACAAGCTGTAAAATGTGAATGCCCCGTTGGGCCGCGCACTACAAAAAGTAGAAGAAATTATAAACAGTCATAAGCACGATATTATTTAGCATTTGTTGGAGAAAAATTCGTAATTTTGCAAAATTTTACTACATATCGCTTGTAATGAGCGAGATGGCCACAATGGCCTGTGAATTTGAGACAATCTGTACAAATGCAATTTAATTTATATTCAGAAAGTAGGGATGATATAAATGATTTTTTTAATTTTCCCCTATTTTTATTACCTAATTGTTTTTTTTTTTTTACTATTATTACGATAATAAAATCAATTTGAATAAAACGTATTTAACGAAATATTTATGATATTTATTGAATTTAGAGAAACTCCTTTTTTTTATTTATGAAATTGCAAATTTTTTTCTTCGACTAATTGTAAGCCAAATATAACGACTTAATTAAACCGACGTTATTTAGATGTTGTTGATGATATGTTTACATCTTCAAGACGTCCGAATTCGCGAACGCTCTGTATATAATAGATATTATGAATTTAATATCATTCATATTGGTTGTGCGTTAGATTTGAATCTAACCTTCCGTTGCTGGAGCAATGCCGAAGGGGTCCCAATAATACGATCGCTCAATTTGTAGTTTATTTATCGTTATGTATTTGATAGCTGTAAGCTCTGCTATATTTTTCGAATGTATCCCGATTGAATAAGGTATGTAGTTGTGTTTATATAAGCTTTACATGTATGTATATCTATGTGTCATATTGCTTTCAATTCCTTTTCTTTTTTTTTCTTCTGTACGTACAATTTGTGATTTTGTATCTTGTTTTATGTAATAACTAGGTTCGTAATGGTTAGTTAAGGTTTCAACTAGAGAACGTAAAATAATTACTATTACTACTACTACTACTACTACTATTACTATTACTATTACAATCTTCTATCCATGTACAATCAATTTTTGAAAAACGATACTTTAATTATTACAAAATAACTACTTAAATTTGTAGCTTTGAGATGATGTAATTGAATGACATAAGTAATTGCAATATTTACAATTAAAGTTGTGTATTTCTCTCTATAAATGTACTATTATATGTATTATAATGGATATAATAGATTATATTTATTTATACAATAAATAAACATATTTTAAAGTAATTATCGCACGTTTTGTTGTCATGAGTTTGGGGAGTTTGACGTGTTTCCGATTTGTTGATTGTTTTAATTACGGTTCGACAATTTCCGTGCGCTTCATATGCGCCGGTATAGGAGTAGTCGTTCGGGTGTGTCATTCGTCAAATTTATGCTTCGCATATTAGACAGTACGATGGAATGAGGTCGCAAGAGGAGTGTATTGCCGATGCAAGTATAGAAGGTAGAGAGATGTATTTTATCTGGATGAATGAAATGTGCATTCGGTCTTCTGCTATAAAAGCAACATGCATAAACATACGAAGAATAAAGAAAGTACATGTTATAGCAGCGTTGTATGTGTTGCGTAAGTTAGAGTACGCGAGAAAAGAAAAAAAACATTTACCGCGTTAAGCGTACTCCGCGAATTGACATACTGGAGAAACTCGGTTGTATATCTTTCAACATTTCTGCAAAACGTGTCCGCTGTGAGGAAAAAATAAATAAAAATAAAAATTCTGCATCAAGTGATGTTATATTTGCATCATCATCTTCGAAAAAACTTAACGCATCTATCGATGTGCAGTGGCCGCTCTATGTTTTGTCAACACTTATTACATACATTGGCGATTTTATTTATTAAAGCTTTAACAGCAGAATACCAAATGCACATGTCATTCTTCCAAATAGAATAAATGTCTACCTCTACACTTACATCGGTAACAAGGTCGTCTCATGCCCCTACTCCATCGCAGAGTCTAATACTGGAAGCATAAATTTGTGCATGTACTACCCGAACGACTACTCTCATCATACCGACATCATGTCAAGCGCAAGTGGAAAGTTGCGAACCTTATTTACAACCAAAGTTGATCAAGCCATACGGGATGATACATCCGCAGTTGGCGAAAACATTTTCTTTCTTTGTTTTACGTATGTAAGCAAGATGTATTTTTGTTTTCATTGCGAGAAATCACATTCACCAACAGAAAATTAAGGTATACAGTATGCGCTGAAATATGCAGCATTGAAATGTTTATTTAATTTGCTTTGCGTAATGTAAATGTGGAATTCATATCGTTTACATAGATCCTCAAACATATCCCAAAACAAACGTTGCTTTGCTATACAGTATGATTCACGGAAGCCGTTCATTACAACTTCTTAAATTTGCAATATCTCGATTTTGAAACTTCTGGGTTAAGCATAGTTAATTATGATCTATTTAGAAAAAAATGACTTCACCAATGTCGCATTTCCGGTTACATCCAAAATTATGGCCAACGATAACACAGACCAAGATAATTCGGCAGATTAGTTTAGATTGATATTGATTAATAATGCTCCGTACAGCCTACTGTCCGCCAGTTTTTCAAGAAAGTACTGGTTCAAAATAACATTTTCTGAAAATCGCTAATCCTAAAAGAAGCGATAGAGGTAAGTATAGGAACACGTATAGCTTTTCAATACAGAATTTTATTCTACTGGTATAAAATATATAGTGTTTAATTAAAAAAAATATATTTTTAGTACTACGTTACGTCAAAACAATCCTAAGTTGTGGGATACCCTGTATACTTTTGTTTATGCCTTACTTAAATAGTAGTGGCTGTACCCTCCACAATTCACATAAAAGATTACTACTTTTTAATGTATAGCCTGTTACACGCCTTTAATGCATCATTCGCTTTTTTGCTTTTTTTCATAAAAATCCAAATAACTCCAAAACGGTAACCGATAGGTAAAAAGATGTTTTATAAAATTGGCTTTAAAATACCCAATAGAATCTAAAAATTCAACAAAAAATATAAGTTGCTATTTATGTTATCAAAGTTAGCCATGACTTTCGCTGTAAATGCAAGTGCGACGTTGATTAAATTATTTTTCCTAGATAGATTATAGTAAACTATGCTTAACTTCGAAATTTCAAGATCGAAATATCAATGCAAATGGACGGGTTGCGCGAATTAGCCTATGCAAATACGTAATTTATATTATTATTAGATTATGTAACATAATAAAACATGTATCTATTCATATCTGATTCTATTTATTACATAAATTAATTTGTAAAAGCATCCAATTGTTTATTATGAACGCCAAAGAAGATTTCTCTAAAATTCTAAAATAGCTTCCTCATCGTATTGATGGAATTATTCACGGCAAACGTAACACAAATGAAAAAAAAAAACACCAGAAAAACGGACATGTTTCTGCCTAACCGACGTCCTTAGCGTTGTTCCGAGAGTATTTTTAACACTACTGTGTGCCGATGTACGATTGTCTCGTAGTTGATGCCAACAATAACGACAAACTACACATTTCTTGACACTTTTTAGTGCCAAGAAATGGTCGTTTCCTTGATCCACTTGTCGACATGTTATTACATATAACGTTTATGCAGCCAAACATATTGAATGCGTTACTATTGCAGTAAGAGCATTTGCGCATATATTATGAATCACACTCCCGAACGACCATTTCTACACCGACACTTACGAAGCACACGAAAAGCCGCGAACTTTATCGATCTGTTTTCGTAGCAGCATTAAAAAAATTGTTTCAATTAAAAAAAGAAAACATAACCAAAACCAGTGAATAAAATAATTTTATTGTATAAAAAAATACGATAAATTAAAAACGACATCACATGTAAAACATAAAATTATGAATAAAAATAAAAAAAAAACTAAAAAAATTTGCATTATCGTTATTTTCTCTTATGTATAAAGAAAAACAATTGAACATTAAATATTTATTACACGTTAACCGCTAATATATCTATAACAGAGTCTTACATTGATATTTTGTCTTAACTACATGAATCTTCGTTACGAATTGCACGAATGATAATTAATAACCTACGGTAAAAACTGACATTATCATTGGTTAAATATCACATGAAAATAAAGAAAGAGAACGAGTATGAATCGAAAAATTTCATTTCTTCTCCTCAATTTTATCCTTATCTTTGCTACTGTCTCCTTTTATAACTTGAACCATCTTTAAGGTTAATACTGCTAAGATAGCGTCTAATGGATCCATAAATCCTCTCTGCAACCACTTCGGAATCGTAGTTCTTGCGTGAGAGAAGCCTAATTTCTGTAAAATGTAATCTATTCCGTAAGGTTCGATATATTTTCCGGCTACGCTCAATAATCGCACTGTAGGCTCTAAATGCCACGTTTTACAATTGTAGTTCCTCCAATCTTTCGCGAAAATATCACCCTCCAAGGTTATTTTACCGGCTTGAGTATTTTCATTGGAAGAAGAAGCTTTATCATAACTTTTCTGACCGAGCTAAAATAAATCGACATATAAAAAATGAAAAATACTTTGATATTCCTATCATTACCACTTTCTCCTTCTCTTTTAGATAGGAGGAGATTAAATCATGTAAGAAGAAGAACGCTTCGGCGTCCACAGTAACGAATATGTGGTCTTCAAATTCTGTTATGAAGCTGCACTCTACGACGGGCTTTTCATCTGAAAACGAATTTTTGTTTTAATCAGGAAAAGAGCAGATTAAGGACGTTACATTTCCGTGAACGTTTATAATCTTTATACTCTTAGTTTCCGCGTTGGAATCATTTCGTTGTCGCAGGTTCTAGCGACGTTTCACCCAAACTTCTGTTTTTAATTTTTTGTTGCAGTATCAAATGAGAGCTCATAAAAGATGTTAAGAAATAATGCCATAAATATTATTATAATAATTATTATAAATATTATTCACCGTTGTGCTGATTGCATTCGTTATTACATTTGTGTTATAAAAGGCAAAAAAATGAAATCATTTTATCGCACCTGCCTTTATGGCTAATGGTTGTAGTGAATATAAAAAGCATAAAAATAGAAAAGATAAACAAACTCAATGCAGATTTTTTTAATAAATAAATAATATGCTCTAACAAATGATATGCTTTTTCTTCACATTGCATTCGTCACAATTGATGGATTGATAGACAATTTTTTTGATGTGTTTTATTTTCGGAAATCGTAACATTTTACCTGTTAAATCTGGTATTGCAGCTGTTTGTAAATGTTCCGTCTTTAAATGTAATTGTAGGCTTGGTAATGCGAATATGACCTCACGATTGTGGTTGGGGTCGGTCAATTTCTGGGCGTTACTTCCCCTTCCTCTTTCTATTGAATTGTTGCCATCTTTCTCCCTTTCTAAAGATGGGAACTTGTCCACTTCTGAAAATCCAATGTTAAAATATCAAACACTTTTATTCAATTCAATGATTGCATTAAACGTACACTAGAGCAACAGAATAAAACAGATGAAAATTTTTTATTTATTTGCATAACAATAGGTACATATTTTCTGGATAATATATTTACTATTTCGTTGACCTATTTTGTACCGAATTCCTCTTTCCACGCGGTTGTTGTACGAGCTTTTCTTAGACAAAGTATTGCTACTAACGAAATCTTTATCAAAGAAAATCAGAGACTATTCGCGTTAGTCCTCGCTTTTTTTGGAACGGTGTTTGCCACTGGTTTATACAACTGCATACTACTATATTTGTTTATTATATTACTATAAGCACGCCCACTCATACAGATGCAAATAGCTATACTTCTTTCTTAAAATTGGTGTCATTATATTTTTAAATTTTCCACCGTATCCCTCTTACTCTGTCGCGTAAGTGCATTTTAGGAGCCAAATTTGCTACATATTTCGGAAACAGAATTAAATAGGAAGAATAACAAAATCAAAATGCAACTTAATAGAATGCTTCGAGTAAATGAATAGTTTACCGTCGATTTGACTGTTAGCAAACGCGTAATGGAACCATTCTTGTAATGTTTTAAACTGTGGTGGGAATATAACGCTTCTTGATACTTTGCATACTGTTGCCATTGATTGATGAGTTTTGTATGTGCTAACGCCTAAGCTGCATGTTAGTGTTTGAACAACGTGGACATCCTGCGTTCTTGGTTCTAAAATTAAAAAAAAAAAAGTAATAATATTAGTCCAAATAGTTCAAATTGTTTACATATCCCAAAAAATAAATTTGTCTTTTATCTAACCTGCCGTCGACGGTATTTCTTGTGATTCCGTATTAAACGTGATGCTTGGCTCCTTCAAGCTGAACAACGCCCAAGATTTGCTCTTAAAATTGATTCCATGGAAGCACGCCAAGGATATATTCTTTCCGTGCAGCTCCATTGTCCCACCGAGAATTGTACCAAATTCAGGAAGGGGACTGTGCATTGTAGATAGTTGAAGCCCTGCAACACTTGCTAGAACTTTCTGCCAATGCCTATGGTGTCTGGCGTCTTGCACGCAGCCGGCTGATACCTCGGTTTTAGCAGACTCACGACCTAAGTAAGATAATACACATACATCAAGAAATGGTTTTCGTAACTAAATTAATTAACCATGCTTACTTTTTTGTGGGGTAACCCTCGACGGCCTATGACCGCCAGAGAATCCGCTAAAAGCTCTTTTACTGCTGTTAAATTGCTGCGAGAAGAATTCTTCCAACTTATTGTACATTTTTAACATGTCTGCGGTGGATGATTTTGACATCATTATTTGTAATTGATTCCAAGTCAAAACACCATAAATGAATATACTGGCAGGTCTAAAATATAAAGAAATGTGATAAGACAATAAATTTGTAACTCAACATTGCTTCATCTAATAACATCGTAAATCAAACAGATATAGCCACTAACACTTATTTTCTTCTTTATTTTACATTTATAAATAAAATTAACTACCTCCTAGTTACCGACGCCGTATTAATCGCTTGATTTAATCGCCATTCATCCTTCAAATCAACGTTAAGATCGCTGACACGACACATGAGTACGGACGTTGCCATGTAATCCAGCCTGAGTTCTAGAGCATGTAGTCTTAATCCCACTATATGATCAGGTTCAACATCTGGTTCTTCACGAATATGTACTGCAATTAAAATTATATTTACTAGAGATACGTACTTAAGTACGTATAAATTTAAGACTATCATGTACCTACAGTAACGAAACTTTACATCTCCAATGACGATATCGAGTAGCGTCGAGCTCTAATTTTACTGAAACAAACTTTTGTGATCGACATCTACAGAAGAGTAATCATGAGTACTTGTACTCAAAGGGGGTCGAATAAAATGAGCGATAGACACCAGATTTAATGAGCACATTAGGTACTATAGATGCGAATGGATAGATTCGTTAATTATAGCACAATAGATAAACGAAACCGGGTGTAGTATTACATTAAAAAACTTGAAATTAAAAAGCTATTGTCGAGTAATACTAATAACAATAAAATTCTGTTTGCGCTGAAACGATGCGATGAACGACACAAAATTACAACTTCTCTTAAGGATTATACAAATGGATGATTTCTGTTTAAATGAGTTAGATTTACTTACTGTACGTGTCAATATTGGCTATTTCTATGTTACCACCGACTATACCGCCTTTCGCGTCCAAGCCAGAGCCTCCCAGTCCGACAGCAATATATAAATTCTTATGTCCGGTCGATCCGATACTAAGTCGACCTTCGCTTCGAAAATCCTTAGTTAACCATCTGTAACATTTTGATTATTCCTTCATTAAACGCCATCCCTTACATTGCGTATTGACACTTACGAAACGTTTCCCATTACATTTCCCATATTCATATGAACATTCAGCTTCTTGAAATTGACGGCAAACAGAACGAGAGTTTCCCAAGCTGTCAAGTTCTTATGCTCGGATGGGCTAGAGTTGCTACTGTTGCCGGATTCGTGACTTATCGTCCTTCCTAGATCTCGTAATCGGCTTTGCTTAGCGTTTTCTGCTTCTAAGCTTAATTTCATTTTATCCTTGCTTAGTAGTGGCGATTTGTCGGAGTGAGCTTTAGCTGATCTTGAAATAGAATAACAGCCAAATGAAAATCGAAAAGTAGAAAGAGAATTTAGGTTAAATTGCCGTAAACATATTAATTTGCGCCGATTAAAGAAGAATTGAACAAAAATAAAAGTGAATACAGTATATTCTACCTATTTTCAATATTTCTTGATGTATTTGGCGATGCATGAGTTAAAATACTTTCTTCGTCGTCATTAGCCGGTAATGACATACTCAAATCACCAAGGAACATCCGGCGAACTATAGAACGTCTATACCACGCCTTTGGAAATGCTAAAATTTCCGTTAACCTTCTCATATCGTACTTGAACGATGCTGAGCCGATATCTGTAATGGCTATAAGCAAAACAACATGTCAACACGGTTTCAAAGTAATAAAAATTGCCCTTACTTGAAAATCTGATAACGTTTCTACTTTGATCGGAAGCAGGCCGACCTTTGGTTGCCAATTCTTGTTTAAAGTTCAACATTCTTGATCTTGATAGATGGAATTTAACGAATTCGACGTTTATCGATAGAGAATCTTTTCTTTCACTGTCGGATAGTGGCGACCATTGAGCTTCTTTTAACGCAGTCTTCTTGCCACCGTAAGGATGAAAGATGTATACCGAGAAGTCTGATAAGCAACCGGTGACGCTTAAACCGCCAACTGCTGTAGCTGCTGTATTAGGAGCACCATCTCCAAATTCACTGTAAGATGACATTTACAATACATAGAATGGTTATTAGAAATAAGCAGAGACTCTGCAAGGAATATAAACATTTTGTTCCAGTCGCAAATGGCATGGAATAGACCGTTGAGAAGCTAAAAATTTAATTATCCAGTTTAAGACTGATTTCTAAGTATGACCAATTTAATGATAAATATTATATTAGACATATTAGAGAATATCAGAGCTACTCGATGCCTTCCTATCTTTACCTCAAAGCTCTCAATGGTTTCTAAGAAGACATTATCAACCAGCGGCGCGAACGATTTTTATATTCAGTGGTTGTCCAAACTACTATTGTCTTATTTACGCGAATTAATACATCGGATTGTCACCGTTTTATCACACTGGCGACAATTCTTCAACGAGCCTACACAGCTTCAAGCTTCTCTTATGTCTTATGTTGCTTACCTATGCAATAATTCTTCTTCGGCTCGTTTAGAACTAAAAACTATATCCAAGGATGGCAGTTGAAGCATGCATTCAACTCTTGACACTGGTAAACAGCTAAACCTAAACGTACTAGGTTGCATGTGGAAATAAACGATGACATCTACCGGAAAACTGGCGTAAACATAGTTGCCATAATTGGAAGCGTCTTGTTCTGTATTCAATACAGATGTGGCAGCTGCAATATGACGTTGATACATGATCAATAGCTTTGAGGAGGTGATATTGCTTACCTGTTGTATTAAAGTTAGTTTTTGGTGGGATCAATTCTAGCGATTGTTCTAAAAATTCTAAAATATGCGGACTAATAATAGTTTCTTCCGGTACACTTTGGAGTGTCATCCACGCGAATAGCGAGGCTTTTTTTATCCCCGGTTTCCTGTAACTAAAATTACTCTGCTTGTATGATTCGTGGGGTGGCGTCACGCTCATTTGGAAGGGGAAATTTTCCAAACTTGTCTTACTGGAAGACGGAGTACTTCCATAATTAGGATTTGAAATACCATGTAATGACGACGAATTTTTCAAGTCTCCTAAATCGTCGATAACGAACGAATCGGTGGTGCTATCCTGTCGTTTGAAAGCTTTCTCTATACGTATTTCTTCGGATTTATCGAAAGCAACCGTTGGATATTCGGGGAATTTGTTGTTGAAAAAGTCATTATCGGGGAAATGCGCCGAAGCTTCTTGTTCTGATTCGAGCAATGTTTCTTCGTTAACGACCTTGAAAGGCGAATTAATAATTTAAGCATTATGCATGAAAACATAGAGAATTTTATTAACCTTCGATTGATAATATAATTTGACATCCATGCCGGGTATGTGGAAAATAGTAAGATCTACAAGTGATACCGTATGAGGTGTATTTCTTATACGCGAACCGCTGCTTTGATTCGAAAGCTTGTCTTTATTTCTTCTCGTGGCGTCTGGGCTGCCGGATGTTGATGGAAATTCCAATAAGCCAGCCGAGCAACTCCTGTCCTTGCGCATTCGATTCCTAATAAATAAAAAAAGGCTGAACTACTTAAAAGCATTATATTTAGTACGCCAACAAATACATCGAATAATATAAATTAACCTCAATTCTGTTTCAAAGTTTGTTACGAAGAACGTAATATTACGTCACCCTCTTACTGCAGATTTAACATTAATCACAGCAAGGTAAACAATTTAAAAAAATATATTACTAATTTATCTACCAATAAACGGCAAGTAGTGATGACATACGATTATTGAAGAGATCAGTTACATGAATCATTCTAATACAAACTTTATGATTACGTAATAATACTTACAGTTTAATTTCATCTTCTTTCACGTAATCTTTGGTATGCAATACACATTTGCCACTGTTTATCAGAACTTTAACGTCTAATTCCAAATCGATATTAGGTTCTTGGGCTTTCTGCGATGCCGCGGACTGAGAAACGTTCGCTCCAGGCGTTTGAGTCGAACTGGACGAGAGAAATTGTTCCTTAGCGAAAGAATCCATAAACGAATCCCTGCAAAAAGTATACAGATCAGTTGTAATTTGGAATATTGACAATTTCCAAGCGTACCCTTCTCCAAACTCATAAGATGCTGGAAGCTTCTTCCTTAGCTCGATGTTCTGACCATCGATTGTGATATGTTCGGCCCAGTCTAAGTTCGTTTCTGGCAAGCTCAAATCGGAACTGGCGCTCGGTAAAGATGATTGCCTACAAATGAATTCGTTCAGTCATCAGCAATAGCTGTGGATAGTTTAGGAAATGTTACTAATTTGTTACGTTTACATTGGAAAAATGACAACATTAACTATCCACGTTGGATGATTGTAGAAATAGTATTTGGCTTTTTTTTACAGCAGTTATTCATATAAACGTTAAGGGATTAGTCAAAATTGGTAGGATTTCTTTCAGGGTTGTTACTAAATAATTTTTTTAAATTCTCGCAATTCGTCTATATTTTCGCAGTCACCAATATGCAAACATTCAGCGAATCACTTTAGGAAAAGAGTAATAATTTCATATTGGAAGGAACTCGTAAATTGCATTAATTTGATGCGATTTTGTTATCCTCCGTTTTATTACACACAGGCCTGCGAAGATCAATTACAGAAATGACAAACGGTGATGTTACCGTTTTTTTTTTTTTTTTTTTATGCACTACTAACAATAATGCAATACTCATATTAGACTTACAAAAAAAGAAAAAAATAAGACTTACTCTTTTGAAAAAGAAAAACGAGAATTGAGTTTGGAAATATCTAGCACAGTTTTATTATTTTAAAAGCCATGTACCAGGATATCGGGATTTTCTTAATAACATTTCTATCTATAATTTTCTGCACTTAATCACGAAGGATACAATAGTAGATATAGCAATAAAAGGTAAATCCTTTTTTCCCGCCATTACATCAGTAAATAGTTAATTGTACCAGGAAAAGTGAAGTGCCTTTAATCTAACATCTTCTACTGGATTAAGTTTAAACCTAACCAAACATATTTTGTTAAAGATTCGCTATTATTCTAAGACAATATTTCCAATAGAGTTAAATAATGAAGATAACCTACCTATTTCTTTTTAAAAATATGTCTATCTACTAGAATTACTGTTAACAGATACTATTTATATACATCTACAATAGTGCAACAGTATTAAACACAACTCTACCTGCCAATATTGTCGCTAAACGTTACCCTAGGCCCATCCGTACTTCTAACCTTCAAGGAAGCCGATCTCGATGGCCCTGATCTCGGGGAACTTTCGTAACTTGCCGAATTACCACTACCGCTACCCACTTGACCATCTTCAGGACTATCAAGTGATACAAGTAAATCAAAATAAAAAGAAAATAAAAGGATACCACACACGAAGAAGAAGCTTATGTACAATTACACAGTGGCTAAGTGTTTTAATCAAGTTTGTACACGTACAGTGTGAAAAAGTGTTAGTTCTAGTGAAGTATGCAGGTAAGGACGGTAAACTCACCTCCCTTGCGCTTCTAACATTGGACTCGGTACTATGAACGACCTAGATCTGTACGTGTTTTGTTTATTTCCTAAAATTTTTCCTTTGATCGATGATGCTCTCACGCTCTGACGTCTTAACTTCTGGATCATATCCCTAATGACGTACAAAAATTAACATATTCACTAGTAACATACGATAAAATAACATACCGTCTAAAATCTTTAAACACCATAGCTTCCAATTCGTGCAACCGCTTCAACTCTAATTCGATAGTACCATGGGAAGCCCCTAGAGACCTTAAATCGTTAATAATCTTAGCTTGTTCATTCATTTCCCTTTCGATTAATTTGGATCGCTTCTTGTTATCTAAGTTTGGATCAAATACGAAAGCTGGTAAAATGCTTTCCTGAGAGGTTCGAGTACCATCTGTCGGTTCGTTATCATCGCTATCGTAATCTACATTGACTGGAGTCTCTTCAGCTCCTGTAAGTTGAGTCAAGGTGTGACCGAGGGCTGACAATTGTTTTCCAACGTTGGTGTCTAAATGGATGTCAACACCTTCCATTTGCCATTGAACGTTCAAAAACCATTTAGCGTTTTCTGTAATGAGTACATACAAATTCAGTGACAAAGAACGGAACAATTTTTATTCTCCTATAGATGTCGATTATATTCTTAAGAGAACCCAATACAGGGATTACGCAAGAAATTCTACGACTTTAAGGAAAGATATGGAATCTACAAAATTGTATGTAGTGATTATGGTAAAGCCTATATTGCTCAAACGAAAAGAGCGATATGCACCAGATTCCAGGTGCAAATTAGACACTACAGATAGGGAAGAATAGAATTGTCAAGTGTAAAGCAACACATAAACGAAACTACGCCGCAGGAATTAGATGCTTATGAAACTATTTACATAAAAAACAAGACAAATTTCGAATAGAAAGAGCGGACCGCCGCCCTACTCAGGTCAGATACATGTTTTATGTACAATGACAAGAGATTCTTTCGCCTTCCTTTCCTTATTGTTCACATGTTTTAGTTTTAGGGATGGCAAAAGTAGATACTTATAAAGAATTTTTTTCTCGCGAGTAGGGATAGAACAGATCTTTCTCACGTTATTTGGTCATACTGTTGATAATCGGCATCCACGCATCCTCGAAACAACTGTTCCGGACTAATTAATTATTCTTGTGGTGTAGAATGCACCGATACTTACTTTAGTATTGTTCGACTTTTTGCTTTCTTTGTCTAGCTAAGCTTTATAAAACTCTTCATAGTCAATTAGAGATTTTTAACAAGAAGAAAATATAACCCCCGCGAAAAGATGTTATTTCTACGTTATTCCTAATTTGAAAAAAAGAAACTTATTCGTTATTACTCTTACTTAGCTGACCACATTCATGTTTTGATCTTTCATAGCAAGTTAATCTTTAAATTAATATTTGGAAGAAAAAAAAAATACAAAATCATTTTCAAAAATACCACTGACAAAATATTAACGAAGATAGACACCAAGGATATTTTACCATTAGCTTGTTTTCCAGTTATAGTTCTACTGCACACTTCGTAAGTTCCATCGCTAACGACACACAAATTCATGATGGTAGCATCATTCATATCCGGTTTCCAATCGTCGAGGGACGTTTCAAAATCATCCGCAAATCTCAAGCATAAGTTGGAAAATTTTCCTTTGCTTACCAGTGATCCCGAACTACACGCTACAAACAAATAAATAAATAAATAAAAACGGACAGTTAAACTACTTCACAGCTAATGGATTTACCAGAAATGCTCGTATTTTCCAAAGTGACAACTACGGCTCCTCTACTTTCTTCGTAAACATTTCTTTGACCCCACGTTGTTAATGGAAGAGGATTTAGAGGTAAACAAATTCCCATATCTTCAACGGTTAATTGCAAGAATAACATGCCTAAATGGGGAGCACCCAATTGGCTTGTGATTTGTCCAAGTTGAAATTTCTCATATACTTGTTGAGTAGCCGTTAAAACTTCCTTGTTTAAATTCGCTCTTTTTTCGTTCCAATAATCGTAAGCGTTTTTATAATTTAACCAAACTAATATCGCCTTATCCACAGCAACGGGTTGGATGTATATCAATGGTCTTTTCAGAGTTATTAACACTACTTCCTTATCTTCGCCTTCGCTAACTTCATCCTGAAATACGAGTTCATTCGATGCAATATTCTGAATGCATTTTTTTCATACACCAACCTGAAAGGTATTTCTTAAACTAATTCTGGTATTAAAGAAGGCGAACTGTTGAAATTCCGCTTCTGCTTCTTCAAAAAGTGCGTTTCTTATGAGTTGGCCAAGAGATAGGTTCAAGTCAACTTGTGCTCTGCCGAACAATCTAGATGTTGCGTTGTTCTTTTTAGATCCGGATACATTCTGAACTCTATTGGATAATTCCAGAACTACAGCGCCTGCAACAAAAAATTGTTAATAGAAAATCCATCCATTTAGTATTGAGCAGGTATAACTTTTCAGTACTTGTCAATTCATTTTAAAACTTTCACCGCACAATATTACAAACCTGTTTCCAGTCTAACTGCTGAACTTCCGGCTGTTGTTGCCGTTAACTGTATCCTCTGTATACGGATCATAAGCGAAAATAATATTCTATTTAATGTAGAAGGTTCTTCTGAATCTTCGAGCCATATTGGTACAGGCCTCTCCCCGCCATATACTTTCTGGACAACTTCGTTAACTTCCTAAAGATATAAAATAAATGTTGCTCATTTCCTTTGTAAAATTTAGTTAATTAAAACGCGTATTTTATTTTTGTTTTAATAACATGAAAAAACTGTATTATTGTGAAGGATACCGGTATATATTGCAAAAGTTAAAGCGAAATAGATATATTTAATTGAGTCATCAATAGTAAAAATGAATTTTCTCAACTTAGCTAAGTGTACATATTTCTAACTAGTGTAACAGAAAAAAATAATAACAGCGGACGTTATCCAGTTAAAATTTGCTAATCATTACTGCTTGTTTGTTCTACGATATGTCGATACATCCTACAATTGTATCATGTTATTTATTGAACAACTTGCCGAAAAATGTACGGACTATCACCTCGCTTTCATTCGAATCTCTTGCATTCGGTGCGAATGTAGTGAAAAAAAAAGTACACATATATTTCGGCTTTCATCGGTGATATGTGAAGATATTTCTGACGTAATTAAATAATTTATAAGTTATCTACTCTGTAAAGAATCGATTTCAACATTTTTCGCTTGCTAGAGAGACGTATTCACGCAGGCATTATAGGGTCTATGTCAGATATGAAACCTCTTAATACCTAGATTCCTATATGAAGTTAAATTGGAAACATCGAAAAACATTTTTACCTTCATAAAAACTTTTTGGACGAATACCAAATGATTCAACAAATCAGTCGTTAAGCTATGCTCAAAAACGCCAATATCGGCATTGGCACTGAGATAACCCCCTTGCATGAAGACGACTCCTTCTGGTCCTCTGTGACCATCGTTCTTCAACGCACCCGTAGTGCCATCTGGTACGTATTCTGCAGATACATGTACTGCTGGCAAGGCGATACTTGCTTCAGATGGCAAATTTGCTTCTGTAACCTAAGTATAAAAGTAATTTAAATCATTTTTATGGTATCAACTATTATATAAATAACCTGCAGCTTCGTCGTAAAGCTCAAGGAATGATGAGGTAAATCCACAGTAAATTTAGCTTTACTGCCTGTGATACCGGTACTGTTAACTTGATCCATTTTATATTGAGCTTGTAACGAAGGTAGTAGGGCAGCTGTGATACTAAGACTCTAAAAATTAAACCGAAAAGAATGTAATATGGAAAATGCAACCAGTAAAATTGTAAACTTACCTGCAGTATTACAGAAAACTGCATCACCAGAGGTTGTAAAAGTCCCTTTTCGCCAATACTATTGCGGATTACAGATGGGGCAACACGAGGTAGCTTATGGTCGGTATGGCTAGGTGAATGTGGTTGAGGCAATTCTTCTTCGGGTTGTAATCTCGATAATCGACTGGACGTTCTTGTTACACGTAATTCCTAAAAAAATGTAGTTTTTAACAATGAAATTGCATACTCTTAATCGAGATTACAGACCTGTAATGTTGAACTTAATTGCTTACTGCCCCTAGTTACCATACCATGCAAAGCTACTGGATGTTGCGGAATGTCTATATTAACAGCGCCTACTGTCAACAATCCCGAATTCTTATCTTTAGATTTTTTGCTGACGCTAGAATATAATGCTTGGGATTTTCCCACAGTAACTTTAACGACAGTCCTGTAATAATTAGAAAATTAGAAAAATGAATCCCGAATTATAAAAAAGAAAATTACTGTTGATTTGGTGCTACTCCTTCCAATAATACGATCATAGTTCTCCCAACTTGACCGGTTAAAGAACACTCCAACGATATTGGTGACGACTTCTTCCTGCAGGTTAAGCTCGAATGTAGGCTGGTTATTTCAGCTTCCAGTTTTAAACCAGATAATGTAGCCAATAACCTAGTTCGATGTATTCTCGCAACACCGAAAACTACTAACTTCGTATGTTCTTTTGCGTAAGAACCTGTAACGTGCATAGTTTTATTCCAGCAAGAGAAAGGTTGTTAAGATCATATTTTGCCACGGTTAGATCGGACTTACTTATTTCGAAGTGAGGCAACGCTGTAGATGTAGTCGCTGTGGGGTGCTCAGCCTTCTCTATATCTTCTGATGATTTCACTTCTGTTAAAATGTCATATTTCCGATTGCCTTTGTAGTGTTCGGATATGTCAGCGTTACCAACTGAAAATCTAAAAACATAAGTATTACTTACATTAGCAAACTGGGATTGCAAATCAGAGGAATTAGGTTGATCACTAAGAATTTGTTTTTCTAGTACAGATAATATCATGTGGAATTTTGAAAGAAATATTAATTTTGGTCTGTCATTTGGCGCTTTAGGTTGTAAGAAGGGAAGCAAGATCACAGCTCCCACGGTATGTCGCACAAGTTTGGAACAAAATTAATCAACAACTTACAAAAAGCTACCAAATATGAACGAGCCTTTATTGGGGATGCCTAAAGTAAGAGAATCAAACTGGTCGGCTTGTCTCCGCTTCGCTTAATAGTCGTATGAGCGAGAAGAGTGGGCCCATCTCTGTTAAGCATCGCATAATTAAAGTTTCTAACCCTAACGTTTAGAACGAAAAACCAACCGAAATTGACCATAGATTGCAGGATTTGTTTGGAAAAAACAACCTTTCTGGACAAAAGTGAAGGTTTGATGCAACGAATTTAAGCAACACCAGGAGCATGTCACAAATCAAGCTTATCCAAACCTTCGCAGCGGTACGACCAATGAAAGCTTTGCAACGATATGTTAATAATTCCTTTCAGTTATCATTTTATAGCAGAAAACGTTGTAAAAGTATTTACGTCCCTACCTAAATAATCACTGTACACATTGGGTTACCAAAATATTAAAAAGTAACTAATAACATTTTAACTAAAAACTTACCTATGTTTTATTGTTTTTGTGTCGGGCATATTAGCGTACAATTCCAGAAGGTGATAAATTGTCTTCCAGCACCTTCCTATACTTTTATCAGATGAAACGGTTATTCGTTCAAAGGCTGAAATGGATGGGCTGCTCATAGTCAAAGGTGTACCACCGCCTTCGCTCAAATTAACGTAACCTATAATTGAAATTAATGTATAATTACTAATTAATTAATCGCAAGAAAAAGTAAAATTTTATCTAATACCTCTAACACTCTTTCCGGTTGATCTTAACTTCTGAGCAAAGCTTTGAGGTCGCGATCTTACGCTAGGAGAAGGCGAGATCACCGGCTTCGGCTGAGACGTGATAGAACTGGGATCCGATATTTTCAGAGTGAGCTGCTTACTGTCGTCAAGGGCGTTAGTTTCTGGCAAATCAGTTGCTGAAGAAACAGGACATACAATGGAGATAAATGTACGAAACAAGCATTTATACTTACTTGAAGTAGAATTATGTTTGACTTCTACATGATCGCTGGCGCTGGTCTTCGGACGACGGATCTCAACTGGTTGCTGTTCACGTAATTCGTTTTGAGTGTCTTTGACGTTCTGATACATGTTGCTTATTTGATGCAGTAATCTTAAGAGTGGCATATTAACTCTTTGTGAGATGTAGCGGACGCCTAGAATAGACACATATAGGGCTAGTCTGTGATTTGTGTCAGAAGGAAGGTTTGGACTATATTATGACAAAGCAAATCATCGCCGTCAGTTGTCAATATCTCCGATGTTTGTACAATATTTCGCACTAATTCTTACGGTAACTTTACATTACGCTACTGAAGTGTTATTAAATAGTCTTACTTACCTACGTTAAAATGTAGTACGGTACTTGTATGATTCTTTAATTGTCCTCTTGAAATGTACAAAACATTTTTCGTTTTAATCATTTCGCTAACTGCCATATCGGTCATTCTATCAACTTCTAGTTCTATAGATACCTTCTCGCACACAAAAGCTGGACATTCATCTATTCATTATAAAATTAAAAAAATTGTTTGAATTACTTCGATGAGATTTTTCATTTTAGAAACATACGCACCTGCATTTATTTCCAAAAACATCCTAGCCTTGCCCTTGCCTTTACCTCGTTTCTTATCTATTTTGCCATGTTCCGATACTACTATGTCTATCTTCATTGTATCCATGTTGCCAACTAAGGATAGGTTTGACCCCAAAGCATCTAGAGATGTTACGTCATTTCCTGCATCTTATAGTAAAAGAAATTTGAAGCAAGTACGAAAATAATATGGACCCGGAGAGGCAAACTCACTATTTTCAGACATTGTTGTCAGCTTCAATTGTTGAGGCATAACGCCAAGACTGGCCAGCAGAGGTTGGAAGATCAGGTTTGCATCTAAAAGCCTCCAGGAATCATGGAGTTGGTGAAGAGGAACAAGAACTGCTTGGCTTTCTTTCACGTATGGTTCTTCACCAGATGATTGGGTCTGTAAAGTATCTATTTTCGACTCCATACAGCCTAAAAGAATGCAACGCATAAGCTACTTCTTACCGTCATCCGGGTTGAAAATTTATTGAGATAAAAATTTGTATCAACATCAAATATAATGAAGTATACCTTTTAAGCCTGATGCGGTGTCTTGTTTAGCCATCCAGCTATAAAGGTCTTCGGATGAGTGCGTTCGACCACCGATTCTATGAAGGGGGCTTGCGGTTAATTCTGGACTCGAATTTGTACATACGCTCGGATCAGAACCCAAATTGACAGCCGTTCTATCCTCTCTTAACGTTCCGTAACCTAATCAAAAAGTTGGCATAGTAAACCACATGCACACATGCAATAAGACAAATTCACATATTTTGTTAAAGGTCCTAATTTACTATTTTCAGTTTTATTTAATGAGGATTTCTATACAGTGCATAAAATAAAGGGCGCCAAGTACACACATCCTAAACATGAAAGCTGACAAATACTATTTCGACAAAGCAATTCGTACAAGCTCCTCTGCTTAAAGAAAATGTTTGGATAAGTGAAAGTAACGTGATTCGTTATCAAGATTGAGACGAGAAATGTACCGAAGAAGGGAAAATAATTGTTGAGGAATATAATCAGCAGAATAACTTGAGTGTTGTTTCGAGAAACAAAATCTGAATTTATCGCCTAGAAACTACTACGAGGAATTTTAGAGGTTCTAGCATACGACTGTTTAGGAGAAGAATAACTAAAATAGAAACGATAAGCAAGTGAAAAGCCAACTTATATTAACAAATTTGATCTTGAAACTACAAAGGCAAGAAAGTAACATTTCCATTGAAAATAGAGTACATAAGAAATTATACATATTTCCTTCAAGTGAACTATATACTCAAAAACAAAATAAATGTCCCACTGTCCGGGAGAGTAATAAGTAAGGACGATGTGATTTTTGGCAGAACTGCAATGGACGTGAATTAGAATCACAGTAGCAGCAGTTATCATTAATAATGTAGGACACGAAAGCAAATGTTGTGTCTAATATATCATTCAACACGTTAGATATTTACGAGGGTAGTATGAAAGATTTTAATCCTCAACATGAAGATGACCTGACTCGTTATGTTTATTCTGCTAATATAACTGCGTTTCCCGCATCATCCAGTTCGCAGACGATTTAGTTTTGTTTTCCAAGCATTGAAATTTCGTTACGGCATGAAGTACGTTTCCTTGAATATGTTGGACACTTGCCGTGATAATTACGAGTCAAATCTGTTTATCTTTAAATGAAAAATTATCACTTTTACTGGTGGATGACCCTCCTCCTACCTTTTTTTTTGTTAAGGCAACACATTAATGTCATCAAATATTTAGAAATGTATATAGATGCGAAGATGCTGTGGTATCTGAATATAACCAACCTAATAAGTACTTGCCAAAAGTACTTCAGCATAAATAAAGCCATGACTTCAATCTGCTACGTTTAAATATATGCTTTGTGATTTTCTCACTATATTAAGCGGGCTGTGACAAGGAGCAATCAAAGCGAAGTCTACCGACATATATATATACATATAAACACACAAATAAGCATACAAAGAAATATTAGCGCGAACGACGCTAGGAGGACCTGGGTAGTCGGGAGTCGAGTCGTATTCACGATAAAAGTTGATCGATTATTAAAGAACCACAGTCACCTTACCGGGTCTTCCAGCTCCTAAGTAAGTATTAGTTGGGTTGCTAATACGAATAAAAAATGTAGTTTGAACGTTTCTAAATATTCCGATAACGTAACTGATACTTATATGTATCAAATATATTGAATAAAAGGTATACCTAAATATTGAAATATCCGTATGCAATGACATATGAATAAAACATCCTTTTGGCTCATATTAAAGATATAAAGAATAAGAAGCAGATTCTAGGCAAGCATGAAATGCAGAGAAACAAGGAATAAATGTTTTTTATGTGTTTTTTAATATACTTATTAATTTCACTGATATTATTTTTTTTAAATCTCATAGCAGTTTACCGCTAATTAGTCCAGTAAACCCATTGGACGCAACAATGGCTAAGAAAAATGTATAGACTTACAAGAAGCTTGTATTGAGAAACAAAACAAAAGTTTAGCAAAAAACGTGCTTGTTTTTGCTTTAGACTGAAAATCTTTTACACTACCCTCGTTACATATATACACATTACAGTAATAATTAGTTTCACTTTCCTTTTTCAAACATAAAAGCCAAATTTTCTCTCGTGTCTCAAAGTGATAAGTATGTATTTGTATATTAAAGTTCTACAGCAACTTCGATCGTCAATCTACTGAATTTATGTGGGTTTCTACAAACAAATTGCTAGGCTGGGTCTCTAAGTTAAAAAATCACTGTCACAAAAAATCTACAAGGTGCTCACTCTGCGATCGATAAATTGTTAATTGAGGAGCAATTTTCCAATGGACATCATTGAAAGTGGTTTCGTGATCGCTCCTTCGCTTCGCGCAAGAAATAAATGGCAGAAGTAACGTTATTGGGGACCCCGATAACATGTTATACAAGCTATTTAATATTACTAAACAACGAAAAATAGTTTCCGCGCAAATTGTTATGAAGAATTGCTCCATCAGTAACATGTAAAATTCTTCTGTTTTAATGAATTTCTATAGTGATTAGTGTATCACTAATATATTTGGTAACAAAGTCCAGCTTAAGCTACAGAAACTTACAGATGTTATCATCGTGCAGTTTCTTTTGCGAGAATGGATTCGCCCCATTTAGCAGAGGAAGCACGACGCTCGCCCTACTACTTGAAGGTACATGTCCTTGACTTTTCTTGCGCTTTTTCTGCGTTACTGTAAAGCCACAAACACCAATTAAGCGAAGCAAACCACCACCCACCAATATCTACTACTGTTACCGGTTACTTCTAATGCTAGATTAGAAAGGATAGCCCCTAGACGGAAGCGGAAACAATAATTAAGGCTGTTACTTACTCGGCGGGCTTGGCGATGTTAGTAGACTCTCTACACCGCCGGATACCACCGCTACCTGCGGCGAAAGCATTGGATCCATATAATTCGGCATCCTGGGCGAATTTAGCGGCAACGCATTTTCTCTGGCTGATAAACCTGTTGTTCGGCAATATGCATTGGTAAAGTACGAAGCTTTAAATATAAGCCAAAATTTGAGTTTATTTGACTTGCAATTAAAGCTTGCAAAGTACAATTGTGACGTTATAAAGTAAGATTAATATGCTATTCGTTATTTCGGTGGCTGATCGATTTTGAAGGTAAACCCTTGTTAACTTGTTAGAATTTGCCAAAAAAGCGGTGCAAGAAACGATAAGCTTGGTAAATGTAGGAGTGTTTTTTATAAGTAAACAACATTTTCAAAATCTAGTATTTATACAAACAGTGCGGGCATAGAACGAATTATTACGAAATTGCTGGGCTTCCTCGTAGCATAGTTCTTAGAATCAAAAGAAAATGGAAAATGAAGAAACCTCTACAAGGCCTCCTGATACAGGGAATAAAAGCATATCAAATGACCAAGATATATAATTTAATAAATTGTATATACGAAAAATCGTTTATCTATATTTGTTATAACGACTGCTCTTTGAAATATGCAACATTCTATGCAAATGTTTTGCTATCAGTTGCACTTGGCAACATTTCAATAAAGGATTCAATCAAGGACATCTACTGAACTGAAGCATGAAGATCCTAGAGTAATGTTAAGAGCCTTTATCTATTGTAACACATACAAGGGCATTTTGTTACAATAAATCTAACGCGAGAGAGAAATCTGTGTCCAGATGTGCATTGAAAAACCGGCTAATTTTTTACCGTCTGTGTATGCTTTTTAATTAAAGTGTGTAATCGTTCCTACCCCATTGAAAAATCGTTTATACACGCTCAGCCCTCAAAGTTTGCGATGGTAGATTATGTTAGAAATCCATTAATGTTACAGGTGATGATACAATAACATTAATTTTGAGAAGGGTAAGAAGATCAGTAACCTAAGAAGTGTAATTATGTTAAGAGTATTTCGTTGTTGAAAGTAACGAGTGCCGGGGTTAAGAAATTCAGTTTTATTAAAATTTTAGACTAGTCGAAAATATTATAATAGTAAATGCACGAAAATATACAAAACCAGTTTTATTGTATTTTAAAAATGTACTTAAAAAAACACACCTCGTATATTGGCGGTCACCAACCGATTGCAGACGTGCAATAAAGATGCAAGAGTAAATCTGCTGAAATGAAAAGAAGGCTCATCTTACTTTATAATGTCACATCCTTTTCACTTTAATATATTTGAGAAGCATATATTTAAAAAAATCTACTGCTAGGTGTAGTAAGTATGTAACAATGCAAGTATTAGAAAATTCAACAAAAATATTGACAGTCTAAGAATGTTAACGAAAGCGAATATTCTCTAAAATGCTAAAACAGGTATTAGTTACGCTATAAAAAGTATTAGGCAGGTTTTTTTTTTTATAAATAAAGCATTAAACAATTCCGGTTATTGTTAAGAATTTAGATTAAAGCATATGTATCCCAAGAAATGGCATTTGAGAGAAAGCTACTGCGTATTGTTAAAAATACTGAATACTTATGAGTTCTAAAATTTTATTCAGTAATTATTTAAAAGATACGTAATAACCGTTAAAGTTTATCGAAAAGAATCATCAAGATGAGTAATTTAAGAGATCTGTTATATCTTTTGAAAAGAATAAAATATTAATATTATTAAACATGATCAGAATGAAATTCTATATAACACCTTTCGTTTTCAATATTTAACCCAAGTTAATGTATGTAGCTAAACAAATATGCCGCTTGTTAAAATCGAAGCTGGATTCTGGTTAGTACCAAAAAAAAGTATTGCTCGAAATCAAAATAATTTCGTGAAGCATAAAAATGGTATCGGGTTTTCTGACGTAATTAAATCCTCTAAAAATAATAACCCTAATAGGGACTCGAATCCGACACCTTTCGTTCGCGGGACAGACGTACTAACCAGCGCACCACATGGTCCTGATTTATCTTATCTATACCCGCAAGCATATACTCTTACCTCCCAAATATGCTAACTAATCAATTAACGTTGTTAAAAATGCGAAAGTTCTTATTCGTTGTTCGAAATTTTTCGGTATCATATAAAATATACCCCAGATCTCTTAAATTTACATGCAGAAATAAGATATCAGAAAATGTAGGGAAAACAAGAACTTCATTGGAATCATGCACATTGAAATATAAAGAAAAAACCGGCCTTCAAACGTACCGATGGTCTTGTGCGGTTTAAGAATGATGCCAGAGTGCAGTAGCTGAGCGTGTTCGTCTGTTATATCAGGATCTTCGTTACCGCTTTGCTCACCGTCTGTCAAACATATATCCTGCCAACACCCCGAGAAAAAGAAAAAGAGAAACTTTTGTTAGTCACTAGGAAGCTCACGATCACGCTTTTTTTTTGTACATATTTGAATAAATTTCGGTACGACTCTGTTATCGTGTAAATGTTACGGTTTTTTACACAAGGACTCTACGTCTATCAACTAAATGTAAGATGACAATCAAACATACATTCTGTATAATAAAAGTCGGTCACCTTAAAAAGTGTTCATAAGTTTGTAGATTAAATTAACGTATATTTAATAACCATAACAAAAACGTTGTTAATGTGGATTCTATCAGCCCATTCATCATCACAAACGAATTAAGATGAAAAAAGTAGCACAAGGTTAATTCCAACAAATATTGGAATCAGTTCGAAAGCATGCGTAAAGTAAATTGGCATTTTGACAACTTCGTACTATCGAATATGTTCAGTGTTAAGATGCTAATCTGCTGCAAAAATGTTTAATGAACGGGTTGCGTGGAAAACCTGTATTTGATAATACGAAATAATTGCTGAACAGAAATAATAATAATAAGAAATAATAATAATAACAACTAGAGATTCAGAATTATACATAATTTAATCTTAAAACAATAAACACTTTTAGAGGGTTCCCGCATCGCTAAACACAGTATCCTATCCATCGGCTACGTTCTTCTCAAAGTCCTACTAACTAAAATCAAACGGGAGTAAATAACGTGTATTTTAATAAACATAAAAGTAACGTAATGTATGTAGGTGTATACGGATATGAGTTAAAAAAGTAGCACAAGAACACGTATATGTGAAGCATGAGAATTAAAAATATCCCCCAATATAAAGCACCTCCGACCACTAGTCAGTGTGACCCTTACTGTCAATCGTGTTCATTGTTCCATCTGTTAATCGGTCGCTAGAGCTACTAGTTGATTGCTGTAAAGAAAAAATATTAAGAAGATACAAAGGTAATAAAACTAGAAAAACTCCTTGGTTATGTTTCACTATGACTGCGCTAAATATGTGTTATATTAACCACGAAAGTTTAACTTTCAAGTACGTAATATTTGTTTTTTGATAGTAACTTAGAAATTAATATTTTTAATTTATTAATGTGAATTAACACAATAGATTTGAGACGAACTTAACTCCGCTTCACACCTATAAAAAAAACCTTCCAATACCAAGAGATGTAACGTAACAACGTAGTTTTCCTCAACTATGTAGGAACCACTCATTACAAAATAAATAGTATCGTATTTTTTTTAATGTTTCGAAAAACAAAATATTACATATGAAATTTTCATAAAAAAAGATATTTGCTTTAACGTCGACATGTCGAAATTTGTCGGTGGCACATTTTTATTTGCGGACAGTGTACTTTACAGATAGTAACCATTAACACTTTGAAATGCCTCAATTACCGCTTCTTGCAATTCTTCAACGTTGTATATCAGCCCATATATTTTTAACAGTTTTCAAAACATGTGATCTTGTAGATCAACGCACCATACGTATTTTTTAAGTCAATAAAGCGTCATTATTATAAACTTAGTGTTAATCGTAAAGGATTAAGCTCCGTAGAAAATTATTTAGAAACGTAAACTTTCGTGGTTAAAAATATTGACAGGAAACTACTAAAAACTACATCGATATATATCTGTATATACATATATATAAAACACACATACCTCCTGTTGTATTTCCGGCACAGCAATAGTTACGTTTAACGGTTTAATTCTTGATTTTATATTATGCTGTGGTAGCAACGGAGTATATAGATTCGTCTTCCATTGCCTACTAAGCACTATAACACCCTGAAAGTAGAGTAAATGTAAACAGAAGCAAGCACAAGAAAAATGCGTAAAACACACTTGTCTTAAAGTGAACAACTGTGGCAGATCCGATTCTCTAAGGTTGGCTTCTATGATCGGTGGTTCTGATTCCATATAATACTTCTGGAGAACGGTACATAATTGACAGCTAGGGTCATCTTGCAAAGTTTTTGATAAAGGCGTCAGCTTATCATATCGACTCTGCAGGAACATGCCTTAATAGAAAAAGAGGAAACGTAATAATCAAAGTATATACCTTGGTAGGCATGTGGCTCCCGCAAACATCCAAAGACTCGGACATCAAACAAGCTACAATCGCAGTAGATCTTCGATACATACTTCTTACCATGTGAACAACTCGAATTGCGAGTCGATTGCTGGGATTCATCCATGCATTTATTGCTGGAGATGCCGTGCTTAACAGGTTCCAATCCAATCTATATGAATACATTTAATTTATACGAATATATCAGATTTTCTTCAAAGGTTATTACCGTGTATAATCGATCTTTTTGGTAATTGGCGTTCGAGGCGGCGCTGCGAAGTTAAACCAAACTACTTTCAACTCGATAATGCAAGATATAACGTTGCTCGAATCTTTCTTAACGCTAACTAATTGCTGTTGAGTCTGATGATGTTGTTGTGGTTGCGGCTTTGACTCTGGTTCTTCCGGTTGTTCTTTCGTTTCCGGTTGGGCCGAATTTTTGTCTCCACCTTTCTGAGGCGCCACGGATGCTGGGGTTTTGGTAGTTTTTGCATCTACCTTGGTGGAAGATTTATTGTCGCTAAGCTTCGGCGTGGAAGTCGATTCATCTTTAGGTTTATTTTGTACGTCTGGTGCATCTGGCTCATGTTTCTCATCCGCGATGGTCTCGGGCGATTCTTGTTGGAATTTCTTCACAATCTAGTCGTAAAATATTGCAGGAGTAATTGGTTGGGAAACGAAGCGATGGGGGCGATACGACACTTTTTAAATTTAACGTTGTATTCTAATACATTATTTGAGAATCAATACCACGTATTCTCAAAGAGCATAGATATTTTTTAGTAAAAGGAACAAATCGTATAAGATTAAATTACGTCAAACTGGTGTTAGTAGTGATCTTTAACAAAAAAAAAATAAATTGTAGTGCTCTTGATAAATGTGCAATAAATGTGGAATTAGAAATAATTGTTATGCATCGCAGCTTTTATGCAAAGATTGAGTTCTATACAAATATTCAATAAATTTAGAAGGCAACGAACCAATAACATGAAGTCAGACCACATGGTAGAAATGCTATTGATAACATTGATAAATTCATGGAATAATTAAATACTATATCACTACTATATTAAGTAGAATGAGAAGTAACCATGAATGATTGGAGATAGATGATGTCTTAGCCGATATCCAGCCGAGTTCGAAAAATCCCGTTATTTGGATGGCTTAAAAACTTAGAACACCGCTGGATTAAGTATATAGGCCAATAATAGCCAACCATTTACCTTCTCTAGGCCACAATTGAAGAAGGCGAGTTGTTTTCATAAAAAATATACCTAAGTACTACTTACTAACTACTCACTTTGCTGAACACATACCTTCAGTGAAACCCCTTCCAAACCGCTTTCAAACATAATAAAGCCTAGTTTTTCCTCGTTATTCATTTCCTCCGTGTGCACAGTCTAGAAAGTAATTATTCTGATTAGATCTCAAATATCTTTTATGGTTTTTTATTTCGGCTTACATTAGTATTTTCCAAAGGATTAGGTTGCAGATAATAATCGACACCACGATTATTGTTCCTAACTTTGGCTGAAGTAAAAAGAACTTTGGAGTAATAGCTTGGAATGGCAGTGATGACAGCGTCATCTAATACTGAACACTCATTTTTTAATCTTCTTAACTGGGCATGTATCTTTCCAATATTCAAGCATACTACCAATTGTTTCTGTTGTTGTTCGCAACTTTCGACGAAAACAGGTTCACCCCTAATAGTGTCTGCGCTAGTGTTTGAGTGAAGATTCAAGAAATTCTTTTTGGCACCTTTCTTGCTTCCAGTTTGAATTACAGCCGGTCTGTAATATTTTCGTAACACTTCTTTTGTCTATAAGAGAAATTTAAAATTGCATTAAAAGCTCATTGTTGATAAAAAAAAAATGCAAGTTACCTGGTTATCTGAATGAAACTTAGCCGTTATGTTATCGAAGCAAACAGAAAATAGGGAAACGCAAGTCAAATCTCTAACGTTGTCCAATGCGCTAAATGATATTATTTCTTCGACAATTGAGACTTGGACCATAGTTATGTTTACCTGTAAAAGTAACTAAATGGTACTGCCACTTTTACGAAGATCAAATACAAAAGTTATGGCCGGAAATGAAAAAAAAAAGAAAAAACAGAAGTACCTTAGGTAAAACAATAGCTGCCTGTAATTGAGTTTTCAACGTTTCTTCGTAATAATTTTCTGGACTAAGCTCTTCCCCTTCACCTTCGCCACGAGGTTGAGTCAACTGAGCTATATTCTTTGATGTTTTGAGTATATTAGCCGATTCTACTTGACCGACGCAGGAAGCATGGAGATGGTTGATAACAGTCATTGGATGCAGATTAGCAACCGTCGGTATTAAGGCGTCCACAAATCTAAATTAACGAATAACCGTAATAATCTTTGAAGTCTACATTTTGTGAGTAACGGACCTTTGAAACGATTCCAGTAACAATGGACTAACCATAATGTCCAAGTCTCCCTTCAACTTAACAATGACAGACGTTCTTGACCCGGCGTCTATTTGGTTGCTAAGTAGCTCCTCTTCCTGCGTAGATGCTAATAAAAAAATATATATTTGTATTTACTTGCGTCACGTTAACAGACTGGTTGCATTCAGGAGAAACTTTTCCGAAACTTTTAAATGTAAATTTTTGAAAAATTAAATTGAAGAGAAACTTGTATGGCACTTTTAACTGTTTAATCTTCTGTGGAACGCAGTTACAAGTAATACTAATTAGGTCTAATAATAGTCGTTGGTGAGGGATTAGAGTATTTCCTTTTTTTTTTGGAATTTTTAATTAATTCCAACAAAGACTTACCCAAATCAGTATCACCCTGTCCTTCTTCATGATCCCAATTATAAGCGTAGGGGGTTGTCGGTGTTTTACTGCTGGACGATGAAATTTCTGCCCTGGATACCATTTTCATTGAAGAAACACCTTCGGATACAGGTTCCATAATAGGAACGAATCGTCCACCTACACAGAAACCTTGCTACATAGGGTTCAACTTATTCGAAATTTGATCTAACCTATATAAACCAATTTTTCCTCTTCGTTCTTTTGGAATAGCGGCACTGAAAATGTATCGCAACCACTAGGATAGCTGCTATGTTCCCAATTCAAGCATCGTGCCTAAGAAATAAGCATTACACTTACGCAATGTCAAGAACGTGACCCGTTTACGGACTTACTTGATTTAAGTGACTGAAATAACTTGACATCAGCATCGGTGAATCAACAATCTGTCGATTGACTTGCATGTGCAAATCGACTAGTGTGAAGTCTTCTTGGCTACCAATCGCTGAAACATATGAAGTGCTGCTATAACTATCAGAAGAATCTGCTAAAGATTCTCTTAAAATAGGATCTTTAATGTCTGGACTTCCTACGAAACGGTCTGCCGTTGGTATGCGTGGGCCCGGCGGTTTACCAGCGGGGTATCGCTGTGGTGTAACCAACCCTTGTACTGTTCTTTGCGATTCTTCCATCTGCAAACACATTTACATTAATAACATTAAGCCCACAGCTTGCGTATGACGAAATTCATCTTACTTGTCTACTTGAGTTAAAGCTTCGATGTTCAGGTGTGTGTATTTCATGATCACTTCTGTGACTCGATAACTTAAATTTAGTCGTTTCAGGAGCCGAACTTGTAGTTAATCCGACGCTTGTTTTATATTGACTTTGCTTATCAGCAACGATGCTTAATTCGCTTGAGTATTTCTTCCTTCTAAACAAATCATTCTAATGTCCATTGTAATTGCAAGAAATTTACTCACGTTGAGGGTGCACTTCCGCTGTCTTGCCTTGTTAGAGTTCCGTTTGACGAAAGCATTGAATTTCTTAGACTGGAGCATCTAGAATTGAGATTCATTTCTTCGTCTGCAGAGAAGAATGCTTCGGATTGGTTCTCGCTTGACATAGAGATGGTTCTCTGTACTTGTAACTAGTAACAGAAGCATTAAGTAGTACAAAAGATATTTAAATGGACGAAGAAGATACCTCTTTTTGTGCATGTTCATCTGATGAGCTAATACTGGCGCCTAGCGAATGATGGGATTCGGAGACATTAACCGATTTTGTGGGCAACTGTGGCGAAACCGAGACATCGCTGCTTGGACCCTAAGTTGTATGAAATAAGTAATATTATATCGAGAAAGTTAAAACCAATAATTTAGTTATGAACTTATGAAACACCCTGTATGTTTCTATATCATTTTAAATTATGCTCTTAATTAGGCTTCATAACGTTAGGGTAACCGTTTTGGTAAATCTCGATCCATAAAGACACAACATTCGGGGCGCCTCTTGCGATGCTCCATCCTGTATATGTCTAATCTAATTATTAAAGTCAAATTAACGTGAAAAGAAGCAAATTCGGGAATTTCGTTTAAATAATCGTTGAAACGATTATTTTGTCGGTCATTTGTAAAGATCTTTAATGATTCTTACTTCACATCACCCGGCATAGTGTAATGCTCTACTTCATTGTAATACCTGCTATGTATACTTGACCGAGTAGTACACATACAGAATTTTACACTAGCAATTACAATTACAATTAAGAAAAATATATATTATCTTTAATTTAATTAATTTAAAGTGTGTTATTAACAAACTTACACTAGTTTGTACTTGTTCAGTTTCGACGTTTGTAGGTGAATTGAAGTAATCTACAGCTAGTTTAGAATCTGAAATACTGTTCTTAGGTAAAGGTTCACCATCCGGTACAGAAACGGCCAGTTTAGTTTTTTCCGTGTGTAATTTTGAATCGCTGTCTAATTTTGCAGGTAATACGGTGACGCAATTGTCCATTAGTCTTAAGTAAGGAACGTCCTTCAGTACGTTACTTCTGTAAAATATTTATATTTAAAAAGAGATTAGTTTCCAATATTATAACGGACGATAAGCTTACCTAATAGAGGTAGATGAATATCTTCTGCTTACTTTCTTTTCTAAACTATTTTGAGGACTAGATTTAGGTATGTTTTCGCTTTCTTCTTTCTTTTCCTTTTCAATTACGGTCATTTTTGGACTGTCGGGGCCGCCTTTATTTACGCTAATTTGTCTTTTTATAGTCGCCATAGTATCTTGTAAGGATATCTCGTTAACGATATACGGAGGTGTTCGGAAAATAAGCTGCCCTTCGTGAAGAATACTTTGGCCATATCCAGGATCGCGACCTGGTTCATTCACTCTGCAATAAAAGGTGTAAAGTAATTATGTACCAGCTGGAATGCAAACCAAAAGATTATTACTTGAAAGCTGCGACATTAGCACCGTCTTCAAGATCCTTCCTGCTCGGCTTGAAGAATCTTGCGCCATTCTTGTTGCTGCCGAAGAACGAACAACCGCCAACGCACCCACATCGTCCCATTGCTTTGTTTAAATCTGGCCATAAAAACCATAATTTCTTGAATTTGTCATCGTGCATCTTTAGGAATTTCTGCTGTACAGCAAACATATCGTGTTCTTTAACGTCTGATGACATAGCCGATTCTACTATTAAGGGTCCAAAATCGACAGCACCCACTTCTAACCATATATCGTTATTTTCGGTTCTAAGGGAATTAATTTTAGAATTTTAGAACATAATATACTTTGCTAACTGTACTTACATATATACATTTGAATTGACAGAAAGATTTTTTTATTAATTTAGTATTTATACAAAACAATAATCAGAGATAATACGATAACGTTAATATACTGATGGCGTTACTGTTTTGAAATTTGACTCTTATGCATAGAAATAATGACGCAACAGATAAACTTGAAACACTAAAGTATATGTATATTACATATTTATTTATACATACTTAGCATGGTTATACTTGTGAGGTTGCCAAACGGACTGCCTGACAGACATGCTGTATATAACGCAACTTAAACCCGAACCAACTTGTTTGCCGTGTAAATTACAGGTAGCAAGTCTTATAGGAGACACCTACAAAATCAATTAAAACCGATCTTCTAGTGAACACAGTTTAAAATATCGAAGCTGCTTTACATAGACAAACAGAAATATACCTACCCATAGCTGTAAAGCAACACCCGATTCGACCAGCCAAAAATCTACAGCATCAACAGCTAACCTCGACACCCTATATTTCAACTTGTGGCAATCGATATCGTTTGCATCACCTTCGTTATTTACCGATGTGTTAGTTTTCTTATCTTTCGCGTTCGTTGTCGTTTCGCTAGTTTTTCTTTCGTTTTTCGCGCCCTTTTCGTTCTTCTGAATCGTGACGTTAGACGAATTTTGGCTGACGTTCTTCGCAGCATTCGAGCTGCTAGCTTTATTCTGCAAGAATTGCTGCAGAGGAGGGAAGAAATTTTGATGAGGACTAGATTTGCTCTGTGCGACTTGCGGTTCGTGCAGGAGAACATCTTCAGTCGGCGAATTTAGTTCGTTTTCGCTGTCGGCTAATAAGAGGACCAACGTTTCTAAGCAGGTAAGTATTGAGTGTAATTGGGGACTAGATAGCTTTCCGCTTAGTCTGCCAAGCTGGACGTCGATAAGCCATGCGTATTCAATAGTGTCTTGATCCAGCGTGCGACCGATGTCCGAAAACATAGCATGACCACGAATCTACAAAGCAAACAAAAACACATAGTAAGCAAGCCAATAACAATTTTATTATTACTAACAAAGCTTGCCTAAGAATATGCAAAATATTTACTTAATTCAAAAGTGAACTAGGTTTTGAAAAACGGTCTTTAAGCAATAAACATCGGTAGCCTTTAGAAAACTTCTAAAGAATCTAACGTAACCAATAAAAATTTAAATAAATTACTGTCGTCACTTCCGCAAGGAAATTAATTGATATCTTATAAAATAGTTACCTGTAAAGATGATAGTGTCAGGCGTCCTTCGCTCAAGTGCTTCTCTTTACTTGGACGGATGACGTTGTCAGAGACTAGAAGGATTGTCGGAGACAATAGCAGCTGCAGCTCAGTTTGATCGTATCTCTTCTTCATTTCAAACCCAAATCGTTCTACCAGCACTACAGGACATGAAGGATCTTTTTCCATGCAATTCTGGTAAAACAAATGCAAATAATAAAATCCTCATATAGTGTGTAAAAGTAGCCAACTTACTTTCAACAAATGTCCTTGTATGTCGTGCATTATAATAGAAACGTCCACCTCTAAAGGTCTATAATTCCTATGGTCAAAGTCTTCTTGCAATTCCAAAGGTACGTCGACGGAGCCCTCTTCCGACTTGACGTCAGAACTATCGGAAGACGTGGAACTCTGTTGCATATCCGTGAACATCTGATCGTCACCGAAGATATTCTCTTTCAAATTCAGAAAGTTTCTCAACGCAGTTCCATAAAGCAACAGGACTGACGGTCCAATTTCCAGCTCAACTGTTACTACGTCCGCTTTCAATGTTGTCGGATCAAATCTGACGCAGTCTTGCGGTGAACGATGAGGTTTACGTTGCCTTGGAATGCGCATCGGTGATAATAGGTTCTCCTCTTTAACCGGAGTGGAAATATCAGCTTGTGGTGTTGGGCCTAACGGCGGACAAGGATGATAAACGTAGGATATATTTATGGCACCAATGGGAACCCACCAGAAATCTACCCAGCCATTGCTACCGGAAAAAAGTTTAATTGATCTCTATGAAACAACAGATTCTATTTGGATAACGAAATTTTAAGCTTGCTTTTACCAGCTTAACACTTAATTTTATGGATATGGAATCAAACGTAGGGTTTCAATTTCAACAAAGTCCGTTCCTCCCGACATACCCTGTATACACATTTCTCTTCTCTCTCACGCTCTTTTAACCAATGATGATCCATAATGAGCGTCTTTACAAATATGTTTAAAAGTGAAATTCAATTGAAAATTTGATAAAGAATACGGAAATCTCGTATTTTCCGACGGGAAATCTTAGAGAATTATAGGAAAATATAAAAAAAATATAGTCTCACCTGGATGAACACACACTTCTCCATTTTGGTATAATCTCAGTCTTCTTAGTGGTGGTACTCCCATCTTTTGATCTGATTTTAGCGAACTTTTCCAACGACGTTACCGCCACTTTACTCGTGTGGAAATCGGGTATGAACAAACTTAAATCAATACTTTCACCCTAAAATATGTTTCCGATTATTTCTGAATTATTTCCTCCCCTATCGAAATACATACTTGAATACTAAAATTCAACGGAAGTGTCTCTGGCAAAAATTCATCAAAAGGCAGATCGAAAGACATATGTAAAAAATGCGCACAGAGAGCTATTTGAGTATTCTCCAATCGCTGGCCAGCACTACTACAGTCGACCCAATTGTATTGATTAGCTAAAGTTATAATTTCACAGTGCTTAAGTGTTAGTCCGAAACGCCACGTGTACGGAACAAAATGTAGAAGATCTGGTCTCTGTTTGGACGACCAATCGTTAATTAAGTCTAGAAGAACATCGATAATTATCATAAACAATATGGGAGATCTTTACAAGCACATTAAATACACGCTACATGATGTGAAATGAATCTGCTGAAATAAGATTGAAAACAATGTAATCGTAAAGTAATTTGTGCTTGGTTATATAGTTACCACTTCGATTAATTAATTTACTTATACTTACTTTTATTTTATTAAAAGATGTACTTACCAGAAAAAAACCATTTGTGGCAAAATATGATGCTAACAGTTGCTTTGCAACCAGTTAAATTTAATTCCCATAGCTGGTGATCGTTCCAGATGAGAGGATAATGGCACAATACTGAGAATTCCAGAGTCTCACTAACCAACAAATCCCTAAATTGCAAACTGGTAGTAGCTTCCAGATGCAATAGCTGCCCGTTGATCTTTGTTGCGTAACCCTTTTCCGTAGTCACCCAAGGAATCGAAATTTCCAGATAACTACCTGCTCCTACGTTAATGTGAACCGCATTAGTTTCCTTGTTCTTTGAGAATAAAATGTCGACGGTGGCCTTATTTTGCATCAATAGACGAATATCGAACGATTGCATTTGGCGTTTTTCACCGGGTTTTGGTGTTTTAGTTACTTGCATCGGTTGATAGTCTTGCGGGTAAAAGAACTTGAAAAGGTGTTCTCTTTGCCGATCGGCCCATGGACCGTAACTAAAATCAGTTCCTGCAAAAAAAAGAAAAAATAACAGTCCCATCCTCAATAAGCTCAATATTAATCCTTTTACAAAGTAAGAATAGGATATAGTAGTCTACGACGATTTACAGGATTATTTACAGGATATTTTATTTAGAACGTCATGAAATGAACTTCCAATGTTGTTGTTCTATCTTTTATAGTTTTTTTTGTTCATCTGCAATGTTAGAGATGATCCTCTGATCCACTCGGTATAAAAAGATCCATCTTGAAAAACATTGCTTACGTCAACATTTTATGTATTTAGAAGTTTCTACAGCGATTAAAAGTTTCTCAGCAGATATAATTATTGTCCATAATATAAGTTATCTATTTCCTCCTTTAGTTATATGAATAAATGAAAATTAATATATACCTGTCTCCCTGATCTTATCATCAGAAAAACGTTAATGGTATCAAGTTTGAGCATGCGAAATTCGCCTCGAATCATTAGATTAGGCCTCTGCTCTTATCTTACTACATTTACTAAACACCAAGTACATTTTAACTACCTTTTCCACATTTAATATCGATACCCCATTGCGGAGGGCTAGGTTCCACTGTGTCTCCATTTGCTAATTTGATGGACACTGGACCTTCTCGCACCAAACCTAATTAAAAAAAAAAGCTGCATCAAACAAATACAAATATCCCACAGTACTGAATCATACCTGCTTCGTCCATGTAAAAGTACAATTCTAGGTCATTGGTAGACATTAGAACAAATCCTTCTCCCATGTAACGTGGGGGCTCATCTAACATACCTGAAAAATACACAATTCAAAGCAAATCCTAATGATTTTACTTTAATCTTATACATTGAAGAAATGGGAAGATTTTGTTCCAACTTTAAGTGAAATTATTTTATTCTAATTAAAGAGATTAACACAACTATTTACTATTCTTATTCAATTATTGCAGATTAAAACGATTCTATTTCATTATCTAATTCCGTCTTTAAATTTAGATACATGGTAATTGCCTTGTCCGCACAATATGTTAAGAATTCCTTAAATGATTTAAGATCGCCTTTCAAGCCTCGTTCCAAATTATCAAAATACCTCTGCCTATCATCTCTATTCACCAAAATTAGAGGATATCCTTTCCGCAATAAAATTAAATTCATAAGCAACGTCGCTGTTACATCGTTGCCATCTTCGAATGGTCGTAAACCCATAAATTTCAAGAAAGTTAGAGAAATAAACGATACCGGATGAAGATCTGACTTGTGCTTCGAATTGAGCCACCAAACATATTTTTGGAATGACTCTAACATAGTTTTATCCCTTAATAATCCTGCTTTCAGAGGGTTTACATGTCCTAAAAGCCTTTTATGTATTTCTATAACATCTTTGGTTGTAATTGTATCGTTGCCAATGATACTTTTAACGTACTGATACGCCAAATTAATTCCCAACACTTCATTATGCTCCCTTAAGGTTTTATCTCCTACAGCTAATTCCGATTCAAGGATAAACCTGATTTGCTTTAAATTTAACGTATTTCCACGAAGTCCAAGGGTGTGGTAGATAACCATGCAGTAGATTTGTTTCCGTAATTCCCCGTCGAACTGTGACGTAATATATTTTTGTAATTGTAATAATTTTCGGTCAATATTAATGTAAGTGATCGATATTTTCTTAGTTGCGATATCTTTTTCATTTCGTATTAACAATTTTTGGTAATTAGTCGGATGGCCCAAAGATTCGTTGGTTTCTCGATTACATTTAAACTTTTCGCTGTTAACCGATAAGAGTTCCAAAAAACCATACTTAAATACTACACATTCGTTTAACTTTGCTGTGCAATATGGAGATAATGATATAAGTATTAATAAAACACAGATAATTATTGTTACGAAGGAGATGTAAACTATACATTTCTTCATTTGCGGCTGTCAGAAAGGTGAGTAAATATTATTAACTATGACAAGTTTGCGATTTCAACTTTCTACCTTGAAATTAATTTGTCAACTCTGATACAACCAACTTGATCAATTATGTTTGGTAGCAGATGTTTGTGATGGAGCACAACTAATATTACTGTAAAATTGATCGCCGAAAGTAGAACTAATCGAAACAGATGGATTACACAGACAGAGTATGATACATGTTCCATTGAAAAATTTAAAGTAATCTATTTTAAGTAAACATTGTAAACAAACATTAAGTAAACATATTCAATTTAACTGTAGAATGAATTAGAAATTCCAAGAAGTAGAAAAAAAATCGTACCGGTATATTTTGGACTAGGTACCAGCATGACCCTTGCATTTTCAGCCTTACATTTCGTGAAATGCATAAACCTATCCAATTCACAGACTGCAGGCTTGGTTGAGTAAACAAAATGCGATTCTTCAATTGTTACGCTGAGAGTTGTTGGCACTAGCCTATTCCCGAACACCAAACGACACTAAAAATAAGAATTATTTCATTACGTAAAATAAAAAAATCGATCCAATGTATGTTACCAACTAACTAAATAATAACTAAATAAACTAACTCTGTTGATATTCTTATTATGAAAACTATTGTTGAGTATTGTTAAGTAATAAAAAATAATTCCAATTTATGCTTACTGATGAAAGATCCATTTTTATAACTGGAATCAAATCTCGCCAAGTTCTAGCCATCGTAGCCTCTGATCTTTGTTTTCTTGTGGTATTAGTATCACCTGCCACTACTTGAGTGCTGAAAGTAAGTCTCATTAGAAAATCTTGTTCATATAGTTATTATGAAATTAACAACCTTGTGTCAGTTGGTAAATTATTTGTATCGCTACTTCCAGGGCTTCCAGCATCATCTGGAAGTATATCTGGATCTAAACCAAATACATGAACGAGATTGAAGTACATAGCAGATCTATTGTAAACATGTAATTCAAATCCATTTAATACCACTGATAGCCTAGTATCAGAATGCGATAGATCTAAAAATTCAAAACAGAAGCTTCGAAATTGACTATATTTGATGATTGTTTATACCTTCGCTAACATCTTTAGGTACATAGGACCGCCACCACCTAAATATTAAATAGCCATCTTGAATCCGCAGGCTGTAATCGTTTGTTATATATGCAACGTCCCGAAACATTACTTTACCCGATAGTGCGTTTAAAGTAAAAGAACCTAGATTGATTTTTTTTATTACTATGCAAGCAGTATTTGATTCTTCTTACATACCTATTTTAAAATAACCATCCCTTATAAATAATCTATTAACGATTTTCGTAATAATATAGCCGACCAGTCTTGAGTTATAGTAAGTTATATAAATTACCCAGGATATTGCAAAAATCAAACTGCATAAAAGCATCGCAAAATTCGAATCCATCGTTATGTTCTCCAGGTTCATAGGACCTGGATACGAAAAATTACTTCCCCACATTTGCGGATTATTGTAATCGATTTGTTCCACTCGTTCCATTGTCGGTCGCCTTTTATCTCCTTCCGTAGAGCAACAATTGAACTATGAATCACTACATCTTAAATACAACAACTAGGCGATTACTTAGTATTTAGTCCTACATATTAACGTTGGGAATCTTCTAGTTTAAGCGTTTTTTTGTCATCAAAAGTTGAGTTTAAAGGTCTACATGAATAAGGTAAATATTGATTAGTAGCAGTCAGTTGACAAATTGTAAAAGACAAAAAAAAAAGGGAATGCAAATTACCAACTGCGTACAGTAAAAAGTACACATAAAAAAATATTTTTCAAAAATAAATAAAAGAAAGTATCTATCCATTAACTTTTTACAATAATTGTAGTTAAATTATATAATTAATTAAATAAATATTGGTTTGTACTATGAAACAGTTGTATAAGATAACAACAATTTTATGAGCAGATTGCCAACGCTACAAAAACAAAACCGCTTAGAAAGCCAATAACAATGTTTAAAAAAAATATAAATAATATCATTAATTTTATCCGTATCTAACACATACCTATAAGCCGATTTAATGGAGATTAGTCGTAAGAAGATAAATCTACTTTCTTGGTATAAATAATACAAATTAACGCCGGCAATTTAAACTGTCAACGATGTTTGACGTCAAAAAAAGGTAGCATGTTTGAGGGCAGCTATTTAAGAGAAAAATGAGCGGTTATAAGAGAGTAAACTTTTATGAATTGTGTAGATTATGCGCTAGCAATCAGCAAAAAGAGAAAACACATATCTTTCAGGAAGAAGGTAGAAAGATCCAATTGCAAAACAAGATACAAAGTTGCTTATCACTTAAGGTGAGTAGGTACAAATTCTTAGGAAAACGATCCTTTTGAAGTTCCATTCCAGGTCTGTGAAAACGATTTCTTGCCCAAAGTAGTCTGCTCTCAGTGTCTACGTACCCTGGAGGAGTGTTACACGTTTCGAAATGAGTGCGTTAGTTCGGAGACAATGTTATCGAGTTACTTTAACAATTTCAGGTATACGGAAGATTTCAAAAAGTCAGGAAAGGTATTTTTTCGTGTTGTACGTTAATTATCGGATATAAAATTTTATTTTCATTTTAAGGTATATATTAAAGATACAACAACGACTAAAACGCAACAGAAAGAGCTAACACAGAAGCAAACACAACATTTTGAATTTATCGCAATACCAAATGGCAACAACATATCAAACAGCACCGAAGATAATGAGGTAGCATACATACAGACTCAAAATGACAAACCTTTAAAAAATGATAATAAACCACTTGCTTATAATTTAAGTACCATAAATTTTGCAGCTTTAAAGGGAATCGTACAGAACATACCAAAGAACGAACAAATAAATAATATATCTGTTAGTTCAAATGGAGAAATTATTAATATAACTCCGTTGATTGATTTAGAAAGTATCTTCGTTCAAAATCAACTCCAGAAACCATTAGCCAAACAAATTTGTAAGAGTAATAAAAAGCTTAAGCCTGAGAAGCATGAACCAGAGACAGATTTGAAACGGCCAACTCAAGATAGATATGATAAATTACCACATATTAAGAGTACGCAACCTAATAAATTTGCATATGCGATAAAAATAGATGAGTCGTCGAAAAATGGGGGTGGAGGTTCAGCTGTAGTTGTTAATCAATTATCGAACGTAAACATACCACTTAATAATAATAACCATAATAATTTTAATACAAATTATAATTCTGTACAAAACATCAACGTTACCAGTAACAACACTGTAAATCAGACAAATAATTCTGCGACCAATTGGAACTTCACTACGCCTTCGAATAATAGCTTGAATTTAATGAATAATAGTAACTTAGTAGGAACAAACAATCAAACTATGTTTAATCAATCTTCAAATTGGAACATGGTGACAACCACAACAAATATAACAAGTAACAATTTAACCCAGGCGAATACCAATTCCGTAACTACAAATATTGTTGAACAAAGTGAAAAATTAATACAAAGTATACAACAGTTACCTCAAGATAATAAGCAAAATATCTTAAATGGTAATAGAAATAGTGATATTCAAACTGTTGATATATCCTCAATCAAAAATGATCCACTTAAAACATTTCCTTGTGAACTTTGCCCTAAAGTATTTAAACGAAGAGAGCATCTGTATCAGCACGTGAAACTCCACACCGGTTTCAGGCCATTTGGATGCGAGAACTGCAAGAAATCGTTCATGAGAAAGGAGCATTTGATGAGACATTTAACGTCCCACACTGGCCAAAAGAACTTCACGTGTAACATCTGCGAGAAGTCGTTTTCACGTAACGATAATCTCTTAAAGCATAAGAAGACACACGAAAAACAAACTAGTTTTACATGTGAAATTTGTCAGAAACAGTTTGTGATGAAGCATTATTATCTAGCCCATAGAATGGGTCACGAAAGTAGTGAAAAGTGTCAATTTTGGAATATACTAAAAACTTAAAAGAGTTTTCTTAGCGAGCACTAATTACGCATAACGCTGTAGGCAGTCAGGTATTATTAATATTAAGGGTTAGTATTTGAAATGTTGGCTATTAATTGCAGTTAGTTACTTAATATATATATCGAATCCCTCTAAATAGTGTGTAAAGATTGCTATCATAAATTCTTTAGACTAAAATAGGACGATTTAAACATTGAGATAACATTGGTGCTAATTGGGACTTATATTAATCCATGTGTTGATAGTGTTCAAGATACAAAGTATTAAAATCACAATTCTGCTTTGATTATTAAACAACTTCTACAATACAGAGCAAGTTCAATTATCCTGATTGAACTTACACTGAATATTGCGAAATTTGGTCATAACGTACTAACTTAAAGCATGCTGAAGTAATCTTGTTTGTTTTGTATACTTACTGTAATGCTTGACCATATCAATCAAGAGTTAGTTATTTCACTGTCCATTATTCAAATGTCTAAATAATCAATTGAATAAAATTTAATTCACTATAAGAAATCTTGGAGTGTTCAACAATACATCAAAGGTTTTTTTTATATCAACTGGATTCTGCAGTCGGATCATTAATATCGTTGCCATGTTTGATTCATCTTATTTCCATTATTTAAATGCAACGATTTTGTATATCTTTGCAAAAAAGAGTGCTAAAATTCTCACGTCTTTCTTTAGTGAATTAAATACGAATCTATGCAGATAGTTTGGTTTGTTTTGCTCAAGATAATCGTTAAGCCAAATGTGTAACCGCTATCATCTACTCGAAGTAACCACAACTTTCCTACATACATTGTCTAATAAGTTAACCAGAATAAATAAATAATAGATAGCGTTTATGAAAAACTTCTTGACTTCCCAATAGTGTTAGCTCAATGAAATACAATAAATCACTCGTATGAAGGAAGAGGGTGTTCACTTCAAGTATATATTGAAATTGCATGCGTTGATTGAATTTAGTTTATTTTCAATAAGGTCACCTTTAGACAAATAAAAGTTTAGCGTATTTCGTCGCAAAACTCGACGTATTTTATTCGAAAAATTATCCGCGTAGTGCTCATGTTTAATTTACCAAAAATCGAGGCGTTTTGGGCAGAGGGAAATGTTTATAAAAGATAGTTCTATAACAGTTTCTCTATCAAATTTTCGAAAAACGAGCATGAATCAAACCTTAGCTATCTTGTAGGCGCTAGCCTGATGAATGTCTGAAACTCCAAGAGATACTAAATCGAATAGAAGTTGGATCGCCGATCTAGCGAGAAAATCACTTGAGATACCGCCCGTTAAAGATACAGTGACATTTCGCAAAAATTTCAAATTATCTCGACTAATTCAAAATCTATAAAAAAATAGGTGTAAATATAAAAGTTAACATGAATTGAAAAGAGGCATCTAAAGTCGTAATAGTATACAGGATGTTCCGCTAAAGAAAGCGAACTTATATTGCACGCCGTGAAAACTAAACACTCTGCATAGTCGAATAAAATTTTATTTTAGCTTTGTGTCAGGTACGACAAAGCGTAGTCAGTGGAAGTGCGAGAAAGTAAGATTCTAGATTAGGGTTGCTCCTTTTTGTATGTACGTCCATTTCGCTAATGGCGATTTCATTGTTTACGAAACGCTGAAACATCTGAAGAATAAGAATGGTGTTTTTATTCGTAGAATTATATGTATTTAAACGCTTATGAATTCATAAAACTCTTCAATAATACGTTGTTAACGAGATTTTGAAAAATAATCAACGTTACATGAACGTGCAAATACCTTACATTACGATATGCTGTGCAGTTTTTGTTATAAAATCGTTTTTTTGTGAAGGTGCGTTATGACCAGATTTTACTGTATTTACCCTAACTGTAATAAGAATAACTATCGCGTTGAAACAGCTTCATTTTGCGTAATAACTGTACTGCAGAAAATAGCCAACAGATCTAATAAAACCTTTATTACCTCGTAATGTGATCAACTTGACGTCAAAATGCCTATAACTACTCCTAACTGCAGCTAACGTTGTGAATAATCGGCTCGTACAACAGTTACTTTAGTAGTCACCGACATGTACATACTTTATTTCCGGTGATTATGTTTCTATCGTCTTGTGTTTTTGTTTTCTGTTTAGTTATTATTATTATCATTGTGATATTATTTTTACCTCCTAACGTATGTCGTATTTTTGCGTAACATTACTTTAAACTTTTATTATGCAGGCAGTGAAACTCCTCCAAGTAATCGCCATGACCAGATAAATTTCTAACAAGTTTCCTTTCTTACAAGGAATTTGGATCTCTTGTTGATATGTAGATTTATACTTGCTTAAAGTAGCTTTTTGTTCTAAAGCAACATTAGATGCCTTAAAATTTTTGTCTGCATCAAGTATAATAAAAGTCTTCTTAATGGGTTTAATTTTATGTATCATCTGGTTTTGCGCGGTGGGATGAACCTGAATTGCGCCTGTTTTAACGGTCTAAAATTAAATAATAAATCCCATATCTGAAGTGCACTAAAATCAATTCGGAACGCCAATGTTGTGCTGAAATTTTAAAAGAAAATAATTACTTTATTAATACATAAAAAAAATCAGATACAACACTTATACACAGTTCGGATTTGAATATTCATAAAAAATACACCAAACTACGTAGGCCGCTCTACTAAGATCACGTAATTATTTTTCTACTATAGTAATCCAGTAATTTACCAATTAGCTTTATTTCTGTTGTTGTTTGTGATTGATAATAGCAGAGATAGCGCCTAATAACTCCTAAGTCGCAATGGAAAAAATATCGGCGGCCTCTTTGATTTTTTCGTTAGCGATTCTCACGACCTTGTATTCGACAGTCATCTTGCTGATTGTAATACAACTTTACTTATCGTCACAATAGGCAGGAATGTCTACAATCCATATTTGCCTTAATGATTTGTGTAAATAAAGGCTTACACAATTATTGAATAAGTCTAAAGAAGCCTAACTTTGTATCCATTTTGGAGTGGTTTTTACAAGCAACACACCAGTTTTGTGTAAAAGTGTACTGACAACTGCTAATAATTTCTAACACCAATTGAATGATACAAGTCTTTCACTTCCTTTTGATGCGAGGGGTTATTCTGCGGAAATAGTGTCGATTCAATTTGAATCAACCTGAATATTTAAATTAAGCAACAATTGTTGGAGTTCTTCAATGCTCACTTGGGGGATCAAATGCTTCATTTATGTAAATATTTAGAAGGTTTTAATATTGGGAAATATATACTGCGTCGTATTTAACAGCTATCGCTCTATAATATTCAGTCGCCCAATTTTGACACTGGAAGGTTATTCTTTGAAGTGCTCTTAGTACCCCCACCCCACATCCCAAGCCAGTAAACGATCATTTTCTGTCGCCGTATTCATCTTGCTACGTGCTGTGCTAATAATACACAAGTAGTCTACTATTAATCTTACAACCTTCGTAAGACAATAACACCAAACTCAAATGTAGGTGCCTTTTTCAATGTTATCGTAATCAAAATGTAAAATATAGATATACAATAATATGAACGTACTTACGATATGGGTTACTATTTGGATATGCTCGATTTTCTTAATTCTTAATTTTAAAATTGGTCGCTAAGGTATTTAAGATCTGCTTTATTTTTTTTTTCAGTTCTTAAATACTAAAGCAAATATTTTCTTTAATCATTTATTTTGATGTAATCCTGTAATGCTTTTTTTTTGTTGTCTTGTAAGTAAGCTAGTAAATAAAAAATATATTGTTTAAAACAAAAGAAATAAGAAATAGAAAAAAAAAACGTTGAAAGCAGTTATCTTTTTACCCGGCGGTTGCAGTAAGGAGTTTCATTGTATTAAATGTAAAGGTCTTGTGTGTTTGATGATTATTTATTAGAGTGAAGTGGATAACGTGAGAAGAATGGAACATTTATCAGTATTGCAGAGATTATTTAAAGATGTACCTAACGGATAGGAATTTAATGAATAAATTATTTATAAATAACATGATTTGTGTATTTCATCTGTAAAGTCGAAAAATAAAAGACCATCTATTTTCTATTAAATTAGTTTATTTATTGCTATACATCGTTACAACTATAATATTATATAAACGATTTATTTGGTTTAATTTGACTAGTACTACTTAATATGCTTTGTACCGAATACACATAGGTATCATAGAAGGAATTGATTGATATTGCTAAAGTACGTAACAGTAAGCTTGGTTTTAATAAGGACCATATTTTAGCGGTTTCCTCGTATAGGGCCAACACAATAATTTAAGCCTAAAAGCTACAATAAGAATTCTGGAATTATTCTACGAAGGTAATGAAGTGATATTACTTGATATTTTTTTCTTAATATATACAGTTTTCTATAAAAATCTGTTCATAGAAATTGACTAATTGACTTAGAACTTTAATAACAGCTATCCTCGATCAAAAAAAGTCATTCCTAGTATTAATGTTTATGTTTTCTAAATGCAATGGAACACCAAAAACGAAACAGCAATCAAATCTTCTTTAGCTGTTCCTATTCTTGCCCTAAATGTTGCTTTTCTAATCGTAAATATATCAATAACGATCAAAAGAATAATGCCTTATTTTAATTTCGGTCAATACCATTAATATTGTGTGATTACATATTGAATAAATAAAGAGAAGACTGAAGAATTTGGTCTATTATTGGACGGATGTTCTCATTTTCTTTTCTTTTTAAAAATATCCACATTAGCTTTCCGATATCTCTTTCCTAAATGAGATCTGCGTGTTGGGAAAGTTACTGATTTTTTTTCAGCAAATTTTTAAAATTGAAAATATTTCTAAGCTGCTTGAAAGAAACGTCTTTTTAGACATTTATCAATGTTTAACAATTACCAGCTCTTATATTTTTAATTGAAATTCTAAAAGTATACGATGGAAACATTTCATAAAGTAATCATGTAAAACAAATTTGAATACTCACGTGTCGCATTTGTCGGCAATTTATTGCAAAAAAATCAAGTGTATCCCAATATTGTAAAAGAAAATCATTAAAGCAGATCGCTACTGAATTAAGGACGGTAAAATTAATTAAACACTACAAATAAATTGGAACCATCGAAATATAGGGAGAAATTACGGATACACCTAGAGTTGTCGAACAAACCCAAAGAAACTTGATCGTAAGGGAAATGATGGTCCTTTGAAATCAGCCTAATAGTTTTAGTGTGGCTCGAGGATGTTGTCGGAAATATACAACTCGGAATTTACAAGATATTGGGAGATGTGTACATTGAGGTCCTAAAGTATCCGACAGGAGCTAGCATTAACAAAAAAATTGGTTGATTTGTATTTTCAGTAAATTAGCTTTTGGCCTTATCTAAGGCCAAAGGATTAAATTAGATTTGGTTACTCCACTATACATTATAATTTTTTGTTCTTTGAATTTGATCAATTATAGAGGGCAATCAAAGAATTTTTTTTTTCGGAAGAAGGAAGGAATTCAGAAATAATTTCTATTTCTGCTAATTGGCTTTATTTTTTGAAATAATGTATAAGAAGTATATTTTCGTTTCCTTTTAGTTAGAATGCCATTTTTTCAATGGCTGCGTCGTTTTCGACAATTGTAATTTTTATATCCAAATAAATGAGAGTTTGTCGTTTAAACGAGTGTCTACTTTACAAGACGTAAAGGTGGGACTCATGAAATATTTGGTTAAAGCCTTACATAGAGAAGAAGAGAATGCTTTAAATATATTTCCAGATCGTTCGCCAAAGTAAGTTTAGTAAAATTAAAGGCTAGAATTTTTAATGGTTCTGAAATTTGTAAGCTCATCTACGCTTGAATTTCCCAAAAGACTAACTGATATTAAAGCTTCTGCTTGGAGACCTTTCGTTACTGTGCCTACGAACTTCTTGGGTGACAATAAGGCATTATGAAGAGCTTGTACGAAAGATGCTGGTTGATTTTAAGAGAATGGGTATTAATATGAGCATTAAATTATACATTCTGCATAACCACCAGGATATATTTCCGGAAAACCTCGGTGAATTCAGTGAAGATCAAGGCGAGTGTTTCCATCAAGATATAAAGTCAATAGAGTGAAGGTATCAAGGAAGGTGAGATACACATGCAATGGAACGCTATCCTTGGAACCTGCTCTGTTTCTGTAATTCTCGATTGTTCCTCTTATTTAAGTGTACTTATTGGCTTTCTTCAGATAACAGCTAACGAACCTGAAGCAGCTTAAACAAATAAACTTACATTCTTGGAATAATTGAGGTGTTTCGAATTGAATTATAAACAATAATATTATCTTAGGTAGGTGCGCTATGAATAACTTTTTTCGAAGAACTCGTACACACTAAAGGATATTAAACTATGTCTGGAGTAGTTGTGATTGTTATGTACAAATATTAACTTGTTAAACTAAATTAACATAGTTTAAAAATTAAAACGCTTACAAGTAAATAAATTGGATGGATAGTTACATAGGCGGCGTTATTTTTCGGTTTTATTAAACCTTGTTGATTGGGTTCATCCACTTCATTCTCAAACTGATCTCCAGCAGGAAACCAGGTCGAACTGGTTTCAGTTTCCGGACTTCGACCGTACGTAAATCCTTTATTAGATACATCATCGTTAATTGTTGACGTACCTGCAACATCAGACATGGAAGAATTTAGTATCGAAAATAGCACATCGACTACGAAAAACTTACTGAACGAACTAGGTTGTTGATTTAGTACGGACCAAGTAGATATGGTTCCCCATTCCGGCTTAGGACTGGTCACCGTATCAGAGAACATCGTATTCAAACCAGGCTGAGTATTCTGCGTGGAATAGTCTGTCCATCCGCTTGATCTCCCATACGAAGATGGCCGTGTTCTCGCACCTAATACATCAGATACCGGTGGATCCTATAAAATGTACGAAAGCAACGTTAGAATATTCATATTCACCGTCGAGATGTTTAGCGTACAGAATTCGAAGTGGAATGGTAATACGTCGTTGAGGGCAACCACGCTGTTGTAGTCTTAGACGGCTGCGTTTTCGGAGACGGTTCCCTGCTGGATATATCGTGCACGGTACTCCACGGATATATTTCGCTAGGTACGCCCGATGCCGGCAGGATGGATTCTATCGTTTGACTGTCTTTTTTCGGTACAGCAATAGTGCAATCTCCAGAATCGGAGTTCGGTCTACGTAAATTACATCATTTTTAGTTAAATTTCGGCGCAAACGCTTCGTGAGGAATGCTTACATGTAATTGAAGCATTCGTCCTGCAGGAAGCTTAATGCTTTTTCTACAATTTGCGTGGAGAATCTTGATGCCGGACCTCCCGCTCGACCGTTATCGCAAAGATTTCTGGTTTCGGTTTCTATGCACTTTTTAAAACGATCGTGCGAACTGGAATTAAACCAATCAAAATAGCTTAATTCTTTAGCTTTTAAAATAAAAATGCGAAGCATCTAAATTTCAATGAGAACTAAATAAACCAAGGAAATAACTAGAAGATTAAGACTAGAAGTTTAAATGAATAATAAACAATTTCATGGTCCGCAAACACCAAAGATTTCAACAGATTATCTAATAAATTCACGACATACGTTCAGAATTTATTTATTTATTTATGCGGTGTGGAGTGATGGGATATCTGCAGTGTTTAGTATACTAGCCCATATTCCTGGCCATCATTATTAGAACCTTATATTGAATAGTTATACCAGAATAGAACAGTGATTAACTGTTTAATAATCGACGGTACAATGCGTTCTCAGGATCTTCTGATTGTTAAATTAGCGCAAAGTAATACGAGCTGTGATGGGAAAATGTTAATGCAGAACGCGTGACTGCTCATAAAAAAACGTAAGTTTTTCTGGGGGTGTAAGAACGAGAATGTTTGTTTTTTCTTAAAATGCTCTACAATGATTATCGTTATAGAGCGTTGTTCCGGTAAGTTAAGAACTGCTTTTAGTTTGATGGTGGAACCGGCCTTCCACATTCATTGATATTTAGCAAAGTTCGTCATTTTTGAATAACGTAACTCTTCACTTACAATTATGGAAATAGCTCATTAGCTATTTCAATTCTTAAATAGCTAATGAGCTTCTCAAAGCTTAAATTCAATTCATTAATTGAATTCAAGAAGTTTTTACGAGGTGTAATCAATTTTAATCGAAGATTCTGTATCGCGTCGACTGTCTGCGAAATACATCCTAAGATTGTTGTCAGCCTAGAAGAATTGACTCCTCCACCACGAGAATGCGTCGCCTCATGAGCTCCCATTTAGGCCAAATGCCAAATTTCTTTGCTTCGACATCCCTCCTATGCGCCCAATGTAGCTCCTGCTGACTTTTACCAGTTTTTTAAACTGAAAGGGAAGTGATTTGATTGCTTGAAAGAATTCAAGATTCTTAAGAACCTTTCTAGCTTTTCCAAAGATGGAAACATGATCGGAGGTATGTTCAATCGGAAGATGGTCACTTGGAAAGAGATCAATCACAATGGCTTGGAAATACAGCCATTTTGAATTTGTGCTTCAAGTAGTACAAATTCAAAAGATCAAGAAGTAAACAAATTTAAGCATCCTTTTTTACCGAAAGTGAATGGCCAGAAGAACAACCTGCATATTTTCTGTTTGCGAAGTGACCATAAGCGACAGTCGCGGAAAATTACATACACCTATCGGAAAACTTATTCACTCTGCGTTTCCACATTAAAAGCAATAAATTAGAATTTAACCTCGTTTCTTCCTCGAACTCAAAACAAATCGATAAGCACGCATTTGTCTTTATGTAATTTAGGATAAGAAAACAGTCTTACCAACATAGAGTGGCTCGTGAAATATCTTCACCTTGCGAAACTTGTTGCACCAACAAATTGTACTGCTGAGCACAATGCTTCGAATCGGTAATGGTACTTTTTATGCACGGGGCGTAAATTAAATATTCTACAAAAGAAAGAAAGAAAGAACCCGTTAAATTCTAGGTATTCCAGTAAAAACAAATCATTATCGCATTACGTCACCGCCAATAAAGCAGATTGAGTCCTGCGATAAAGCGGCGCGAATTTTCTACGTTTGTTTATATTGCGGTTGCCAAGGTGATAAATGCGAAAACAATCTTACAAATCAAACTACTTACCTCTTTGATAATCCGAACGCAAGCACATCTGATGGACTGAATCTATCGGATTCTTTACGGCGTTGTTGAATTGTTTCCTTTGATCCGCTGTGAAACAGCGATCTGTGTACGTCTGCAAGCATTCTATGAATCTATTCCAAGTCCTGCACACGGTGTCGATATCGCCTAGATTATCGGGGAACACCAAATGTAAATTCCTAACTAGAGGATCGGCGATTTTGACGCAGTTATTATATTCCGTTCTCGTGCAATCGTATTCGTAACATCTGGCGGTAGAGAATACTTGAAGGAAGGTGATAAAAATTCCTCCCAGACTCAACAAAACCATGTCTGCAATATGAAGACAATTGAAACATATTTAAATTTTACTTGCGATAACGAATGTTAACTGAAGAGTTGAGTAAACAAGTTAACAGGCGACAAAGTTTAGTTAACTATTAATAGTATCATTGGTAATAAAATCCATCGATTATCTTTACTAGCAACTGCAATTAATTAGAAAAGATTGCGCTAGTATTTAAGACTTTTATAATATAATACTTAAATTAATCTATAATTTTTGGTGGAGGTGCCGGTTATGGGTAGTTTTAATAGATTATTTAATATCGGTATTAGTTTTTAAATCGAAAATTGTAGTTCTTAAAACAAATAAATAAAAATAATAAACAAGACGATTAAACTTTGTTTTGTTTTGTTTAATATGTTTTTAAATGAAAAAAAAAACCTTATCCTTTCTTCAAAAATCATGTTTTTATATTCAACAATTGAATATATTTATTGTTAATCTTGCTGCAAGTCACCACGCGAATAAAGACTCCTTTGAGCAGCTCATTTTTTGCTGAACGATAATGGTGTTATTTCAGGATGGCGTTCACACAATATAAACTTAGGCTAAATTTTCATATTCGGTTGATCGGGCAAGAATTAGTATTTTCTTTTTTTTTGCAATGAACTGAATAGGATAAAGGCGGATGAAATTATTCCTTTTTTGCAGAGACTAGACAGACTCGTGTTTTGTCGACTCTCGGGGCACCAATAGGCAACACGAATCCATTCTCATAAGGCGAATAGACACAACAATTTACATTTTCAATAATTTGGTTTTTGAAATAAAGTATAACAACTAAGCTTTCATTTTATTGCATTTTTTCAATGGCTGCGTGTTTGCTCGACAAGGATAAAATTATTTTGCCTCCACATCACATAAAGCTGGAATTCACGAAACAATTTGTTAAAGCCTTACATAAGATGTATTTGCACATTGTTCCGCAAAGTAAGTTTCGTCAAATTATGATAAAGTCTGAAATTTTTTACGGAAAAAATTCGGAGGCTTATTAACGTCTTGAATTTCCCAAAAGCCATATTGAAGCTTCTACTTGGCGCCCTTTTCTTACTCTGGCTAAGAGCTTGTTAGGTAACAATAAGCCAGAACATTATCAAGAACTCGTACGAAATATGCCGGTTAATTTTAAGAAAATGGGTACTAGTTTCCAGATTTGCAAAAAACTTTGGAGAATTTAGTGAAGAACAAGGCGATTCCGTCAAGACATAAAGTCAATGACGCAAAGGTTTCAAGGAAGGTGGGAAACAGACTATTGTTGGAACCTGCAACGTGATTGTTTTCAATAGAAAATCATTCGGACGGTACTTTAACTAGCATCTGTAGTGATATGTTCTGGAACGGAAACACTATGCAATTGCCTTGAAAGTATTTGCAGTTGCGCTTATAATTCATTAAATTGCTTCAATACGTTCAAAATAGTAATAATAATCATAATAATTATAATTATTATAATTATTATTATTATTATTATAGACGCATCCAGATCTGGACCATTTTCCTGTTAACGTTGGTGATGTCGGTGAAGGATGAGCGATTCAAGCAGGATATTAAAGAAATATAGGAAAAGTATCAAACGGGCTAGTATGGGGTACCAACATAATGGCGGATTATTGTTGGATATTGAAGGGAGATGCTCCTATGCAGGTAGTATAAAAAAAAATTAACAAACAGAGCTTCTTAGGAGAAAGAGAAAAAATTTGCAAGAAGAGCAAAGAGTAGTTCGTGCTCCTTTTATTAATATTATGCGTTTTTTTTTTATATCTTATAAATATAATATAAAAAATTTACCTTTTTATATGAATTATATTATTTATTCAGACTTAGATAGAGATCTGTTGACATAAAAACCTTACGTGATACAATAAAATTAAATACAGGCTTAAAATCAAGGACACTAAATTACCATAAGTCCAGTTTAAAACAACACTTCACGTTCAATAAGATGTAAAACCGCAGGTCTGTGTAACGGGAAAGAAAAAATCAATGACGTATTCTTATGTACTGAAAAGAAAATATTGGCCGTAGCAATAATTAATTTATTTTCAAAATTGTAATTTAATAATACATAAGTATGGTAATATTATCATTTAATTCAAAAACAAAATAAAAATTAAGCTTGTCCAACATCGTTTGCATTTGACGAAGTTAATTGCGGTGTATTGACCCTTGTTTATTATTATGTACACGCCTACAGCACTTTAACTCCTATTCTAATACTTCAATAGCTTCTCTTTAGTATACTTGTTATGTTTATGTTTTTGTGAGTTATCCTCTTTCAATTATTATTACCATAAAGTTTTTGTGGCCTGTTTCCTCTGTATCTATTTACCGATGCATTATTCGTACGTTAATCGCTTAAATTTTGTGGCTTTGAATTACTCTGGACTTCAAATGACTTGAATATTCCGATTTCCTTAAGATTACTTACTAAGCTGAACAAGAAGTTTTTCGAACCTATAATGCTTCCCAACAGAGCCAGGATGCTTATACACTCCGCCAAAAAAGTATCGCATAATTTAGTTTTGAATCATAAAAGTATCGCATAATCTTTGTTTGTAGCATAAAGTCGTAAATATACTTTAATGCGCTCTAAGATATAATTTCTACGATTGTTTAAATAAAATACAGGCCAAATAAAAACAAGAACTCATACTTGAGATTTTTTATTAAAACAAGAAATTATAATTTTGGAAAGAAAAATGTCATAACAGTAGCTTTTAATACTGAGTATTGCCACCTCTGGCTCTTATGACCGCTCGCATACGGTTCGGCAGAGATTCGATTAACCTCCGTATATAAGCCCGATCCAAATTCTCCCACTCGTCACGGAGAGCATTTTCTAGTCCATGCAGGTCCGCTGGGGCAACATTTTGGGTTCATGTCCGGACTTACCGCAGGCCAATCTAAAACTGGAATACCAACATCGTTAAGGTATTCGTGGACGATTATTGCAACATGCGGTCGTGCATTATCGCGCATTAACATGAATTCGTTTCCTATAATTGGCGCATATGGTACTACATGTTCTTCTAAAATGTCCGTTATATACCTGTGGGCAGTCAGTGTACCTCTGTCTACTGGTACTAACTCTGTACGACCTGTTAAACAGATGCCTCCCCAAACCATAATAGAGCCACCAGCGAAATTAGGTCTAGGTCTGATATTACACTGCGAATAGCGCTCACCGTCTCGTCTGTACACTGAGATACGCCTATCTGAGGTGTAAAGACCGAATCTTGACTCATCTGTGAAGAGTATATTGGCCCAGTCATTAATGTTCCAATTTACATGTTCTCTGGCAAACCTTAAGCGAGCCACTCGGTGGTTCCTAGTGAGACGAGGGGCTGTTACAGCTACTCTAGCTCTTAATCCACTCTGTCGTAACCTATTCCGAATAGTTTGAGTACTCACACGAGTATTTCTGACTCTAGCCAAGTCGTTCTGCAATTGTCTCGCAGTTACATGTCTTCGACGTAATGCTTGTAGTAGTAAATAGCGGTCATCTTGGCGAGTAGAACATCTTGGACGACCTGGTACAGGTCTTCTACTGTAATTGCCTGTTTCCCTATATCTGGCTACGGCTCTAGAAACACTTGACTGATTGATGTTCATCAAATTAGCAACGTATGCTTGAGATCGTCCATCTTCGATTTTTAAAAGCGTTGGTGCAGAACTCTGACTTCGCACTTTAAAATTTGTCCGTATAGGAAGACTTTCAATAAACAACTGAACAAACCTTACACATATGCATTTTTCTAAATGTGTTCTTTTAGAAAAAAAAAAGTAAAAAAGCTATGTTCCATGATTTTGTTAGTGTTTTTATAGTTCACATACACGAGGCAAACTTTTTGTGAACGTATAAAAATATCTTGGTTTATAAATGCCCTTTTTTAGTTTATGCGATACTTTTTTGGCGGAGTGTACATAGAACTTAATTTCTCATCACCCTTACCGGATTGAGGAAACACTTACATAGAATGGAGCTTGCTCAAGAGAAGGAATACCGTCTATGTTTGGAAAAGGAGGAACTAATTGAGCATGGATTTAGCTATTGTCCTGTTGTTAAGCGGAGCTCTTGTCCATGTGTTAGCATCATAGACAGAAATATATTTGTCGAAATATGCGAATTTTTTGCTATCCAAAGTGAACAATATACCGTTTACCGGTAAAAAATTCTAGGCTTACTACGTTATGCATGTTGCTATAATAAACAACAATTCTGGTTCGTCACGCGAATTGGTTTTGCAGATTTACATGTCAGCGTTAGTTTTAGCACCACCTCGTTGCGGTTACAGCAATTTTGGGAAAAAATCCCAACTAACAGCCTGTATCGCATTCGAAACGATCGCCAAACAATACAATGAAATTGTATTTGCATTCAGTATTGTTCGCTATTACATCCTGATCTAACCCAAATCTATAAATCGGCCTAAGATATTGGAGAAATTGCCGCATTAATGAAATTTAAGGTTTTCTGTTTAGGCAACGATTTTAAGGGAATTATACAGTAACGGTAAATTCATGATCAAAAGATTACGATTGACTAGGATGCAAATGAAGTTGATCTCTAAAATTTAATCTTTATTAAAAACATCGCATCTTTTTAAAACAAATGTAAAAGAGAGAATCGTTCAAGTAGGATAAGTAACTATCGCGTTGATATTAAAAATGTTACATCTGCTAAGTTTAAAATGCTTGGCAAAAACCGAATGTTTTCTGGAAATATCCGTTCATCCTTGGCCAGTTGTTCGAAGTGATTCATGTTTTACAATGGTAAAGATCGCTTCTGCAAGCACGTTGTTGTATGCAAATCACTAGATAACGTAAATGTAAACTTTACATGCGAAATAAATCAGATAAGCGAATCATTCTCCGGTGAAGGTAAACCATCGATATGTATCTGGTCTTAAATAATTATGTTTTATGTGTTACGCTGAAAGCAGTTTATTCGGTTAAGTAAACGCGTGTGTTTAATTTTATTATTTAAGAAACCTATGTACCTAAATGCCTGAATCACTTTTTGTAGACAATTTTAGTGCAACAATAAATTCATAACTAATAACAAAATTGTTCAGTCCTTACGATTACGGCTAAACACCGAGGTGCTTTTAAAATCCATGTATTCTTCGCTTTTGAAAGTTTGTTGATCGATATCTATCTACACGTTCTAGCAATATTGTTTAATGATAATAATAATCGATGTCTAGAGGTGCGAGGTGTGTTCCATAAGCTCACACTTCGCCTGATATTACAACAACAATTGGTCTGTATTTATGAAAATCCGTCTTTGGAATCCGCGAGGTTAAAGCCGATAAAGAAGTAAGTGTTCGAAATACATCAATAAGCTGTAATGCAGCAAACAATTCTACAGGTTCTTTGAATTACTAAGCTGCATCTTGTATTAGTTTGAAAGTAGAGACTTTATTAGTTTAATTTCCTATTATTTAGACAATTTATGTAATGAACCTGTAATTGATATAAGAAGGCATAAACATCAAACTCTTTGGGAAAACTTTATCCGCTTCCGTTTTCATCTTCGCGGAAACGGACGCTCACAATTTATTCAATGCGATACGCTTAGGAATACGACGCAAGATCGCAATAATAACCGCCCTCTTTACGAGAATTTAATACGCTAGATTCGCCTTATGAATTTTTTAGGGTGTAATGGATTTCTGTCACCAAGTCAAGGGGTCGATACCGTAAAGGGAGGTGAATGGATAGAGTCAAATGGGACGCTGACGTAGCGACGTGCAATTGACATTTCTAATAGGAGAGATTGGATAAGCGATGTCATGAAAATTTAATGAACCTGTACACTCCACTTTTCAGACTTCTTAGAATAATAGTCCGCTACGTATGATATGCAGATATAACTTTACATGCAATACGGTACGTGTTTGTATTATAAAATTCATTATGCTATTATGAAATAATACCATCAAACTTATTATATGCTCTATCTAGTCTCTCTAATATAATAGCGATGTACTCTTCGCGTTTTAGTTACTTCATATGTATTTAAGTATTTCTGTTTATTCCTTAGTTTTAGTCGAGCAACGTCTCACTCTTGAGTTTTGTCTTACGAGGGTAATTTGAAAAGTTTCTAATCTGGCACAAAAACAAATATTTTTTTCTTTCTCTTTTTTTTTCTTTCTCAGCGATGCTCCCATCTTTTTAATTAGTCCAAATGGTAATTAGCATCGTGTCCTGCAAAATAGGCGTTTACGAATATGATGGTCCCATCATTCGATTAATTTTTTTGACGTCCAATCGCAACTTTGAACATAGAACGCAGAAGAAGATAGCTGGAGGCTATATCTGGTAAATAGTAAAGCCCAATTCGTGAATTGCGTTGTGGTGAAACAAAAGTTTCTCTACCTTTAAATGTTTTCCTCCAATTTTTACCTTTATTCCGTCAAAAAGCGTTAACACAGAAAAAAAGATGCACGCAGTATATCTTCGATAACTACTATCATTGATGAGGAGCGACCAAAAGATGAAAAGATTACTAATATGGTAAACGTTGAATCAGTTGAAAGAAAGCCATCGGTAAGATAGGTGCTTCGTCTGCTGATGATTGATCAAAAACGGAACTTCAACTGATAACTTCAAAGTTCAGAGTTTCTATGGCCGCACCTAGATGTCTGAAAGCAAAGATAAGTTGGCATATTCATCAGATTTGGTCGCCCGTAACTTCTTTCGCTTTTCAAACTTGAAGAAATCGCTTCGCGAAATTCGTTCAAGTCAAGTGAAAAGGTAATTGATGAAATAGATGCCTATTTTGCAGAATTCCACCAATCTTATTATTTTGGATGCCTTAAAAAAGGAACAAATAAATTTTCGAAACAATTGCGTGGTCCTTCCTAACACCGGCATTTACTTATGTCCATTTAATTGCAGCTGCAGCACTTCTTCAAGTTTTTCCTTTCTCCTTGACTCTCATAAACTTTGGTCTTATTGGAATTATGAGACTCGTTGTGAACTCTGCTTTGAAACAGCCAGAACGAAAGCTTCGTTTTGATAGTCGATTTTGATTCCTGAAAGAAAATGTACCGCTACCGAGACGTGGATTTAAATTTTACTGAAGTAATGTCTTTGTAAGAAACTATATCGAGTGCATTATAAAACACCTGTTTTCCCATTCTCATTGATGTATTCTCGCTTAAACTTAAATTGTGTAAACATGGCTGTTCGGAAAAGGATATTATGCGTCCAATAACTAGACGTTTTAATTTACCATTGAAAATTACAATTGTAAGTTAATTGTTATTGACAATGTAGTCGAGAACCTTGAAATGGTTAATCACGGCCAACTACGCCTGATGCTAAAAAATAAACAAATGTAATGATGTTTTTTTCTTTTTTTATGGAATATCCTTTAAACTATTAATGTTCAGTATGGTAAGTAATGAGGTAGGTGGCCGTATGGGGAGAAAAATATGTGTAATGCATAGTCTTAACGGGGGAAAAAAAACTAAAAAAAAGCAATTCTATTACTTCTTTTGCAATGTGCGACCTTTTTTACTTATTTTTGCTATAGTCGCGTTCGTATTATTTCGATATTTTTCGACTTTCTTTAAAATAATGATGTTACCACCGCTCCCAGACGCATTGGAAGATGATGGCCTTATTACTTTAGCTTAGCACATTTATTTTTCATATGCCAAATAAATGTTCCATGATGCCAAGAAGAGCAGTGGTTGTTCACGGAGTTTCATTAATGTTCATTAATAATGAGAGCAAGGACTGTGGCGTAATATGGTAAACAACACATAAGTGTGTTGACGATGATGTCACATCATTTGGTCACCGGTTCATGATGAAGACGATATTACTTCAAGAAAATCAGAAGTTTTGTGCACTACTAAATCAAGCTTGCGATTTCTGGGTTTCCAGCCGTTCCATTAATCCATCAAGGAGAAATGCCAGGACATGCGTTTTGTCGCAAAACGACTGATTCTAATCAATAGCAATCAAGCAATCGATTGTTCTTTCTGAATTAGGTTGCAGTTCAGGAGTACACCAAAATGCTCCACAAGCAATTAGCGACGACAATGAAATGACGCCCTCAAAAATATTAAAACAAATAGGTACACTTATAATATCCAAAGAACAAAGAAAGAAGTTAGAGGAACCAAAGAATAAAGAAGGCAAATGAAAAAACGTACTAAAATAGTGATAAAACAGAGAAAAACAACGATAATAAAGCAAAGATGAAAAACAAATGGTTTACAGGTTTCAGATATAAATTTCGACGAGAAAGAGGAAAATAACTGTTGTGGACGCGATGAAAATTACTATAAAACGTTGCTTGTCGAAGAACGCCGTGTTAGGTCTATAAGTTGTGAATGCACGAGAACTTCTATGAATTTGATGGTGCGCGTTCAGTAGAACAGAAATAGAAGAATACAGGAAATGAAGAAGAAAGGAAAAAGGTTGAAAACAAAAACTGGCCATGCACTCGGATATTTCGAATGCCCAAAAGTATTTTTCTTATTAGGATATTTGAAAGTTGTTGTGTTGTTTAGAGATAATAATAGAGTAGTAGAGCTTCAATCGCGTATGTTATTTCAATAATTATATTTACGATTCTACGTTGAGTTTTTGAAAAGCTAGGGTCATCTACTCCGGACTTAGATATTTCAATTCTAACCAGGTATGTTCGAGCTATGTTTATATTTCTGGTAATTTCAATTTATATTTTTCTGTTCAGCTCTGTTATTTAGTTTGTATATTAAATACGTTTCGGTTTATTAAAATTATGTTGCGATAATGTTAATAAACAAAATTTAATATAGATTCTTAGAGGTATGACTTATCATCTATTCTATCACGTAATTTGTAACATTTGATATAAATAATCAATAATTGTACAAAAATAAAATCTGCAACAAAAACTAGTTAGAAACAATCAATCTGTAGGTGTAAGCCAATGATAGCCAAACCTATAATTTTCTAATGAATTTAAAGCATTACACTGGAAATTAAAAGGTTAATTAAAAGTGAAACTTATAATAAATTTCGTGTATTTGGTGTATTTTCAGAACTCCTACAACATTATCTTGCGCGTGTATTTTTCTTGACTCTGATAAGTTATACAACAACAACAAAAAATCAGAATAACAATTTCAAACGCCTACACAATGTATCGCCGCAGAACAATAAAAATGCTCCAGAACTCCACAAGGGCTATTTGACTGGTCTAGTGGAGTGGAACTTCCGGTTTCAGAAAGTCCGGCACACGCTATTTTACTTCCCCGCAGTCAATAACACTGCACTCCTTCGTATCCCCTCGGCCGAAGTAAGTCGTAGTAGAAGTAGGTTAATTTTATATAACAAAGGAATGAAAAATCTCCCTACGGATTTAGAAAATTTTTCTGCATATACAGCTGTAATAGACGCCGTTTGTAAACGAATTTTTTTATTGGTGTAAATAATTGGTAGCATACATCATAATTACGTTAATATATTTAAATTCTGAAAAATTCGAACACAGCAAGCGTAATTTTCGCCGTAATTTATAGCTTTTGTATTGCGATAAATCTGTATGTGTATGTACGTTCTTTATTTGTTATTAGATTATTATGTATTTTTCTTAAGTGAATATCCCTTTGAGCTTAGAAAAGCGCTTTTATAAGAGCTTATCATTAAAAGCTAAACACATATTTTGATAAACTAAACACAAAAGCTAGAAAAGATAGTAACCAAAATATAGAGTATTACTTTTGTTGAAGGGGAAATAGAAAATAAATACACTCCGCCAAAAAAGTATCGCACAAACTAAAAAAGGGCATTTATAAACCAAGATATCTTTATACGTTCACAAAAAGTTTGCCTCGTGTATGTGAACTATAAAAACACTAACAAAATCATGGAACATAGCTTTTTTACTTTTTTTTTGCTAAAAGAACACATTTAGAAAAATGCATACGTGTAAGGTTTGTTCAGTTGTTTATTGAAGGTCTTCCTATACGGACAAATTTTAAAGTGCGAAGTCAGAGTTCTGTACCAACGCTTTTAAAACTAAAATGAGCAATTTAACTTCAGAACAAGTGGCTGCTATAGTTGCTTTAATCGAAGATGGACGATCTCAAGCATACGTCGCTAATTTGATGAACATCAATCAGTCAAGTGTTTCTAGAGCCGTAGCCAGATATAGGGAAACGGGCAATTACACTAGAAGACCTGTACCAAGTCGTCCAAGATGTTCTACTCGCTGAGATGACCGCTATTTACTACCACGAGCATTACGTCGAAGACATGTAACTGCGAGACGATTGCAGAACGACTTGGCTAGAGTCAGAAATACTCGTGTGAGTACTCAAACTATGCGGAATAGGTTACGACAGAGTGGATTAAGAGCTAGAGTAGCTGTAACAGCCCCTCGTCTCACTAGGAACCACCGAGTGGCTCGCTTAAGGTTTGCCAGAGAACATGTAAATTGGAACATTAACGACTGGGCCAATATACTCTTCACAGATGAGTCAAGATTTGGTCTTTACACCTCAGATAGGCGTATCTCAGTGTACAGACGAGACGGTGAGCGCTATTCGCAGTGTAATATCAGACCTAGACCTAATTTCGCTTGGTAGGCATCTGTTTAACAGGTCGTACAGAGTTAGTACCAGTAGACAGAGGTACACTGACTGCCCACAGGTATATAACGGACATTTTAGAAGAACATGTAGTACCATATGCGCCAATTATAGGAAACGGATTCATGTTAATGCACGACCGTATGTTGCAATAATCGTCCAGGAATACCTTAACGATGTTGGTATTCCAGTTTTAGATTGGCCTGCGGTAAGTCCGGACATGAACTCAAAATGTTGCCCCAGCGGACCTGCATGGACTAGAAAATGCTCTCCGTGACGAGTGGGAGAATTTGGATCAGGCTTATATACGGAGGCTAATCGAATCTCTGCCGAACCGTATGCGAGCGGTCATAAGAGCCAGAGGTGGCAATACTCAGTATTAAAAGCTACTGTTATGATATTTTTCTTTCCAAAATTATAATTTCTTGTTTTAATAAAAATCTCAAGTATGAGTTCTTGTTTTTATCTGGCCTGTATTTTATTTAAACAATCATAGAAATTATATCTTAGAGCGCATTAAAGTATATTTACAACTTTATGCTACAAACAAAGATTATGCGATACTTTTATGATTCAAAACTAAATTATGCGATACTTTTTTGTCGGAGTGTAGTTAGACTTTCGCAAAAAGTCGCTTTCGAATTCCGGTATCTCCTCACAGAAAAAAAAATATTGTTCGAAGTTTTCAAGCAATGTTGTGTTACCCATTTTTTACAACAATTCGTGTCAAGAATACGTATAATTGCAAAAACAATACATATGTGCTGTATTGAGGAAATAACATAATTTTGTGCATACGAAATTGTCTATAAATGCCAATTCTATTGCAAGCTCTACATAAACGTTATTACAAGAATCTCAGCAACAGTTGTACATTTCAAACGGCTGGAAAAATTGTATAAAATATGTAATTTCTAGATAATATATTTTATTTTTTTTCTTTCGTTTTAATTCAGATATTTGCGAATACGTACACACTTATCATATTTTGCATGACGTTTGTGCTTTCTGAACTAACGGGCGGAATTAATAGACTGTGATACAGGGTTATAGTTATTTGTACATTTGCGTTGTAATTATTGGGTTTTTGTGCGCAGAATACAGGAAATAGCCGACGCTTTCTATATGTTGTTCCTGTAATGCTACACCTAGTACGGATAAATATACAAGATCAGCTCTCTTCCTCTCTATTGTTTTCGAACTCTAATTGCATGTTAGCGTTCATTGCTATGTTTCTTATTTTATTTCCGAAATTCTTTAATTTGGTGACAATTGTTGAAAGGTATAATTACCAATGGTAAAGTTTTAGCTCCGTTTTACGCAAAAATCTTTTAATTTTGCGTAGATTACAACGTACGGTGGAATTCAAGCTGGCTTTTAAGGTTGTGTTAAAATTAACAGCTTTTTGTTAATAAACAGTAAACAATATGTCGTATAAAATTCGATTTTGGAACGATTTTATTCATTTTCGTGTTGAACATTATTTTTTATGAATATTCTACTTATATTTAATGTAATAAAGATAATGGAATAGTTCATGTCCACTTTCCGGCGCAGAATTAGGCATCGTTCAAAACAGCCTTTGGAGGGTAGCTCTTTTTAGATCGTCTCAGTGTAGTTATTCTATATCACCATTAAATACGTGAACTTATAGCTAGAGAGGACAAAAGCGAGCGAAATCATACCTTTTTTGCAGCAACTAGACAGACTCGTGTTTATTCGTCTCATAAGGAAGGCTTTGTGTTGCCTGAAAAGTCGACAGAAGACGAGTCTGTCTGAAATCTTTCTGTTTGTTGAAATTATAAACATGCTTAGGAATAGTACTCAATACTATTTCCTCAAATTAATAAAGGTATTACACGGAACTTTAGTACAACTGAAGACGTGGTATTTGCATGCAATTCGATAGTCGATAGCGGTTAATAGGAGATTATTAGTAAGCTAGTTATCTTTTAATCTGATGGTCTAATTTTCAATAAATATTGTTTTCTTTTCCATTATATTTACTCATTCATTTAATGATCCAAACACGTAATAATCCAAATGTACGATTAATTCGTGTTAAAATGGAAGAATGGTTTACTCAAAAAAAATGCCACAATCGACCCTATCTATTTAATATTTAAGTATATGTTAATTGCTTTCCCAAATTAACACGAAAATATCCAGTAGTCATATATTTTCCATTCACCTCCACGCGATCGAAAATTTATAAATTTAACCCGTGTCAATGTCCCCGACGTAATTCCTAGAAAGAACCAATACAACCATTATTCAAGATGACAATTTACTTAACTAACTTTTGATCACAGTTGGCAGTGCAAGGATACACATAATTAAGCGATAAGGACCCAATTTACATTTCGATACCTACATCGCGCATTCCTGTACCGCGGCCTTGATGCTTGATAATCATTACATCCATCTATTTTGGATACCATGAGTTTCTATAAGAAAAAAAATCTTCGCGTGCTACACCGCTATTGCCAAGGTTAGATTTGGCCTTGGATAAAGGGCGCTAAACCTTGGCCAAAACGTACAGACAACTAACTCAGAGGACAAAGACTTAGAAATTTGCATATGTTTGATAGACAGAATGGCGTGGACGCTGAAGCCTTGGAATTGATGTGGTTAGATAGCGCGCATGTTAGAGGTCACCAACATGAAAATGTTAAACGTCTTTGACCTTTTATTACTTCTGCAACTTGAAAAAATTGAAATAAAAAATAAGCAAGAAACGGTGGAAATGTAGCCGTTATGTATTCAACAGCAAATTGCGGATCTACACGTATTTTAGGAAATTATACCAAATTATAACAATTGGATGTGATGATTTTAATGATGAGTAACAAGTATTACGCAAATATTATATTTTTAAATTTTATGTCGATCATTGTAGATGCTTCTTATAGAGGGTGGCCCAATGTATCCTTAGAAAATCTAAGATATAGAAAATGGTTTGTTTCTAGTAAGGATCATTAGTCGCTAGATTGCTCTCGAAGCTTCAGTTATATCCTTCACACGGTTTCATTTCTATTGTCGATTTAAGCAAAGAATTATTACAAAAATGGGAAAAACTGGCTTTCGAGCAATGATTAAAGACAATTAAGAGGCTTAACACCGAGGAGGATGAGAGCTGAGCTGGGTCAAGTTTATGGTGCATCTGCTCCTGCGTTAGCAACTGTTTACAATTGGGTAAATGAGTTTAAACGCCGCCGTATATCCACAAAAGATTATCGTCGTTCTAGACGTTCACTGGATGTGATTACGCCCGAAATGATTGACAAAATCCACGATATGGTTTTGAATGATCGACTAATCAAGGCACGCAAAATAGTTGAAGCCACAGACATATCGCAAAATACAGAGTTTTTACAGAGTTTCGCCGATGCATAACTATGAGCGAAACATAGATACACCAATATACTCCGAAGATAATGGAACGGTTGAAACGTGAAGACGATGAAATCGGTCGGCAAAACGATCGTCCTCGGCCTCGGTTTTTTTGGATGCACGCGGAAACATTCATACGGATTAGTTGAAAAAAGAACAAACAATAACTGAAAAGTATTACTCATCGTTATTGGACCGGTTGAGCAAAAAGAAATCGGGAATAATTGAGAAATTGGGAACCAAATCAAGAGAATACGGTGGATGTTTTATGTAATTTTAAAATAATTAGAAATTGCGCAGGTTGCAGCCGTACATTTGGAAGATTCGATGGAAGAGGATCTTTTTGTCTTTCAAATGAGGACAACTGATCTAATAATGACGCATAATACTTTCCAGTTACTGTTTGTCCTTTTCCAAGTAATCGGTACAAGTGATTCCGCGAACGTTCCTGAAAGCCGAGATCGTTATTCAGCCGGGAGATTTCACCGTCTTCGCCTTCTTCGGAGCCGGTTTACCTTCAAACACCTACTGTTTTAACGCTTACTTTGTCTTCGAAGTGCAGTAGAGTTGCTATATTTCGTCCATAGTTATAGTTAAGCGTCGATGGAGAAACTCGTCAGGATTGTCAGAGAAACGGCCTCTTACCACTTTTCTACGACCTATGTTATTTGGATTTGTTGCAATTTTAAGAGTTCCTTCTTAGTTTTTGTTTATTGTTGCAAATACTCTTTACGTGCATGATCGACCGTGTGAAATTCTCTTTCGTCCCATCTTTTATGAACCTTAGTGGCGATTAGACGTGTTTGCAGATTAAAGTAATATTAAATTGCTGAGTACGTTCCAATTACCTTTTTCGAGCACACTTAATTAAATATCTACTTTACAATATTATCTTCTTGTTGAGTTATTTAATTTGAACTTGAAGATTGCTTTTTTTTGCCTATTTCTACTCTGTCGCTTGATCATTTTCTTTTGTTTAATTTCGCGCATATGTTGTTACATTGATTTCCATATGTTAAATTTTTCTTGAGGTAAATTTCTAATGTCAGTACTTAAAATCTCTTGTAATTTACATTATTCTTCTAATTGCATAAGTTTAATTTTTTTATTTGGATCCGTTACTCATTATTACTTTATCTGTTTTATTTCTCGTCCTATTTAGATCTATTAGCTTTCTTTTTGTATCTTTTAGGTATCTATAACAAGGATTAACGGCACAACATACGGGGATTCAAGGTACCTGGAATTATCCCAATAATGAATCTAACGTCTCTGCAAAACCTGGAGTGCTTATGTTTAATTTCCTCTATCTTTTTTTTTTCTCTGCAACGTTCAAGATAAAATAAATTTCTCTTTAAATTACATTAACGGTGTGTTGTATCTTTCCGCGAGTCCAGATGAGATGCAACAAAACCCAATTTTTTTGGTAGTTCTTTTTTTAACAAAAACTCCTGGCGTCTTTTTTTTATGTATTTTTTTTTTTTATTTTTCAAAAAGGACTTTGTTGAACCTCTGCATAGCCCGCCCTGAGCGCTGTTCTAATCGGAGACGCAAAATGTATTAATTTTAGATATAATGTGAATATATATTATTGCAAACTGGACTAATTGTTCAACTAACAAAAAGGGTTCGTCTAGTTCACATACATCGCATTCTCGAATTTTCTCTCTCGGATTCAAATCTCCGATAACCAATAATTTGACTTCATCATTTGCAATATGTAAAATATTAAACAAATACAAAAGGCGTACTTCTATATTTTAGAAATTAGCGGAAAAGCGCGGCCTTTCTAGGCATCGATTATTTTATTTGTTAATAGAAAATTGGGAAATATTGCTTCAATTACGTACTTACTTACCGATTACTCGAATGAGTTCGTTTGAACGCAGAAACGGCGAATTTAAATTTTGTTAACTGTTCTTTTTGTTAAGGAGAAGAGTCCAAAAATGCGGCAAAAATTTCCACCAAAATCGCCTTAAATTCCTTCTTCTGCAACTTTCATCTTTCGGCTACTCTTTTTTAAAAATCTTACTTATACGCGAAAGTTTCTATTCGGGTCGGGAGCGCAGTCGACTACTAGTATTCGTCCAACATAATACACGCCACTTCTGAAACCGGCAGAAGTTCATTTGAAACTGAGTCCGGTGGTCAGCGCTTTCCCTGCACCGATGGCCACGGTTCGCGGGCCAAACACAATTGATTTTTATTTCGAACTAATCGTGATTCAGAAAAGAATTTGCACGAATAATGAGTATAGAACGTACAACGCCAATATAGAGTGCCGAGATGGGTGACTGCGATGTTTTGTTACGTGATCGCTATTGCGGTAAACCTAAACGCGACGATGTAAATCTACGGTTGTAACCGTGATGTTCGACTCTTTGTTGTTGGCTTTTGTTATCACCATCAGCTAAATAATCTAGTATTCCCCGCGTATACCGGCGTTCAAATCATATTATTGAAAAAAATCGATGCATTTTAACAAGATTCTAAAGCATTTTAAAACATATCTAAAATGTATTTTATGTACTTGTTGTTAATCGTTTAACAACTGAAAACAATTTTTGTAAAAAATATTTTTTCTGCAATACCTAACGAATAGAACCAAATAATATTTAAAGTAAAATCAGAACGGTCCCGCTTGACAAATACAATAGAAGAAACGAGCGCAAAAAAGTACAAAAAAATACCTGAAGGCACATATAGCAGCGAAGATATTGTTATTGTAACCTGCGATGAAATTTCGTCTGGCTATTTTAGAAATTGTAATTCGCATGTTTATTTTATTAAAAACTATTTATTTATTTTATAAAAAAAAAACTATCTTGTTGTTTTATTTTGTAAAAAAAAATAGATCAATTTCTGCTTAAGTGTTCTTATTTTTCTTTACAATTTAATTTCCATAAATAATATGTTTTAATGTATGAAGAAGTTAATCTTAGAATTGCTCCACAACTTTCAAAACGACATTTCTTGACGCCCTCTAGCGCTAAAGAAACGCATGCCTGCCGTTCATGAAGCAGCGATATAAATCAAGTACTGTTCCCCAAGTCATCCCTCGAGCAGTTCTGTGTGGCCGTGGGGCAACGGCGATAAAAGGTAGAGATCAAATAAACGAAATCTCGAAACCACGTTGATGGCGCCGGATAGGCAGAAATATGTTCGTGTGTTAGGGTATTTTTTTCTATTCTTTTGTTGCGTTTGCCGTGAATTATTCCGTCAATATCGTGAGGAAGCTAAGCTAACTTAGCATTATATGTATCTGGTTATATTTTTATATTTTTTTTTGTGATTATTCATTTGTCATTTCTGTTTAAACTCGTTTTCTTTGTATTAAGTTAACAACCATACTTATACGGCCTTAAAGTTGCGCGCGAGTTTGGTGCAACAAGTCAACATAAATCAAACCGTGCCCTGCTCTTATACTACACCTGACATAAATCATCTATTTTAATAGCGTGGCTGTATATGTTGAGGCTTTTAGTAAACCTTAATACTACTCAAGATCTTTTTTTTTTAGATCAGTAAGTGTGATCAGTAAGTGCTGACGTCACGGTTATTATTACTATGATATTGGACAAAAGTGCAAGGATATACAGGGCTTGTCCAGAAATGTATTATACGCGTGGAGATAATATAAAAAACAAATACCTTCTCCAGCGATTTTCATTTGTTCTCAAGTGTGCTACTAACCGCTAAGTATAGACTGCTAAGAACAAGAATTACGTGAAAATATTATTATCCTATAACGGGTTAAACTAACTAATCTTTGCAATAATCATTCATAAACAACAATTCTACGAGTCCATTGAAATAAACGAGAAAAACTACAAAACCGTGAAAGGAATCTAGGGAAAGTGTTCTTGCTCACGGACCGTCATAGTAACTGGTATTATTAAAGACGCAAGGATGAAACATATTACGCAATACTACGCTAGTTTGCGTATCGTAACCTTTTTTTTATTCGTTTTCTCAAAAAATACCAATTATCAATTATCGTACATCATAAACTAAAAGAAGCTCTCGAAATAAACCCTGTTTATTATGTTTTCAAGTGCGACTGGATGATAAGAGCACATATTTGGTACTCGTCATTTAATCTAATAGACCGATTGATTTCTATCATAGTCGTATTGAAGCAGATGCAAAAAGAACGGTGGAATAAAGGCTGTGGTATCGATTATGTGTTATTGTCATTGATTTCAATGAATACCTAAATGAATAACTCCTGGACTCATTTTCCGACAAAATATCTATCTAAATATTTCTTAATCATCCTACAAATAATGTAGATTGTTACAAAACGTGATTTTCAAGCACCTTATCACGTTTTGACGCTGTCACACAATATACAGCCTATGTTAAAAAAGCGACGTCCAAAATAAGCATCTATGACGTGCGCAGTAATATCTTGTATGAAGATGTATGTTCAGGTAATCTCTATTTTACCGCATTTTGATCGTTAAAAGCTGTAGCAAAAACGAAACAATAAGCTTCGGAACTTATTCAACAATTAAAATTAAAAATGCGCATTCAATCGAATGATAGGACAATCAAAATTGATATATACCGAAAATTACAATAGAAAACTTCTTTGAAAGTTAAAAAAAAACTTGAATTTTTCGTAATCTCACAATATTACCAACGTTACCAACATCTAATATTCAATTAAAGGAATCCATGTCTTTGACTTTTGATACTGAATTAGAGGAATCTGTATTATCGACATTTATCCCCGATGTTACGGGAATCTGTATTACCGGCAAGCGCCATGCAGTGTAGGGATCTGTATTGCCGGCATCTACCATTCACTCACAGAAACCTATATTACCGACTTTTGTCCCGCATTATAGGAATCTGTACCACCGACAACTTACATCTCTTACAGGAATCTGGATTACCGGCAGATTATACCTAATTACAGGAATTTATATTGCCGACTTTGGACTCCGTGTTGTAGTAATCTGTATTATCGGCAACTTGCATCGCTTACAGCAATCTGTCTTACCGACATCTGGCATCCCTTACTGGAATCTGTCTTACCGGCGGCTGGTATTCAATTAGAGGAATCTGTTTTACCGGCATCTACCCTTCCATTACTTGAATTTTTCTTACCGACATAGTAGTTTGTCTGGTGGCCGCCAGGCGGCGCCACAATCTTTATTATCCCTGTCTCTCTCTTACACATTGAAATCCCGTAAGGAGGGCGTTGAACCAGGGAATTATATATATACTGGGAAATAGTCTTGTGGATTAATCCTGTGTCTAAGATTGACAAAAAAGATGTTTTAGAATCAAATTAATCTAATTTTAAATTGTCCCTTGATTCATAGGCCGATGAACACGTCGTGTTTAGAGGCCGAACAATGATTTCAATATTTTTTAAGTTTAGCTCTCTTAGATACGATCCTGCGTTGTTCAAAGAAAGCAAAATTTTCCGCATATGAGAATTCATCCTGCCCATATCCAGAAGACAGTCGGTCGTTGTAGCCTTGTCATCCATGCCGTTTTGTTGTAAACTAGCAGGTGGCACATTTTTCAACGCCCATCGTCGAGCAACTTTCCCGATTATTAAAAACTTTCCTTTTTATCTAGCCATATTAGCACACAACATTTCGACGGTTTGCCAAGTATTCCTTAACTTTTAATCTAGAATAGCACCCGTCCTACTGCGAAACTAACGATCCTGATCTGGACGAATTACATCTTTCTAGACAGACAATCTTATCCTGCAAAAAAGGACGCTGGATTTTTGTACAAACATGTAATTAAGAACAGCAGAGACTAGACAGACTCACGTCTATTCGCCGCATCATAATGGGCTTTTGTTTGTCTAGTTTCTACTAATTTCGTGAAATCCAGGGAAAGTGTACTCGTTTCTGCAGGTAGACAACATATAAGTATTGGCAATCTCCGCACCAAACAAGTTCATTTAATTGTATAATAGTTAATTTGGGACCGCCGTTTCGAGGAGAATAATGGTCCTCATCATATCGACCGTGTCCTCGAAACGGTTGTCCTAAATTAATTATTAAATAATTAATTAAACTTGTCTGATGCGATGGTTGCCGATACTTGTGATCATTATCGTATCTGCAGGCTTACCTTACGGCATTAGCGCCGTTGTGCGCCCTATGACCTTGCCCATACGGACGGCTCTGAGTTTAAACATATTTCATTTAACACGTATGGGCTTGATAGAATGGAAATAATTTAAACGACGATTAAATTTAAGATTCATTAAGATGTTCGATTCCTATGATCAGAATATGCTCGTTTTCACGAATATTGAACAAGTAATTCCAATATTTATCAATTTCCGTTGAGAATCTTTTGGAATTGCTTTTTTGACTCGTACTATACACGTAGGTTCGCTCAAAACTCCCGCTTTATCAGCCGCATCGTCAAGCACGTGCAAACCGTCCAAAGGTCTGTGATTACGGTCGTGATCACTGCAAGCTCTGTGCTCTGCCTCAGTCACTCCTTCAACTTGCAGCGGCCATCTTGATCGGTAAGTCTGTCGATTTTTTCAAATTATTTTTATCTTTTCACCTGTCAAAACGACGTACGAGACGTTTAGCCGTTAAACGATAATTATTGAACGAATTTGAAGAAAAATTTAGTGCCGTTACCAGTTATTTATCGTAATATTATCCCACAACTCGAGCGTGACCCGCACCACTTATGTAATTGAATATTTTCCTGCATTCGCAATAAAAAAGCTTCGCGTGGAAATACGAAAACTCATCGTTTTTATAAATAGAATGCGTGACGTTTTATTAGGACTGCGGAAATTCTAGGGTGTCTTTTGAGTAACTTTCGCTTTTTTTTGTCGGATATCATCAGCAACATACGTTCCTACATATAAGTCTCGATATGTTCGAATTTTCGTGCGCTTAAACCACCCTAATTATCAGTGCATTGCGTAAGTATATCACTAATTACATTTCGATATTATGTAATTTTGAACGGAATCGATTTTTGTAGCGCAGGGTATGACAGAAACGTCACAAATGTCAACGTTTGCAAGGTCAAATTATAGGTTATGTCAGAAAAAAAACGTGATATGATCTAATATTAGCGGGTTATGTAGTTAGAGTATTACATTCTATTTTGCGCAATAATGTTCGTGCACAAGACCCACGGCGAAAACATTTACATGAACACGGTATGATAGGAGTATTTTTTTTACAGGTATCCGCCAAAATGTTTTTCAGCAAAGTAAAATGTCAAGAATTACAAGAAGAGCCGAAGAAGCAACAACAACATGAACCACAAGCGCTAGTAAAATCGCTTTCAGGTCGGCAGATTGCGGCCGCTGCCGTTAATCCGGGGGAAAGTTGCGAATTCGCTTCGTTACAGTATTTCGGTCTATGCGGAATAGGCGGTGTTTTATCATGTGGTATTACGCATACCATGGTAGTACCCCTCGATCTAGTGAAATGCAGAATACAAGTCGATCCAGTTAAATACAAGAGTATCTATAATGGCTTCAAAGTAACGTTAGCCGAAGATGGCATGAGAGGCCTCGCCAGAGGTTGGGCGCCTACTTTCTTTGGATATTCCGCACAGGGTCTATGCAAATTTGGCTTCTATGAAGTTTTCAAGGTATCGTATCATGTTCTAATCATAATCGCATTTTGTATCTGGTTATGTAATATTGATTTGGTTAATTATTTAACACCTTTTTAAGTGGTAAATCCTTTAATTTCAACAAATCTTGCAATTGGTATTAAGATAATTTGGGTGAAATAAGTCTAATGCATGGGTTTAGATTAGATTACAGTTGTGACATGTAAATATTTTCATTAAATAGCATAACATACTACATACTAATAAACATTAGCTTTGTGATATTTACATCTGGCAGGCATCCCTTTTTAGAGCTGTTTTCTATTATAGATTTTTATTTATATTGGCAATACTATTGTTAGAGTAGTTGAAACAAATATAAAATTTTTTAACATAACAACTGCAACGGCATCAAATCTATTCTGGCATTATACACCGATAACTACTCTAGTTCCTTGTATAACTCAACGTACAATATTCTTAATATTTTGAATAATATAATTATAAAAAACACACAGCAACGTTATACAAACCGTAGTGTGTAGTTATTTATGGGTTTCTAAATAATTACCTAACTTTTTTTAATTTAGCCATGCAAAAATATGTCTATGAACTTTCTAATATGAAGAATATTTTTACTAACAAGGGAATAATTCATACCGTTCTAAATGAAACTTTGTGGGTTTATAGACCAATTTAATGTAAGAACAGTGGTGTATCCAATCCCCGTTTTTCGGCCCTAATTGCAATACATCTTATCGCAGTTTGCGTTAATATTAAAATTAAAAAGTAGTGCTAATGGTATTAAAGCTAGTGTCAGTAGTTTTCCCCTAGTTATAGTTAATTTGGGGGAACAACCTCCCCTCTTCCTATTTTTTCTTTTTTCGAGCGCAGGAAATTTTTACATCTGTACTAAAAAATATATATATGGAAATTTTACTGAATGTATACACCGAGTTTCCCATGAAATAATCCAAGTTCAGTAATTATACATAACTATCCATATTCAGTAATTATAACAAGGATAAAATAGATCAAGTAGTATTTACTTATAACTTCATAACAAGTGTATCAAAACAATATAGTACAATCCAAAATGCGCACAGAAAGAAAATAGTAAAGATGATATACATTACCGTCCAAAAGTTTAGAAGCAGGGACAGATTTTACAAAGAAATCACAAATATAGCAAAATTTTATATTGATTAGTTACGACATAAGTTAGTATCGTCAAATCATTGCACAAATTTTAGGCATCCTCAGCAAGTTTTGGAGACAATCAGCGTCAATTTGTTCTCAAGCGTTTTGCAAATATTTCCATACTTGTTGAGCATTCTGGAAACAAAGTCTCGCCGGTGTTCACGTGCTTGTGTAACCGGGTGCCAATAATCGCCTCTTGACGGTCGTAACGGAAACATTTGTTTGTCGTTGTCTATTAACGCACGTTGCAATATCCGGGGCCGTTAGACGTCGACGTCGTTTCGAAATTGCTCCGACATATCGATCTTCAGGTCCAGAAGTCGCCCGTGGCCGTCCGATACGCCTTCTATCAATGTTTTTCCCCGTCTCTCTTCTCCGAGTCAATGTGTAATCCACTCCTCGATTTCTCTCTCCTCCATCCCGAAGAGTACAGATAGTGGAACGTTGTTCTACTGTTAATTGTCCGCGTCTAGGCATTTTGACGCCCGGTATTTAATCAAATTGTTACAATGAGGCACTAATTTGAATTGACTAATGAAGCGAAAAACTAATTCTACACGCAAGACGATAGAACGCTAAGGTTTAATAAATTTACCACGTGCACTCATTGATTGCCGAAGTAGTATTAAACCTATTGAGTTAAAATACAGATTAACGATTTCAAGATATATCTATCAGTTATAGTATTTTAGTATTTTGCATTTTTAGTATTGTGACGTAATTTCCTTGCAAGTACTTTAATACATAATAATGAGAATAATTCCTTTGAATTATTATGTGCTAACTTAACTTCCAATCGTGCATATCAATTTCGGTAAAATAAAGATGTTAAATGTTAAAAAGTTTTCATATTATTCGGATATGTACGCGATAACGATGTATGCCGTTAGGCGTAGAGATAATAAACAGATTCTATTGGAATATAACGAAAGCGCAAGAAGCTAATATGGATAAAATTAAATGACGTTAGAGATACAGAAATTAGAAGGCAAAAAGGCCACTTAAGTTTAGATCAATTAATATACATTACCGACATAAATCACGTGATTTTACAAGTTTTATATTTTTATTATCGCTTAGAATTAAAAGATAAGCACGGATTTTTTTTTTTGTAATGCATGAATGGGTATTAATTATCGCTATACATCTAGTACATCTCGTTACAAAACCACACCCATAATTAAAGAACAATGAAACAGCAATAATCTAAAAGAAATTATTGGAAAAAGAAAGTATTGGAATTAATCGGAATTTTGAGCATTTAGCATAGCGGTGTTCTATGTTCATATCGCTATTTTTGTTTGATTTCTTAGTATGCTTTTTCATAGACGCACTATATATGAATATTAACATGATCCGCCCTGAAAAGGGGCGATCGGACACCTGTTTGTTCTCATACTAAATTAGCGTACAAACTCACAAAGTTTCATTTGAATCGGTCAGCATCGGTTACTAGTGTTCCCTTGTTAGTCTCGAATCCCCAGAGTATCTATACTAGATATAGATAGTGCATATATCTATATATGCACAGGTGTCTCTCGAGGAACTGTATGGACCGGTAGAAGAGCCGTTAGTACTCAAATAAATCGCCACAGAAAATGCCTAGAAACAATAACCAAACATATATAACGCTAAGGTAGCTTAGCTTCCTCATGGTATTAATGAAATAATTCGCGCCAAATGCAAGATCTGATTTTACTGAGGTTATTTAATAACAATAGGGTCAGCAATAGGAATCCACATATTCTCAAAAGAATAAATAAAAGTAAAGACACAAATATAGAATTGTTATTTTTTCAGGTATTATACTCAAACGCCATAGGCGAAGAGAACGCATATGTATACCGTACATCCTTGTACTTGGCCGCCAGCGCGTCCGCGGAATTCATTGCCGATATTGCACTATCACCCCTGGAATCCGCCAAGGTAAAGATCCAAACGACGCCCGGTTTCGCGAACACCATGCGAGAAGCTATGCCTAAGATCTACGCCCAAGAAGGTATGACCGGTTTCTACAAGAGTTTGGTACCACTATGGATGAGACAAATCCCCTACACGATGATGAAGTTCGCCTGCTTCGAGAGGACCGTCGAATTACTATACAAACACGTTGTACCGAAACCGAGATCCGAATGCAGCAAGGGCGAACAACTGGTTGTAACATTCGCGGCCGGTTACATCGCCGGTGTATTCTGCGCCATCGTATCCCATCCCGCAGATACGGTCGTATCCAAGTTGAATCAAGAAAAGGGACTTACAGCGCTAGAGGCAGCGAGAAGATTAGGCTTCGGTGGCATGTGGAAGGGTCTAGTCGCCAGGATTATCATGATCGGTACGTTGACAGCCGCCCAATGGTTCATCTACGACGCGTTCAAGGTTGCCACCCGCATGCCACGCCCACCACCACCAGAAATGCCAGAATCATTGAAGAAGAAGCTTCAAGCCCAAGGCAAACTATAATAACCTTCTTAGGAAGAAAAAACAAAGTATATATTAAAAAAAAAAATTGAAAAACTGTCACCAACCCTCGTTTTTTCAGTATTTATAAATTTGTTTATCAGATCGTGTGTATTATACTATAATCAATTTTAATTGTAAATAGAAAAAAAATCGTTTACATCTTATCAATTTATTCTTTACAATCTTAGTTTTTCTTATTCGATTATCTTAGCTCTTTTTGTCATCCTCAGTAATGGTTGCAGTATGTATACTTACGTAATAAATATCATGTTTAAAAATTGAAAATTTTGTTGGTTAAATTATATCGAAATGTTAAAAATCCTACTTGTTACTATTTACCCAAATATTTTTCCATGTTGTTTATTCTGTTTTCAGAAGTTAAATTCCTTTTTAAGGGTAAACAATTAGGGCATTTTTCATTTATAAGCATTTTTTCCAACAAAAATTTCTTTAAAATCATCGTGCTCGGGTTGTACTTTTTTTAACATTGCAATAACCATTACTGAATAATTAATTGAAATAAATTAAGTGGGTTAGCCGCCTATTGTACGAACCATTGTATCTTTACAATTACATTATATTTATTTATATTTTTAGTCCAATTTTACGCGTCAGTAGTGGCAAGAGGGAGATGATGTAAGATCTTCCATTGTTTTAGAAAAAATATATTAAAGATGATAAACACACTGAACAGTTTTTTTTTATTATTATTTATCGAATGTTCTGTTGGCACATATACAAGTGTTATTCTAGTTTTAAAATTCAACCCAATCCACTTCATACGCAAGATTTATCACTGCTTAAGTCACCTCCTGTTTCTTTAACACTGCAGTCTAAAGAGCCTATTATATTAACCTTTCGTTCCAATTTTGCTTGAACAGGTTTATTTTCTTGACTAGATTTAGTCGTCTGTGCAGCCAAGTCTTTCTCGTCGTATATTTGAAAACGTGAAAGGTTGTCTCTTTCTCTTTCAAAGTACTATTAATGTAGACATTTTAAAAAATATTAGTTTATTAAAACAAACGGTATTATTTTACAACAATAAAATAGATTAATTGGAATATAACTTAATCGTACTATCGCCGCCGGACGAGAAGACCCAAGGTTGCAAAGGATGGAATTTTACGTCAAAGATTCCAAAATCGTTATGCGGTTTATGATCTTGGAAGCGCTTCAACGGTACTATGAGAGGATTCTTTAACAAATCATTGTACACCATCCCATGAGACACGATCAAACTTCTATCGTCGGAGCCCGAAGCGAATAGCGGATATCTCTTATGATACGCTACTCCTCTCACAGCGGTACCGTGCAATCGCAGCGTCTGATAGGGTTTGGTACTTAGATCGAGATCGAACCAGAGAACCTTACGATCGTAAGTTGCTACCAATAAATTGTCTCCACCTGGATGTATCGCCATTGTAGAAATCCAACGTGAGTTGGTCATCAATTTCTTAACTAATTGTTGTTTAACGAGATCGTAGATTCTAACGTGTCTTTGCGTAGCTACAAACAATAGAGGGCGTAACGGATGGAACAGCACCGATTGTACCAACCCTTTCGATTTAGAGAACGGTATTTGGGATCTTCGTTTCGATAGTTGGCTTATTAAAACGGATCTATTCTGTCCATCCGGCATAACCGTTGCAAAGTAATCGCCTTTACAATGCCACGCCACTTGGGTTATTTCTTTGAAATGTTTAATACAAACTCTGATTCCATTTTGGTATTCTTCGTTAGTTGGTTCCTCCCATTTGACCGAATTCCTAACTCTTTCCGATATTTCCATTGCATCGATAGATATCGTTTCGGACGCTTCTTTGAGTACGGCATCTGTTTTGGAACAGATTAAAAAGTCCCCGACGTGCGGATTCAGTAAAAGGAGACGGTTTCCTGAGGCTACTGCGATTAATGATAAAGCAGTGTTAGGACACCATTGCACGCAACGTACTATATCATTTGTTTCGATAGTTTTCAAACAACGACCGGTGTTTACTTCCCAGATTCTTACGGTATGATCATCCGAACCTATAAAATTAATCAAGGTTACTTATATACCTACACGCAAAAGCCACATTTTAAAATTTATTACGAAATAAATAAATAAATAAAAAAGAAGAGTTTGTGAAAACAATCGCTTAACCTCACGACTCTTTCCCAGAAACTCCTACAGACAGTGGTTAGCGACTACTTTGGCCATAAAAAAAAAATGTATGCTTGCTGGGTCCTTTGACAGAAATCCACAAAACACAAGGGATAAGAGTAACCCTTGACGGTCATTGTAACCTGAGTAAACTTGGGCTTCGCACAAAACATCTGAATCCAAACGTCAATCGCACTAGTGCTTCTTTCAGATCCAAGAGAGAAAAGTCACACCTAATTACGAGGAAAATAATGATGACTATTTACACAGCCCACTGCAAAGCTTTTGAATGACTTCGAAGCTCCATTTAAAGCAAGAGCCGTAAAAAAGCACAATAACAGCATTGAGAAACTTGTGCCACGTTCCGAGATATGTGATATGTAATGAACCAGCTACCAACAACCACCGTGTGTATACGCGTTTCGCTATTAGGTTTTGTCAATTCTGTATACCTTCAATTTTTCTTGGTCCCCATAATTTTTGAGATAGTTAAAATAGGATTTACGCATAAGTCAACAAATCAGTATCTGCTTATCGATTGGTATCTCCAGTGACCGGTCATTATATTGACGATGTTACCCTTGAAATGAAGTATGTGTATCTCAAATTATATTGGTCGAAAAAATGTGGCTTTACAAATTATGCGATGTTAGACAACTTAAAAAAAAACATGAAATGCCTTACCTGATGCTAGATATTGTCCTGTCGGATCTGGACTTATGGTTCTCACCATATCTTTATGACCTTCATATTCTATACATAAAACAGTTGGGAACGGTTGTAAATCCCTCGGACTAGGAAGTTTTGGAACTAATTCTTCCGGTTCTATAGTCAATTTCATTTTTATAGCTCTAGGACACAGATAAAGGTCCAAACACCTAAGGAATCTCTCTTTGATGTACCTAGAATACGCTGGAACTTTTCTTAACGAATCAAATTTCTGAGGCACAAAATGCAATTTCCTCTTGGACGGGTCGTTCTTGTGCTTATTCCATTGTTTCAATTCTCGTTCGTCGAAGAGATATTCTGGCGGTGGATTGTAGGATTCCGCATGCCCTGGCAGCTGCCTCTTCGGTGGCGCTATATGCTTGTGTATTCTGCGCATTTCTTCAGCTTGATCATCAGTGGCCCACAGCATGTAGAATTGTGGTTCCTTTTTGGCTCTTAAAGCATCCTGCTCAGCTTTCGTTTTGATCCAACCCATCTTCAAAGCGTGGACCAATTTGGATATTTTGCGTTGCTCATGTTTACTGGGCAGAAAGGACCGTTTATGATCAGGAAATTTTCTTACTGGCGTTTTCATTACTTCGCTTGTAAACCATTCTATCCAGGGCTGAAATGATGAAAATATAATTTGAAAAAATTTTTTCGAAAAGAAACAAAATAATAGGGCTTCTGCAGTGTGCACCATTGAATTGCATTTACGATAAATAGCCAATTTAAAAATAGTTTACTCTGCAAAATTAACTCAATCTAAACGAATTAAATATATTTGTCGTTGTTAAATGGAAAAACAAAAGAAATGGTAGCCTCCTTTGAAGACAACTGAAATTTTTGGAGATGTGCAGCGTATCCCACTTAGGCAAAAAAAAACGGAATGAGTGTACTTTCCTTTGTAACATAAACGCGTATTTCAATATGTTTAATAATGATTTCTTAGTGCTTGAATATGATGGTTGTTAGTATTTAGGTATCCTAAGCATTATACATAATACTTACAGCATATTCATCGAATGAAACATCTGGAATTTTTTGTGCTTGTATTCTTTTAATTAATTGTATATCATCATCACTTAAAACAACATCTTGGCCAGTTTGAGGATCCTTGACTGTCCTCCAAAATTCTGGATTTTCCATCCTCTTTAAGAAATCATCAATTTTATCACCAGCTTCGGGCTTAATTATAGGTTTACCATCCCAGTCGTATCCCAAGTGCTTATAATCATTATACCACTTCATTGGGATATTGCCTACCGTGTTTCTTATATCTTCTTCATCTGATGTATCATGATCGGCATATTCATCCTGTTTCCTTGTGTTTATAGCATCTTTAGTTTTGGACTTTGTCCTGAACACGTTTTGATCATTTCTAGAATCGCCATTAATTTCTTCCTTTTTAATTTTTACAAATTTTCCAATTTCTTCATCATTATTTATGATCTTTTCTATCTTTTGATCTTCATCTTCATTTGAATTAGTGTTATCATTATCATTGCTACTTTGATCTTCTTTATCGGTTTCCTCATTTTCAACATCTTCGGAATCATCCGTATCTTCTTCAGTTTCTTCATCCAATGCTTCATCCTCCTCATCAGAATCTTCTTCTTCTTCTTGTTATTCTCCTCTTCCTCCTCATACGGTTCGCTACTGTTATCTAGATCATCTTCACTTAACTTTTCATCTTCCCATTCTTCTTCAATTTCACTATCTGAATCGGTGGTATCCGTGTCTTCATCTTCGATAGTGTTCAAGAATCCATCATCCTCTTCCTAAAATATCAAGATGAATTCGCATTTATTGATAGGCAACGATATAGTGATTACTAAAAAAATATCATTAGAACTAATGTGAAATTCTTGTCTATTATCTTGTTCATAAATTCGATTTTGGAAAGAATACTTACCCCATCTTCAATAGCATCATCTTCAGATTCTTTTGGCGAAGTGCTATTTTCTGGTGCATTACCATTATATTTTCGCTTTAATTTAGAATTGGATTTATACATTTTTAAATATTAATTTCCGATTTAACATGAATACTTAATATTTACACGTGTGTTGTATTTTTTAGGTTAGTTTAATTTGAAGAGATTGTATGCATTCATGGTTATGTTATGGTTTTTGAGGGCGACATCTATGCAGTTGAAAATAGCGCGAAATAGTTAAATTCCAATTGATTTAAAAAAAAGCATTCTTTATTATAAACTCTTTAACAATTCAATTAACTGAAGATATTCTGCATATGATCCTATTAATTTTCTGAAGAAATACATCTGAACAAATGGTAAGTATTTTTGATCCTGCAACATAAATTGCATCCTTCCAAATACTTCTACGAATATTCCAATTTTAGGATATTCTTCCAGATTGCTGCAATCAATCCTTACTTTTATTTGATCGGTACTGTCACGCGAAGATACCAAATAAATATTTTCACTGTCTACATTTACGTATCCTCCAATTCTGACATATCTATTTTCAGGAGCTGTTTGCGGACATAATTTGCTGAAACTCTGAAGATCATATAACGTAAATCTCCGTTCGATTTCTTCCGTCTTCGGTTTGGGAATAGCTTTTGTAAGATATGGCCAGAGATCTCTAGCATTAATAGTTGCGTTTAATACTCCTTTCTTAATTTTAACTTCTGGTACATTTTGTTGAATCACTTTTATATCGTCTGCATTTGTACTATTAGAAGACATATTTTAAACTGATAGATGAAACTGTTGTAAGTAAGAAGACTGGTGTTATCGAATTTAAAATCGGTCAGCTCATAATCAGCTGTTGAAGACGGTTATTTTGAAGAATTTTGTGATTACAACTTGCTAACTTATATACACGTCTGTAAATAAATTATTTGTTTATATAAATATATTAACATATCCTGGCTATGTGATATGCATACCTGGAATTATTTTTTCCGATATTTATAAGTTTACAAAGATTACTGTAGGATAGGAGGAAAAATGTTGCCACGCCTGTCTTTGACCAATCAACATTTCGGGTGGTTTCGGCAACTTCAAACGCTTCAAATTTAAAATGGCCGCTTAAGCTAAGTGTCAACAATTATTCAGTGTCCACATCGTTATCTTTTCGTTGTATGTAGGGATAAGTTTTATAAAATAGCGGTGTTTTTAATTTGTGTACTTAAAAATTAACGTAGCTGTAGCTGAAGTCGCATAGAGGAAAAATGTCGAACGAATCCGTTAAAAATGTAAGTTAGTTACTCTGTAATAATAATAGTCCTTTGTGATTGTTATGACTCATTGTTGATATTTCATCTCTTTTTGTGTAGTTTCCGAGCATAGAAACGCCAGGGTATGTAGGATTTGCAAACTTGCCAAACCAAGTCCATAGAAAGTCAGTAAAGAAGGGGTTTGAATTTACACTAATGGTTGTTGGTGAAAGCGGTCTAGGAAAATCGACACTTGTTAATGCTTTATTTTTGACTGACTTATACCCTGAAAGGGTTGTTCCTGATGCCATAGGTATCCTTTATTTTACTTTTAGATATTGCTCTAGTAAGGTTATAGTTCATGTAAATTATCTCTTATGGGCAAGCATGTAGCTTAAGTACCTAAACGTATATTTTGTGTAGAATCGATAGAAGACAAAATGTGTTTGGTTAGATACATAAAAAAGCCTAGCACTGTTGTTGGATCTTTCTACCATACTCTTTGCGTATATTTTATTTCTTTAACAATGACGAATGGAGATGTAAATGCTGAAAACCTCTACTTCTTCGTCTACATATATATATATATGTATATCTATCTTAATAGAGTGGCCATTTGAAAAAAAAGACTCTGCGATAACTAACTATTATCTTCTAAGAAAAGTGAATTCTGAGTTACATACATGTTACATATAGTGCTATCAATTGCCTTTAAAATCAAAATTCAAGTAGCTGTGGTAAAGGTATTCAAATTGACTCAGATATTCATCTAATCTGTAGCACTAATTTATTATTAAGTATCGTGATTTATTGTCTAACTAATTCAGTGAATTCTTGACCAAAATATCGGTAAAAATAGGTTTATCATTTTACATTCTACAATAAATTGAACAATTTCTTAGCGATCATGAATACCTGTTTGGTCTTGTCAACAGTTGAACGGGAGAATTATTAAGCAGAAAATTTTTGCTTGCTTATAGAAATAGATTGCCAATCTGTTTTTGTCTAATGTTTTTGCAGTTCTGGTATGGGTATAAATTGCTTAAGTTACTTCAGTGTTCCCAAATTTAAGAAATTAAGTAGCGTTCTTGTAAATGGTCAAAATTTTTGCTTGTTTTCGAGTTAATACGTATTAAAAAAAAAGGTAAGCATTGACCCATATAAAACAAAAAGTCGGGAATGGCGTAGCGTATCTGTATCAATCATTTTGAGACCTCCCGTTTCAATAATTTTGTTCTCATATGCGTTTAGTCCGTTTCTCCCGACTCGCTCTCTACATTCATATACATTGGACGTATCTTCCTATAGCGGATTATCGATCTGACAACAATGTTGTATTTTTTTTGTACTAAATCCCATTTATGGTAATATTTTTAACAAACAGTTTACGCGGATTTTTCAGCTGTCTAAATTGCATGTTTACCTGCGTGTGGGTTATATTGAAATACCAAAATATCTAGATTTTTTTGTTACTGTAAATAATACGAATGTCTTGTATTTATCACTCTGTAAATTTGCCATATGATGAGTAGTTTATTAGTAGGAGATAATTTTAATATTACAAAAGGTCATTTGACTTCCGCTACCATCCACCATTATTCATTCAACACATTATTGTCATTGTTTTCTTTGAAACAATGACAATAATACTTTGTTTATCTTCAATAAACATTCGAATTCGTTGATGTCCGGTGACCAGTATTCCAATAAAATGCTTTGATACAGAGCTTAAAGCAGTTTTAGGGCTTTAGATACTACTTGCACTTGAGACTTTAAAACTCTTTTGAAGTAATTTAAGCACATACTTGTAAAATAATCGAAGCCCTAATTTTAATATTTCAAATAATTTTTCTTGTACCACATTGTTAAGTATTTTAACGGCTTCAAATACTTTATAGTGAATATTTTGTACTTTTATTGTCAGTACGTTGTGCTTTACTAATTCAAATGATGTATTTGGTAATTCAAGCACTTTCATAAATTGGAAAGTATTTTCTACTTGTTATCTTGAAGTACTTTGATACTGTGCTTGGTGGTTAGTATTTCAAGCATTTTGTCAAAGTGACTTATCCAACTTTTTTTTTACGACCGTTAATATGTAAAAAATTGTTTTAGAAAAAAGTAATCAGACTGTAAAACTCGAGCCCTCAACGGTTGAAATTGAGGAGAGAGGTGTTAAATTGAGACTGACTGTAGTGGATACTCCGGGTTTCGGAGATGCCATAGATAACACCGACTGTTTTACCGAGATAATACGCTACATAGACGAGCAGTTTGAAAGATTTCTACGAGATGAATCCGGTTTAAATCGAAAGAACATCATGGATAACCGTATTCATTGTTGTTTCTATTTTATTTCGCCATTTGGGCACGGTTTGAAGCCTTTAGATATCGAATTCATGAAGCAGTTACATAATAAAGTTAATATTGTTCCTGTTATTGCCAAAGCAGATGTCCTGACTAGGAAAGAAATGCAGAAACTTAAGAAAACTGTAAGTAAATTAAATTGTAAATAGCATAATTACTCGATAATAATGTTAACATTATCCTTACCGATTTTAAATATATGCGACGAACTTTAAGGGCCGATTTTTTGGGTTATTTTGATCTGAAAAGTTCTTCTTAACATATATCTATAACGGCTTTGTTTTAAAAAAGAAGAATGTTGTGAGTAATAAATTAATGAATACGCAATAATACAAAGTAGGTAATACACAAAAAACAAAAAAAATCAGCTTATGGTAGTTATTGTAAATGTAGAGGCTTCTATCCTTGACCGCATTGATTGGTGGATGCTTTTTAAAATATCGGAGATATTTCGAATTGTTTCAAATGCAGCAATGTGCGGGTTTTCTTCGGTCCATGTATGATTATTATGGTAGTTGATATCACTATTTCTAGAGAAAGAAGCCTCATGGGTGTAGAATACTTGTGTTAAATACTCTTAATTGTATTGTATTGTATAAATTAATTGTAGTTGTTAGTAATGATCTGGATTGGAACAAAGCTGTCATTTATATATATATATATGAAAATCGCTGCATTTTCTTATTTACAAACATTTAAAATACATAGATTCCTGAGTAGTTCTGCAAAGAGCAAAGAATTAAAATAAAATAAATTACAGAAGAACCTCCTTGAAACATAATTTGTGTATTTCAGATCTTAGACGAAATCGCTGCCAACGGTATAAGGATATATTCCCTCCCGGAATGTGATTCTGACGAGGACGAAGAATACAAAGAACAAGTGAAACAATTAAAACAAGCGGTGCCTTTCGCCGTCTGCGGAGCAAACACTTTAATGGAAGTTAGAGGTAGGAAGGTTAGAGGTCGCCTCTATCCGTGGGGCGTCGTCGAAGTCGAAAATCCGGAGCACTGCGATTTCATCAAACTAAGGACGATGCTGATTACGCATATGCAAGATCTTCAAGAGATAACGCAGCAGGTACACTACGAAAACTATCGATCGGAAAGGCTTGCGAAAGGGGTTCCGGCAGTCAAAAGAAACACGTAAGTCATCGGTTTAAATTTAAAAATCATTTTATTGTCGCTTAGCACATTTACCTATATGCAATCTTTCAACGCGTTGCGTTAGAACTTGTTTCCACAACCTGTTAATGATCTTCGGTTTCCTAGAACATGCCGAGTTGGAATCTCCAGAAGAAAATTTCTTTAATCACTTCTCTGCCGTTCAATCACGACATCATCTTCCAATGTATACTTATGCTATCGATTAAACAATTTAAAAAATATTCATGGCAATCTGCTAAATATATAAAAATTTCGTTTTAAGCTTCTTAATTTCGTATTAACATTCCAATGTTAGATCTACATAAAACATATCGGCCAATGCCCAATATTTCCTTATTTGTAATGTCAAAGATATCCATGTATCTTTTATGTCTTGTCTTTTGTTTCAGGCTCATCGATGAGAAGAATCCTGCTGCCAACGATAAGGATCGAATATTACTGGAAAAGGAAGCCGAACTCAAGCGAATGCAGGAGATGCTAGCTGCAATGCAGGCCAAAATACAACAGCAACAGTGATGACAAGTTCCTTTATCTCATTCTCTCTCGAATCAGTTGCCCGTTTCTTTTATTTTCTCTTTGGCCACATCTAATTGCTCAAAACTTACGTTTCGTTTGTGTGGGTAATATTTGTGGCATTTTCAACCATTGTACTTAGGACAAAACTTAGTCGATTAAGAGTGCAAGATGAGCTCGTATATTTTATACCTTTATATATGTTATGTACTTCTGTAAGACTTAAAGGTGATGTCATTTTATAAGAAAAAAAAGTATATGTAGTTTTTAAAAGACGATGCTTCTTTTTGAATATTTTTTATATAGTTTGTATTATAGCTTATTTTTGTGCCTTTTTTTGTTCGTGGAGCGTATTGCTGCCCAGATCATATTTTTCTTATTCAGATTTTTTTATGATTATTATTATTATAAAGATATATTATGCGATAAAGGCCAAATATATGTTTTATATTATGTTCATCTTATTTAATTGTGCTGAATGTCGTCAAATTACATATTACATTCGCTCGTACAGTTTTATTCTCTTTTGATAAGGATCTATTAAATAGGTGTATGCGGATTGGTAATAAAACATTGAATTTAGAATAACAAATATCGATACGAATAGTCGTAAAAATCAAATATTTGAGTAGACCTCCGCTTAAACGAAAGTCGGAAACGTCTACAATAGTTAAATGCTCTACTGCGACATCGAAACACCTTGCTTTTGGATTTTCCAACAAACATTGTCAATAAAAGTTCGTCAGGTCTGAAAGTGGGCCCTTCGATAACCCTTTCAAATGTAACTCGCACACTGAAGTGAAAAAACAGCTTCAAGTTGCAAAATGATTAAAGACCTAAGGATAAATTTACTTTCATGGTTTGTTCCATCCAATATTGCATGGATGTAGTGCATTGAGTCCAAACTATCGTATGCGACATTACCACAGAGTGCATTGGGCAATCTTCAGCAGTTGACGAGTCTACTCGGATTTATTCGTTTGCTTTTACGTTCCCTCGATTGCTTTCTGTCCCGGTACCCAGGTTAACATCACTTTAGTTCGGATTTCCAGCCTATTGAGCGCATCCATACAGTCTCGCACCGTTGGTTTTAATAATTAAATAACATTGTACAATTTTCTTTATTATTTTACGAAATACTTACAAAAAGTACAAAAGTCATTCTGTTCTTGAACAATTAACGAGTCTACGTAAAAAAAATGCCCTGTAAAAAATATCTTAAATATATAATAATTACTGTTGATAATGTGAATTGCAAGAGAGTATGTTGACTAGAAAATGGAATGACTTATAACTAGATTCTTACATAAATTCACTCTAAGAAAAATCTATCACAAAAAATAGTTTGTTTACAACTAACTAAAATTCATATTTAAAATAATTAAAAAAATACTACGTTCGTCACCCGATATCGTACCCGATAACATTTTCAAGATCGTAATTGAATAATTTAAAATCTAACTCGTACATTTCGTACAGTTGCTTGATTTTATCCAGCGACAATTTGCCAAAGTACAGCCGCATATTATCGGCGGTATGCTTAGATTTCTGTTGCGGAAACTGAATGAATGGCGCTTTGACCATTTTTAAGATCAACTTCGCGTCGTCGTCGAATGTTTCATATTTCCCTATAAACGTGTAGTTCAACAGGCAAGGTTGGCACAGTTGACTTATAGGGCGCCAATGTTCGTTCGTAGAGTTGTCGTTAACCCCCTCTTCCGTTAGGTAATCGACGAATTCTCGGAAGGTGACGTTGTCCCCGTTTTCGAGGTCGCGAACGCTTGGATTTTTCCGATACTTCCGTACGATGTATCGACCAATCCTAGTCTAAATAAACAAAAAAGATATTAAAAAACAATTTGGAAATGTTTGTGCTTTTTACGTACCTGAAAATATTTTGCGCTTGGTTTATCGCCCACGAACTTATTTCTGTAAGCGGATAAGAGCCTTTCGAATGGATGCCGTACCATCATGAAGCTGGTGTATTCTTTCAGGAGCTTAAGGGCTTCTTTAGGAGGTAACTGCGATAGCTTGGTTATAACACCTTCTTCGTGCGCTAAGGATGCCGGAATAGATGATAAATCGCTTGTGTTGTAAAAATTTGTCAGCACCATTAGAACCCGTTTCCAATTTGTACAGGCAACCTATAAAATATATCCTGTTTTAATTATTTTCATTGGCAATTTTGTAAAGCAAGATGCTGTCCATTAATGTTTTGTGCCAACACAATGGTTCGAGATGTTCTTAGGAAATCTAAGAGATGGTGCTCGTAATATCGAAAATGGATTGTTTCTATGAAGGATCATTAGTAGAGAGGTCAAAGGCGGATGGAATTATTACTTTCTTGCAGAGACTAGACAGACTCGTGTTTTGTCGATTCTCGGGAACACCAGTAGGCAACACGAATCCATTTTCATGAGGCGAATAGATACGAGTCTATCTAGTCGCTACAAAATAATTCCATTTGCCTTAGTCATCTCTAATCATTAGTTACCAGGCAACTGTCTCAGTTGTATCCATCATACGGTTTCACTTTTTATTGTCAATTTAAGCAAAGAATTGTTCTTTATGTAGAAGGATTGGTTTCGAGTGATAATCAAACACATTATTAAAAGCCTTAACACTGAAAAAGATCAAAACTGAGTTGGATCATGTTCATGGCACATCGTTCTGGACGTCCAGTGGAAGTGACTACAGTCGAAATGATCGATAAGGACCATGATATGATTTTGAATGATCGACAAATCAAAGGGTACGAAATAATAGAGGCTATAGACCGCTATTGCTGGGTACAGTGTTTTTAATTTTGAGACTGAGTCTATTTTGACGCTTTTTTGTTGCAATCCTGACGAGTTTCTCAAATACTGAGCTTTTGAAGCTGAACGGACTTCGAAAAAGGCGAAAACGGAGAAACCGGCCGGCAAAGTGATGGCCTCGGTTTTTTTTTTTTGGGATGCACGCGGAATCATCTACACCGATCGCTTGGAAAAAGGACAAACAATAACTGGAATGCTTCACGCGTCGTTATTGAACTGGTTGAGCGAAGAAATCGAGAAAAAACATCCTCATTTGCAAAAGAAAATGATTATTTTCCATCAACACCTGAGCAATTTCGATGGTTAAAATTATGGAATTAAAATTAGCACCGTATTCGACGGATTTGGACTTCTTTTTATTATCTAAATTTGAAAAGATGGCTCGGCAGAAAACATCGAGCGAGAACGTCATCGCCTAAAGAGATCTTTGAAGGGGCTTAAAAGGATATGTTTGGACTTGCGGACAAATTGTCTAAACGGAATCCCAAGTAACGCAACTTCGTCCACAATCTCAATGAAAAATCCTACTTAATTTTGGACACGCGGTATAAGTAAATGGTGTAGGTTTATTATTAATATAACGTTGATACAAACAGTGCATCAGAAACCTTCTATAATACCATAAATAGATTTTTTTAATACAAAAAAGTATCCTTATACTGAATCATATGGTGACTAAGCCGTGATATGTAAACAAGTTTGTTCGACAAGTGTATTTTTCACCAGAATTACTGCTTTAAAAAAAGAAGTTATTAGGTCGAAAATTTGTCCAAGGATGCATTTAAAGCGGATCTTAATAGTTGTCTCAAATTAATCAGAACGGTCAGAATCGAGCAAATAGTTGTAGACCACTTTCTATCGATTAAATACTGTATGATTGCTCTGGAAACAAATCTGTTCCTGATTTAACTCTTATGAGATAGACAGCTTTATATAGATATATGCAGCTTGAAAAATTGAACTGTTCATATTTAGTTAAAAAAAAATACAAAGAAGAACAACACTTACTTTAGGTACGTAACAGTAAAGGAACTTATGGTTGTGGTCAACCAGAATATGATCAAGTTGCGAAACCTTCAGCTCCAATTTATGGTCCATCACGTAGTTATTGCAACCAGCTGCAAGTACATCCTGCCTAGTTATTTGGTCTAGCCAAGGATAATTGCTGCCACTAATTCCTGCAAAGAAAAAATCACATCGTTTCTTCTTTCTAGAACCAAAAGAATTTTAGGTCTTCTATTTACACGTAGAACAATTTTTGTTTAATAGTAACCGCATTTACATAGCAACCAATTAATTATGGATCACAAGAATAATTTGATAATAACAATTTTGAAATTAGTCGTTTGCGCGTATTCCAAAAACAGCTAAAGTAAGTATGAAGCGAGTCATCTTCAATACAAAGAAAACGAGTTTAAACAGAAATGACAAATGAATAATCACAAAAAAAATATATAAAAATATAACCAGATACATATAATGCTAAGTTAGCTTAGCTTCCTCACCGATATTGACGGAATAATTCACGGCAAACGCAACAAAAGGAGAGGAAATAAAAACAAAATACTCTAACATATGGACCTGTTGTTTCTACCTACCCGGCAGAAACAACAGGTGTGTTAGAATTCTCTTCCTCTCCTTTTACTGCGATTGCCGTGAATTATTCCATCAATACCATGAGAAAGCTAAGCTAACTTAGCATTATATATATTTGATTAATTGAATTGGTTGAAAATTAAGTCGCCCCATTGAAAATACCCTTACCATTAGTCAAATGTAACTCCAAAAATTATGCGTATTTCAGATTTTTTTATCCAACATATATTAAAATAAAGGCTCTAAACATTAAAATTTCAAACTTATCGTTATTTCGTGTATGCAGAGGAATCACTGTATAACATTTACTTAGAATCACTCCGTTTTATGGATGCCCTGTAAAGATACCGGAATTTCAGGATATGCAAAGTTCAAAATTGTTTCATTCCACTTTACGGTAATAATAACCACATGCAAACACTATCCATTTGGATCGTATTTTTGTTATTTAACAAAACAGGTCGTATGTTTCGCGGAGCGTATAAACACTGAAGATAAACAGAAGTCACGTTCGCGGAATTGCGGGCTATAATTTAGGAATACGAGGAAGCAATGCTTTTTCTATACAGAATGCAAATAAATCTCTCGCCCGAAAAGTACATATAAAATAACCGCGCCATTTTACGGGCGAGTTAAGAACGCGGCTATAATTAATACGTTGCATTAAAGCATATTTAGGAAAATTACACTGCTTTGTTGATACTCATAACTAATTCATCAATCTTATGGGACTATTATTTAGTCCATTAAGTTTTATTATCGGCTATTTTCGTGAAACGATGAAGTGAGAACAATCGCAATATTTTCTTAAAATGTTGTTGGTGAACGTTTTATAAGTAGTAAGAAGTAACTTTTCACAGGATAGACTTATGTTATCCGTACGTGAGAAATTAAGCAGATGCTTGTGAATCTCTGGATTTATTTTGTTCGAGATGGTTAACTTTTAGAAAATATCGCTACGTCGATTGCTAATCCGTATCTACAGAAATTGAAGTTTGGGAGAAATGCAGAATTTGGGAAATCCCGGATCAGCCACGGCAAAAATTCAAAAACACAGTTTTTACGAATTTATTTTAATGCGGCCTCAATAGCATGAATTATTTTTGGACAACATTATCCAGACAAATGGAGATAAATTTACAAGTCATGGACTCCTCGAACATGCGTAATTCTCATGACTGGAATAATTCAAATCTCCACGTATTTAGAAAGGAAAAATCCAACGTTTCAATCAATACCAATTTGTCTTCTAATGGTCGACATCTACGGACGCAAGACATGCATAATTAATATCACCTTTATTTAAGAGATATTGGATCAGACTCATCATCGCTTGTAGCAAAGCGTGTACATCGTCATAATTTGCACTGACTCCACCAACGACAACGCAGTATTTTGAAAATTTTCTAACTCGTTAAATAAACCGCCATAATTGTCATAAATAGCTATTAAAAGTATCTCAACGGAAATATTTTGAGATCTTAGTTGGCTTTCCTTAATAGCTGCAGCTTCTTTGAAATTGGATTGTAAAACCACAAATTTATTTGTTCGAAATATTTTGGATAATAAAAAGCTGCCTTTAAGCAGGATCTCAACGTGTGAGAATCGGCTGTGGTGGTTAGAAATTTTCATCAATCGTTTGGAAGATTTCAAACACATTTTTTGAATATTTAAAATTAATGCATCCACCTCTGGATAACGCTTGCGAATCGTTTGTCCCGTAGGATGTAAAGCATGAGCTTTATACGTCAGGCGCAAAAGTTGTTTACACTGTTGTTTTAGAGAACGGTTCACGTAATGCATTGATGCCTTGCCAACGCTCATAGACATAAACATAAACATCAACAGTTGGCTAGGCTACACTTCAAACTTCGGCAACGTATCCAGTACTACCCTCCTAATTGTTTCACCGGTACATTTTTGTATTATTCTGCTCGCTAATAGGACTAGAAAATTCGATCCGTCGTTTTGTCCATGCTTAACCACAGCCATTTATCTTTAATTCCGGCTTCGATTTTTCTTTCGTTATCTTCGCGCACAGATGCTAGATACCTGCGTAACGTTGTCCGAGATGGTAGCTCCCAGCTGGAATTGTATTTATTCTAGAAGTCATGAAACGGTTTTTGCTCTTTTTGCTCACTACCTCGATTTGCGAGCTGCATACAATTAGCATGCTCCGTACGTCGTATTTATGCTAGCATTTACACATTGTCTCCGCACCAGCATAATATTAATCGTACTGGATACAGCCCCGATAGGCAGACACGCTGGCCCACTCTAGCAATAACACTTGGTTATTACCAGAGTGTGAAAAAATTGTATTTAAATAGACGTTGTAGGATAACTCACGTGAATACATCAATGTTCTATTTCTTCATCAAAATGCATGTTTTCTTTTTAACAGAGAAATAGGAGAAATGTTGAAAGTTTTAATTGTATATTGAACTTGTTAAGTATTAAATGTATTTGTTATTGTACAAAACTTCGTCCGTGAAACATTTCGCGAATTCCAGCCAGCTCGCGCTTAAAGTCTTTTCACGCACTTCGCAAAAGTAACCATTACCAAAATCTAACGGCGCTTCGTTTTATTAGCCACATCTGTACATATGTGCCATATTCCAGAAATTACATTATACGGTTCCGTCGCAAGAGTTGTAAAATTCGTATGTAACGCTATAGGAACATATGGAACAACGTAATTCTGGGATCGCGTTATTCCGTTTACACCGTTAAACAGTTGATATTATCGTTAACAACACCTTAAATTATTATTAATTACGTACAGTTATATCTCCTAACTAATAAGATAATATAGCATCAATTAAATTATTATACCACATACTAGCGGCGGTATTTTAACACGACAACAGTACAAGTAACTGTTATTGTACCGGGTGGCCAAATAAGAACGGCGCTCGGCTATATCTTCGCAACTAGGACTTATAGAGCTTTCGGGTGAAACTTCTTTTAGTAAACGCGGCCAAAAGAATATGCCGGGGATGATTTTAAAGTTTGCAAAACGACCAGTAGATGGCACGTCAAGAGCGTCGATTGTCTCCTTAAGTAATTTTGGGATACTCCTGTTAGGCTTAACTGATTCTTGGTCTACTCTTTAAGAATTGTATCCGTACCACGTCACGTTGTTTGACCTTATAACAAATAAAGCGGCTTTTCGCAAAAATGTTAAAAATTTGTTGCATTTGAACGATCTACGACCTACCTTGGCCATCATCCGGTATCTGTAGATTGCGTGATTGGAAAACCGTCGGCCAATAGAATCGAAATCGCATTGAAATCAAGCAGACGAGAACCGTGGCATTTAATATTCATGTAAAATTTGAATATCCGAATCATCATGTAAGTTTCTGTGTCAATGTTCTAAATACGTACGTTGCATTTATGCAAACTGTACATTCCGTGCATATTAATTCCGCGAGCATTAGTTAATTCGCTATAGTTCTTTTTCAAATACGAACAGCACTTTGTACAGCACTTATTTATTTTCTCGTTTAAATAATAAACGAAGGTTCTGTCTACTTTCAATTTATTTTAAATAAACATACAATACCGCACGATGGAAACAATAAAAATACTAAATGGAGAACTTTATTATCATTGATATTTTAAAACATTGCTATTAAGAAAAAATTGCTATTGAGAAATTCTTTTTATACATCTTACCAGCTTTAAAAAAAAGATTTTTTTTAGAATACAACTGACGCAACAGTGGTTTGCAAAATGGATTTCGTTGCCTGTACTCGAGTTCTTTTATTCATCGATGGTTCGTGCGTTTTCAGCGGAAGCTCATGTACGGGTTCCTAAGTTCATCTAAATTGATAATCTCTGCCGCGTCCTTATTTTCACCGATAAGCTTCAGCGCTGATCCGTCAATCGAATCGGTCCGCTTTTTGGGCTGACGAATCCGATGGTTTTGAAGATCGAGACTACATTAATAATAACCATAGATGACAAAGGCAGGTGGAATTATTCCTTTTTTGCAGCGACTAGATAGATTCGTGTCTATTCGCTTTATGAGAATGGATCGATCATTCGATAACGTTTGCAATTATGCTTAAAAAAAGCGAACTAACCATGGCAGAGCGCGGCCAAGAATGCAATTAAAAAAAAAGTCTTCGCGATGCGTGGTTCAGACCACTCTTAAATGTTATAAAGAAATAAATAGACCTGAATCAGGAAGAAAACGGCAAAAACAGAACGTCTTTTAGAACGAATGGCTCACAGCACCGACGAAAATCGTCGAAAGAATTAAGTAGCGAGCTGTAGACGCGACATAGGGTTTCTCTGATCCCAAGTGAGGTAAGATGGCAACTGAAGGCGGCTAATTTACATGGGCGTATAGCGCGAAAGAAGCCGTACTTAACTCCAACGTAGCGAAAAAAAATTTGGAATGGACCAACAAGTACGCGCACTGGACAGACGAAGAATAGTGGCGTGTAATGTTTTTCGAGGAATCTAACATTTTCTTCTTTTATTGTAGCTTATCTCCCGCAATGCATCGGACCAACGGTAAAACATGGCGCTAGCATCATGGTATGGGGATGCATCAGGTGTTAGTGAAATCTTTCTTTGCGAACGGCGCATGAATAGCAACCGTTACATCGAGATGCTACAGGAGGTCCTGGAGCCATGCGTACTAAGATTGTTTGAAGATAAAAATGTTGAATATTTTTATAAAGATAACCCTCCTTGTCACCGAGCGACAAAGGCGACAATGCAAGCACAGTCCTCGCACTTATCATCAAAAACATAGCAAAACATCAGTGTGGGTGAAAAGGGCAGCTTCGCCAACAAATCCTCAACGAATAGATCTCAATTTCCAATGATGTATGCCGCAAATTAATTAGTAGCATGCCAAAACGTGTAAGATCTCTAATAAAAGCAGCTGGCGGACCAATAAAATATTGAAAATATTATTAAAATTACTTGTATGGTATATATACTTTGTCGTTTTATATATATTATTTATGTATATATTCCGAAGAAAAATTGGAAGTGCTTAATACATATTCACCCAGCTGTACTTCCCTTGAATGAGGTGGCATCACTTCCTAATTTTTACGATTAAGCGCCGAAGTTTTTCGATGAATAATAAGTCATAGTAGGTATAACCGTATTCGAATTTGGCGAAAAGATTATCAACTTATTCAACAAAATCTAGGCTCTTTAAGCAACGAAGAAACAACATCAATATGAACTATTAGTTTTAAACAGAATACATCAGAAAATGCCTTAGCCTTCTCGTGGTCTCTCTAGAGATAAAAGTACTCTCGAAACAGCATTATATATTTTTGATTATTAGTTTTAATAATGAACACGTTTGACGTATATCTTTTCAAAGACAAATCTTAAAAGAAATATTATATATGTAGTTTATACTTATTCCACGGAAAATTCTGTTAACATGCAGATTGTACAGACGGGCAAAACGGTAAATGGTCTATATTTAATAACATATCCTGCAAGCTTCCCGAACGTCAATTCAATTTTGTATGCTAATTGAAAAAAATTGCAATTTGCCTAGTGAACTATTACATTTATTACATTACATATATTACAGACGATAATTATTCTGGTAATAGTTTTCGCTTTCTCAATTTACATGTTTACATCATACATGTTAACATCTTAATGTTGCACGTTATCGATTATAATTCTTATTTGTTTACTTGTTGTGTTAGTATTGTCGGTTCACGTTAAAGTATTTTACATTTACCAGCTATGATGTCATAGTTATATTTTGGCTGCGGCGAGCAGAATATAATTAAATGTTGTAATTATTAATACAATAGTAATAATATACATAAGCATAAATATACGTTATGATGCGTCGTAGATTTTACTAATTTTTTTTACAAGGCTACTAACAAAAGATGAGAGGAATATTTTGATTAATTTGCCTGCTTAAGAACCGTTTAGAAGTGAATTGTTTCTAGAATTAGCTAGTTAATTATATATTGTAAAGCTGTAGACATATTTTTATTAAATATGTATAAAGAAGTTAGATTTCTTACGAAAAAGTGTTTATTATTATGAAATACGTTGTAAACGTTCATGCTGCTTGTATGTTCTATAACTTCCCTGTTAATAATCAATCAAAAAGAAAGAGACATCCTATTCAGGTATTAAGATGGATGGCATATGCACATGTTTACTTTTTTGTTTAGTCAGAGTTCTGTATAATTATTAATAACGACATCAACCGAGTAATTATAATAACAGACCAAGAAACGATGGCTTAAAATAGATATTTTTGCATAACGCCAGTGCGAATCTAACGTCTTTATTTGTAAATATATCCTTGGATACGCGATAAGAAATCGAGAGTGAAAACATTAAAAGATTCAACTTTACGAATTGGCATTTTATCAACTATTCTATAACCGTTTATTAATGCTGCATGCAATTCATAAACAGAATAAAAAGATTATACTGTACGCGTTTATAATCGTGTTTTGTTTTGAAAGATTAATTGCAGCGACAATTCGTTTGTGCGACTAAAGTTGCGTATATCCTTAAGGCTTTTAACGAGCTATTTGACATTAATGCGAGAATATCGGTATTAAATTAATGTTGCTTTAATAATTTCGTGTCTAATTGTAATAATACTTGTATATATATAAAAAAAAAAAAAAAAAACAGTACATGAAAACTGATTATTGTTAATAATTAAGGAGAGCCTGCACAGATATCAGTCAAGGCTTAAACGAGTTCTTTTGATGCAGAATGTAGTTATGGAGATATCTATGGATAGCCATTGAAATGATGGCACATACAAAAATTGTTTGCGTATTATTTATTTAATATATAGCAACGCTTTATGTGTTTAGAATGCCTTAAGAAAAGTTAGAATGTAACAATATTTTTGTATATAATATATGATAAATAATCGAAGAATAATAATTATTTATATTTGAATTATTATATTATTTATTAATAATTAGTGTCATGAAAATATTAATTTTTCCTTACTTCAAACAATATGTAGCATCACTTGTTTTAGAATTCTGATAAGTTTTGGGACTTTTTGCAAATAAGGCCGCCGCGAAACCCCGATCTAAGCCTCATCCAGCTGTTATGAGATGAATAGGACAGGAGAGTCCGAAGAATATGCCCTATTTCCGTAGGCTCTTCGCGTAAAAGGGAGTTTCTTTGATGAAACGGAATGTTTAAGAAGCTTTTGTTTATTTTTCGTTATTTTTTTGCTTTAATATTTTCATTTTAATCGCTATTAATGAAATGTAATAAAAATTTTAAGTTTTGGAAAAAATTAATTTGAATATTTTCCAGTTTTTTTTTTTATTCATTTGCGCGTCCGAACTAATACGAACGGTAGTGTACGTCGAAATCTTATTAGATTCGAACATAGCCGGTTAATTTGTCGCTGCCTATATCAAATAAATAGCGCTTCAATTTAAATAATTATTTGAAAGCAGGTCACATAATTTGGATATACTCACCAGCTCCTAAATCAAATAATTGGCATCCGTTAAGAATTGCAACAGTTTTTCTTAAAACTTGACCGCCATCAATTTGAATTTATGATAAATCGAAATTACATACGTTGCCATATTTTAAATATTTTAAACTGCTCAGAAATGTCATATTAAAATACTTATATTTCATATATTTTTTTTTGCACAATATATTAAAATCAATTTATTCTATTTCTCTTGGACATTCAGTTTTAACGTAGCAAAAATTTAATTTATAATGTAGGACATTTTTTGTTGTTAGCCATGGAACTTAGACTTTCATCACACAAATTTGCTGTTGACGTATTTTTTTTTTTTTTATAAAGGTGCCTTAAGGTGTTTCAAATTACAACGCCATAGTATTCGGTGGATATAATTGTAAAAAAGGCTGGAGAATGTTTTGTTCCATTATTTTAGAAAGCGACTTTTATTTTTATGTCAATTGTAAGGATGTAAGCGGGGCCCGTTTTTCAATTATATTATGTTAAAAACAATTTACATATCCGGCATAAATATTGTTTAAGTTATTTAATATGAGCATGTTTATTAGCCATTGTTATTCAGTAAAATTAACGGTAGAAAAGCATTATTTGCAATTCCAACTAAGAAAGCATTTGACAAAGCATCAGAGTATAATTTTAAAATAATGGCTATTACTACGCCAAATTAATTTACTACACTAGTATACAAAGATTTTATTTTAAACCTATTAGGATCATTAACCTCCGTCGTTTCTAACGCTTACTTGAACATTATTTCAATTTACACCACATAATTTAAGTTTGTTTCATATTAGGTTGATGTATTAAGTAATTTATGTTCATAATTAATTTTTGTTATAATAATATGTAAACAATATTAAATAAATTGAATAATATAAAAAAATATGTAAATATCTATAAGTGGTCTATTTAAAGTCGTGCCTTCGAAATATTTAATTTTATGAAAGAAAAAAAAAGAAAGAAAATTCAGACAAAAGATACTAAAACTGCAGCTTTTCAAATTATTCGTGAGCTATATGAAAATTTAAATAGAAACAATAAATGCTTTATTGTTTTTATAGATGCAAAGCATTTGGTATGGTGGGCCATGCAATGTTGCTGGACAAACTTTTTTTACGTATGGTATTGGCAGACGAACATAGAAATGGATAAAGTCGTAGACCGTTCGACGTAACTGTCCCCTCGAATGTCCCCTCGGTCACCTTTTTTGAAAACAGGCAAGATTCGAATAATTTTCCAACAAATAGAGAAGGTTGACGTTCGAATTGCCAAGTTAAAAATAATACATAGTGGTTCGCAAAGTATAGAAGCACAATCACGAATAAGAAAACTTGGCAAGGCATCATGTCCACACATCATCGAAGGTCTAAGCTTTTTAAAGCACATAAAACTTCATTAGAAGTAAAGTAATTTATATTGAAGAAGCGAAGGAAGAAGGAATTTTTTTGCGTTTTTTTGCGCAAAATTGGATGCGTTTTAGGGCGCATCCAATTTTGCCAAATGAATGTTTATGCTGCAAAAAAAAGCAATACGAAATATAGTTAGCGCTAGTGGAATGGAATCACGTGGGCCATCCTTAAAAAAAAAGTAAAAATCTTAACCCTACCAGGTATCTACATTCTCGAAGTTCTTCTTTATGTTAAACGTAACATTTCAAACTGTGTTTGAAGGTTGTTGTCGAATTGTTTTTTATATTTTTCCATTTTATTTCTCAACTCAAGGTAAAAATGCAGCCATCTCGACGTTTATCTTCGATACATTTGCGATGTATACAGTGCCATTAATACAACATATCAAAGGCATGATATAATTTGCGATGGATCACATGAATGTGAACTGTCGCAAATTAATCTCAATGACGATAAAACAACCTGCCTAAATTGCCATCAGCTGCCTAACTATACCAATATATTATTAGAAAAACCATTTTTCTTTTTTCAAATGTTAATTCCTTTATGCACAGAAGAATATGAGTTATGAGTGGCGAAACAATTCAACATATTAAAATAAGGATACCCGCTAATAATACCAAGCATAATAAAAAGTGAGTTTAGTCTTTGTCTACAATTGGATGGAAAAAAAAGTAAAAAAAAAACAAGTAACAAAAAATTAAAAAATAAATAAAAATAAAGATGCTTCGTTGTCGGAGTCTAAATAGTGTCTAATTAGAAAAAGCATTGGACAATGAAGAAGCTTAAGGTGCTCCGTTTTATTCGTCAATGCTGTATATAAATCTGCGAGGATTAATTTCAACATTCGAATTTAGACAAACTTCGAAGTCGGATTTAAATTTTTATTCAATTTCGATTATAAACATCGTAATTTAAACATTCTCAAGTTGTGTTAATTTTACACCGCCAGCGAATTAAATTTAGCAACTGATAATAATAAATAACTTGTTAATTCTCACCTTCTGTCTCACTAATTGCCACTATCAATCCTAGAAGCGCGTTCCAAAATCGCATCTCGTCACCGAAAACACTTCGCGTCCGTTTTCGAAAATCGTCCTGGCGATAACAATACCAACAAAAACAATAACGGCGCGTCCGCTCGCGACGAATATTCGCTCGGATATAAAGACAACTCCGCATTAATCACTAAGAACATTATTGTCATTCTCTGCGAGATTTTTTCCTCATGCGCTTGATAAATTTGATATCCGATCCGTTTCTGACACCATACGTCGATACCAGCTCATTATCATCGCGCAGCACCTCCGAGCCGTGTTGCAAATTATACGTCCTCCAAACGTAGCGCCAGGATATCTTCGTCTTGCTGCGCTGGCGCTGCTGCTTCAACCCGAACGTTCGCTGGATCGCCTTCTTCAAGTCGCGGACGACGGTTCCCTGTTGTGGAATCTGGAAAAGGAGGCGACGAAAGTTAAACAAGATAAGGTTTCGGTCTATCTCAATGATACCTCAAGACGGTGGAATTTACGACGTACCCGAACAAGGGTTTTGGTAATAAAAGAGTTTTACGAAAGCGGCGATTAAGCGTTGTAAAAAAATAATTAAATTTATCACAAATTGTTTTATTTGTGTTCATTTTTCGGAGATTATCCAATAAGATTTTATTGATGATTGATTGAAGGAAGACGGATTATAAATGTTTGATAAAAATCTAAATATTGCAGTGTAATATGTCAGATACCTATTTAATTTACATACGAGTGTGTTGGCGATCAAACACGAGGATAGAAATATGTAGGTGAAACCGATGGAAAATAATCTTTAATTTTTAGTTAATCTTGATATCTAAATACATAACGCACATGATATATCAGCTGACAGTTGATAACGTTCCTAAAATTTTGAATGAGTAAGATTGCAAGAAATCGATTGTATAATCGATTGTACAAAGGAAACGTACAGCCGCAGTCACTGAAAAGTCGTAATAAAATTGAAAAAGCCGGATTATATTACCTTAATTAAAGTTGTTCACGTCAGTATTAGTGAAAATTTCACTTGTGCAGAAGTAAAATGTTTGAAAATCTAGCAGTTATAAAAGTTCCAAAAAATATGTTCAGATTAAGATTATTATCGTGCATTATTATGATTCGCTACTTTATTCACTTTCACTAGTCACTACTCAATGAAGATGAGTTGATTGCATTAATGGCTACTTTTCGTAACCAACGTACCGCAGGTGATGACATCTTGCCAAGTTGTTTGTTCGCGACTGCAGATTCATTTTCGTATTTCCTCTTAAAATCAGTATTATTCTTTCTATTTCTTTCCGCTGTTTTCCTGAACGTTGGAAAGGAGCCAAAATCATTCCTGTGTTTAAACAAGGCAACCGTGAAATATAATAATATCCAATTTTGTAAAACTTTTTGAGAAGGTATTGTATGCTGCCATTTATAATAACACGCGCTCTTTTATTGCCTCGAATCAACATGGCTTCATTTCCGGAAGATCTACGGTTACGAATTTGGCAACCATATCGAGGTTTTAGATAGGCGTGACTAAGTTGATGTGATCTATACAGACTCTGTACCGCTTTCGACATAATCAATCAAATATGTAGTGCAAGCGTAACGGTGTGCCCAATCGGGCGGTTTTTGGGAGTCGGATCCCTAGACGCAAAACAACCCGTAACAATTTATGTCATATCTTCGAAACCATTAGCAGTGTTAAAAAGGAACTTTGGACAATTTTTATTCTGAATTTGGATTGAAGCTGCACAAGAATATCAATGTTTTGCTCTCAATTTTATGCAGTTTCTTTTGCGATGCTGCATGTTGCATCACTGCTGTACGAAGAAGGACCGCGATTGCTCGGCTTCCGGTCTTTATAAGGTTGTGTAGGTGGACGTGGCGTGCGAGAGGGGTTATAATTGGGGTATTCGGACAAGATGGATTTTCACTGAAAATGTAGCGGGTAACCGTCGTCTCCGTTTATATTGTTGGAGTGTTTGCAGAATTCAATAGCTTCTCAGATTTTTCCAGCATAATAGTAGGGTTCTCGAGACAGAAGTTTCGTATTTTTAAGTAAAGTTTGGTAGGCTGGTTTCCAGCTTGTGCTCGGCCGATGCAAGATCGGGAATCCGCGTAGCGATCTTATACAATGCTCGAGCTCCGTCATCTGCGTGCTGATTGACTGCGTTATTTCCTAGACGTACAAATGTACGCGTCTGAAGTAGACTACTTTAGAGGGACAACGTCAAAACAATTTTCAAACCTCTTTCGAAAATCTCCGACTTATTTCCTTCCGACAAAGACAAAACTTCTCTCCTACACACTCAGGATGTTTATCTGATTACTAGTTCTTGTGATAGCCGCTACATTTTCCTCTTGTCCGAATCCGTCCATCATAACCCGTATCGCACACCTACCCAACCCTATAAAGAGCGGACGCCGAACAACCACGGTCGTTCGTGTAACGTAGCGTGTAGCAGCCCAGAAGAAGCCCCATGAAATTGAGAGCGAAACGCCGGCATTACGACGCGGTTTCAACCCGGAAACTCAAACTCTTTAAAAAAGAAAACAACGATCGCGGAAGTCTACAACAAACTTTTTATCTGCTTCCAGGATATCATGAACTGCCTCCAAACCCATCGTTTTTATTTAAATTAATATATCTGCTTACGAATTCAATTTGGAGGAAAATAAATAACTGGAGAATAATCCGACGTATTAAAATAAAGACTCCCGCTAATTAAGAATACCAGGCAGTTGTTATTGGAGAATAACTTTGTTAATAAACTGCGAATTTAGCCCTTTCTTACCACCGGATGAAAAGTAAGTAAAAATGCATTAACATTTATTATACCTTTAAAAATTAATCAAACAAAAAATCTTAATAATGATTTGTTGAGTTTAGATAGATTCGCTTGCAAAATTTTCGTGAAAATATGTTTATAATAAAATCGTAAGAGAAGTTATAGAAGTGTATGAACCAATAAACTAGTATATAACTTCTATCAATGGTATTAAATAGCGTAGATTAGATAATATATAATGTAAAGTAATAAAATTAAATTGTATATATTAGACAAATTAATCAAAAAAAAAACTATTTTATTGCACCTATTTAATGTTTACTGTTGCAATGTTGCAAACGATGAAATTACTTGCACCACACACAACGAATGAATACAGGTTTGCCGTGAATATCACGCCGTTACGAGCTATATTTTTTGAAAAGCAGAAGTTATAGGATTTTCAAAATGTTGTTCAAAATTGTTCAAAATGAATAGTGTCGATATCTTATCGACTTATCTACACGGATCTCAAGTTTAATAAATCAGATAAATTTTGAAGTAGGAAACTGGCCAGATATTAAAAAATAAAGCACGTGTAAACTTAATATTATTTTCGCAAAATGCGTATTTTAAAAGGAAGTTGCTTGGACGTGAATGTGGTAACGGTTTTGCAGGAAAGATCTGAAAAGCAGATCAAACGTTTCTGTCTCATTCGCCAGTATCTGCGGTGTATCATAAATCTTTAGCATAAATACTTATAGATAGAGAGGACAAAGGCAGATGAAATTGTAGCGACTCTACAGACTCGTGTCTATTCGCCTCATAAGAAACGGTTCGTGTTGCCTACTCGTTTCCCCGAATCTCGTTGAACTGATCCTATTCAAGATTAATGATTTCAAGTATACTTTCTAGTATGTATAATTTTAATTATTGCAAGTGTAAAGTATGAAATACTTAAGCAAGATATTTTTGCCAATATTTATCCAATATTTATTATTGGATATTTTAAGTGGTACTCGCATAATAAAACGTGCAAAAAGGAAAACTAACAATTAATAAAAATTTACTATTAACATTGATTGTGTTTATTAATAAAAAAATTAATAAAAACAATCAATAAGCAGTTTATTATTGATATAACAATTACCACTAACAATGATTAAAAATTTAATGTAATCGTTAAACACAAAAAAACTAACTAATTTGTACTTACAGTTATTGATGCGGTTCGTAAATTTCCAACAAGCAATAAATTTGGTTCTTTATTGGACGATAAGAATAGCATTAGTATTAACTTAAAAGCTGTACTTCGCGATATATAAATGAAATCTATATTTAGACGATTTGAGAGAAACAGGTGTAGTAAAAAAATCAATCGTTCCACATGGATAAGGTGATTTTTTTTACGACAAAGCCGCTGATAACTTCGGCAGAAAACAGACGGATGACGTTAAATAAACATAAGCAGCGTTGGAATTTATTTACATTTGTAGTATTATACGTAGACTTAGATGTTCAATATCTTAACTTGAAAAGCTGATAGTGATGCGATATTTTTTCGTAATTTTCAACGTATGTATGGAAATTTTTATCTTGAAAAATGAAATTCGTATATGAAATATTTCCAATAGTAACGGTGTTTATCAATGCTTTTTACCTTTAGGTTTGCAAGCTTGTTTAATTTTTATAATATTCATTTATTGATTCTTTTCATCCTAATAAAGCAATTCTCAGAAATTCCCAACACCTTCAGTGAGTATTCAAATCAGCTTTTTTGAAAGATCTAACATGAAGTCCATATTTATATAAGCATCTGATAATATATTTATCAATGTTTTTAAAAGCAAATTTACGTACCCATATTTTTGTGTTATAGCAACTCATAGTATTAACAGCATCATCAGCGTTGGGTTGTTACTTTGAGGTATCTTTTGATGTGTTTTAATACAGCGTGGTAGCCTATGAGGCAACTTGTGTGCACAGACATCATATGATTTGTGTATTGTGTATTTCCATATAGTTTTGGAAATTTATAAAAACGAGATTGGAGGCTGCAAGCTGATCCGCATCGGCTAGCAAGGCAAAATAGGACGTGCAAAATTGGCGGACACCAGGGCACTACGTGTTGAAATCGTTTCCTTCATTCAATTCGGCTGATCTATTGATCAGCAGGAAAGTGCGTAATCTGTGGTAGAGCTTAGTAAGCGAAGAAATATTCGGAAAATTTGCAATTTTAATTTCTAAAGGCGTTACCATCTACTACAAGGTTACTGTAGGGTTGCCACCTGTTCTGCAATTATCAGGATTATCTAGGAATAGAACCCATTCTCCTTCAGAATAATACAAATCTTCATATCTCGAATTGTCTGGTTGTTCGTTCAACTGAAAATATCGGTGGGATAAAAGAAAGTGCGATCGAAAGTCCAAAGACCTCGATTGATCAACAGTTACAGTAATTTGGCGCTTCAAAGTTATCTCCACAACAAATCATGAAAAATGACTGAACTGAAGCCTATGGATGATCAAAATTGCCGTGTGTTTGTCGATTGGATCTTACAGGAAAGTGCAGTTGAGAACGGTTTTTGTAAGCGAATCATAACGAAGTTCGTTTTCATATCGGTGGTTACGTTACTAACCAAAGCTATCGCTTTTGGGGATGCAAAAATTTTGTTTTTTTTTTTTTTCAGTGACATGGGAGAATGAAGGACGTTAAGATGAGTTAGGTTTATCTTAAGTTTACCTTGACGGATATCTTATAATATCAAAAGAAGTCGACAACTCTGCCCTGCGCGGCGATCGAAATTGATCTAGCGATGCAAACGAAATGCAAATTTATTTTTTCGGCAAAATATTCTTTTATTTTACGTACTACCTCTTAGATCTATATCCTGTATTATTTTTAATGCAAAAAAGAAAAGCAACGCACTGGGTTAAACAATATTTTAGGTTTCCACGACCGTTAGTAGTTATTGTACTGCAATGTGGTCTTGAAAATGGCGACTAATGTTGTCAAAAGCAACAATGGAGAAAGTGAAAATCGAGAATAGCTACAACCAATATACAAAGTGTTCTAAAAATATTTTAATAATAGACTTATTATTACAGAACACCTGTACGACTATGACCAGCGATTGCTGGCATCACGTTCTGTGCAGGCTGCAAAGATTTTAAATCGAATTTCTTCTGCATCGACTTCGACCATTGTGCGTTGTTGTCAATGATAGAAATCCACTACTTCGTTGCAAAAAAAAAAAAAAACACTTGAATAATGCGAAAAGGGACTTTACATTAATACGTCTTTCGATATCGATACGAACTATTTGTGCTCACGTAGTTCTAATCTTTAATCGCTTTAAGAATGTCACACAAAACGCTAATCTTCACAAAATTAAAATCATATGTGATTTCCTGCTTTTTTTTATATCACATTTCACACCTGCAATTTGACCTTGCAATTTCGACATTTAAAATCCACTCATTGCAGGGAATATTTTTAATGGGTAATTCCCAAATTAATGATGCGGAATAACAACGTAGCGCTTATATTTTTGCAGGGGAAATGTTATGCTTACGTTCAGGAGAATTATTACGCTTTATCTGATTTACGACGTTTTTACACTTCCTTAATTAAAACTTCACAAGTAATGCGTCCTATTTTTAGTCTTAATTCCGAAAATCCTCCATTTACACGACCAGAAAATAGAACAACTACGCCCAATTCAGGCTAAAATTAAAATATCTCGTTTGAATACTAAGATGGTTGCAGGAATTTCGTTTATAAACTAATCTCTTCGGTTGTAACAATGTTATTCTTTTTCTTATAAATCGTGAAATACAAGTTTTATAAGATACTTTTCAAAATGTGAGAAAAAAACGTATACATTGTTAGGCGATAAATACATTGAAAACGGTAATTTACAATAACCAAATATATATATGTATACAATGCTAAGATAGCTTAGCTTCCTCATGATATTGATGGAATATTTCACGGCAAACGCAACAAAAGGAAAGAAAAAAATACTGTAACACACGGAATTTTATCATCAGAAGAACCTGATGATAAAATTCTGGTATTACCAAACAACGACTTTTCTTCTCCATTTTGCTATTTAACAGCATTTGGGGTATTTGGCGCAAGGAAATTACAGATAAAATGGAATGCAGCGTAGATTTCTTATTTTCATCCGAATTGATCTGTCTCATAAACCAGATCGATTTCGAGCACTCTCGAAGCGATTATACATCTAAGGTTCGATTCAACATTGAACATCCAGCCATATGAAAATTAATTAATAAGTAATTGTAGTAATCGTCGACCTTGCGGTGATGTTGCTATATTTGGTAAATTCAAATCGACAATTCACCGTAACATTACGGATTGTAGACAAACTGGAAGGTATATCAAAAACGCGCGGTCAAGGTAGAATCTGCTGAATAGTAGTTGTAGATAATCGATTTATAGCGTTGCAAACATTTCGAAACGGGCATCAGATTGAATAAGTGAAAAAGTCCCAAACCTTAAGCGACACAACGAATAGTCTTCGCTTAGAAACAAAATGGGAATGCTGTTGATCAAATTTTGTTCACAATTGAGAGCCGTTTTGGTGTGTCTAAGAGAACCAAATGAACAATGGGGTGGTATCACATGGAAAATTGGTACTGATTAATCGTGGTCGTTTAACAGCAGAAAAGTGCACAATGGATATATTACAAGATCATGCGATACCTTTCGTCCTATATATTGGCACTGTGATCGACAATACCACAAGTATGGGAGGACGGACAACTACCATCATAAGAGCTCGTGAAGGACACGCACAATATTGAAAACAAACACTAACTTAGATTACTGTTAATAATTACCAACCGTTTGGAGTGTCTTCAAATTTTGCAAAAATCTTTGAATAGGCTACGTTGAGTAGGTTAATTTCTCATTTGAACAAACATAATATTTTAACAGGATATTAACACGGTTACTACGTTATTCGTTCTGCATTGACCGCCATTCACGCTTTTCATGAACAGGTTATGCGAGGTTTGGGTTCGGGCGAATTACCGACAGGAATTGTCTGTGATTCATAATCTTCTACTAAGTACGCGATATTTTGGGGGGCTATCGCTAAGTAGTTTGAGACAGGTTTAAAAAATCGAAAAGATGTTATTATTTACTATCAATCTGATCGCAGTCTAGATTTCGTTAAAACTTCTAGTTATATTTATTTTTATTGAAATTTACATCGTTGGAATTCTACAAAAATTTCACTTTTCCTGACATTACCTATTCTAATTCTAACTAAAAACCTAATTTTTGTAGCTTACATAGTTTAAAAAAAATTAATTTCTACTTCTATGGTGTTTCCGGATTTTTGTGCGGGTAGTATTGTATTTTTTACCTTTTTTCTCTCTATGTTTGTACGGTATTTTCCCATTTTTTAGCTTTTTATAAAGGAAATACCTATTTTTCCTACTTTTTCTTGTGCTCATACAATTCGTTTAGTAATCATGGCTGGGAGAAGATCGATTCGAATAGGTGAGAGGCGCGCGGAAAATATTTTACTTCGGTAGTTCGAAAAATCTGAAAATGATGGTGAAAGTGATCAAGACGTTGCTGTTAAGTCAGATAATATTGATGAAAAGGATTCAACTGAAGTACATACAGAAAATTAATCTGAAAATAGGTCTGATGCAGAAAATATTGATATTACTAGTAATATTGATGACAAAAACGTAGATTTCTATTTTCTTTCAAAAATACTACAATTTGCTTTTAACTTAAATAAGAATAATAGGCTTAGTTCTACAAACACATAGAACGGGACGATAATGTACTGCATCAAGAAGAAAGGCCAACAAGATACGCAAAGCGAAATGTGAACAAAATTTGCAGTACTTTTAGATTAATTTTTAGGGATAATATTGTAAAACGCGTTGTTCAATGGACTAATGCCGAAAGTAGACTCAAGCATGAAGATATATGGAAAATCCTGAATTCCGAAGATTTTATACGTTTTGTTGGATAGGGGATATTGAAAAAATTTACAAATCTCATAACGAAGAAATTACAGATTTGTGGGACGTGGAAGATGAACGCCCTATATTCAAGAAAACTATGAACACACGCAGATTTACTACAATTTCTCGATGTCTACGTTTTAATAATGTCGAACTCGAAGAAAAAAAATGAGATTCAGATAAATTATCGCCAATTAAAATGTTCTTTGAATTATAGCTTTTCGTGTTCGGTGTCCATTCAAGCAGCAAATACCTTTTGAACCAGGGAAATATGACATAAAAATTTGGGCAGCATGCAATAGTAAAACTTGATATGCTTACAACTGCCAAATATTTACTGCTAAAATAGAAGGCTAGCGGGAACAAAACCAAGACAAGCGTGTGGCCTTAGATAAGCCTAGATCTTGGAAACGAAATGCTTTGCTAGGTACAATACAAAAAAATAAACCAGAATTTCCTCAAGAATTAGTGACAATGCGTAGGTGAGAAGTATATTCAACAAAACTTGACTATCAAGACAAAACCATCAAAAAAGAGAAAAATTGTTACTTTGCTATCCTTTATGCATTACAGTGATAAAGTTCTGATCTTATCCATGATGTTTACATCATGGATAAGCTTCTTAGAACGAACACTATAAAAATACAAGCTAGAAGATGACCGGTGACAGTTTTTTTATAACATAGTAGATATTAAGACATTGAACATTTACATTATGCGGGTTCATCTAAACGATGAATGGAAAAAAATGGTTACAAACAGCGTGAATTTTTGAAGCAGGTAGGAAAAGGATTAGCTACTACCGGAATAAACGCAGAACACGCTTGGACGTTAGAGAATCACCCGCACAAAAATCAAGGAATGAAACGCGGCAGGTGCTGGAAAAGTCCTGAAAAAAATTTGGCCAGAAGATTTTCTAAAAATTTCGGAGTTGCAATAGATTTATTTATAACATTACGAATATGTAACTTGCCTTGAATGTAAATAGCTGACTTTTTACTGCTATTATATTTAAAATGTTTAAACATGTTCAACAAATGTTATACAATATTTCTGGCAGTATAAAGGTTAACCAGTAGCAAAAAAACGACTATTTTGCTAGTTTAATCGAGTTCGTAACACCAATACTAACGAGGGTAGCAACAATGTTGCTACGTATATACATACATAAATGCTACAAAATGATCGATGCAATTCTAACTAGTCAGATATAATTTAGAACAACGAAATTCGAGGTATAAATTTTGTCAAGCCAAACGAAGGCAAAGAAAATAATTCGCAAACCTAGGGTGTTTACTTATATCGCAAACGAGCAAAGCTATGGGCGCCACTGCCAGCAAATCGGATAAATAAACAAAGTGTCTCTTAATAGTTAGGAAATGAGTTATTTACGGTATCGTCAATTATTGCAACAATTATTATAATTGTAGATGCACCCGCATAGAAGCTATATTAAATTAATCAAGCATTTTTCAATTTTCAAGATTTATCTTTCAAAATAGCAAGCGCTTACGGAACAACCGCGAGAACTAACATGCCGCTATTGAAGATTGATAGTCGCGTGTTTTAGCACGGCCCGACAATTAGTAGATGTTATATTCCTAAGAAATAAATTACGTAATGAGCAGCGCCCAATTAGGATAAAATAGAATGGACTTTAGCATGACCACATTTCACCACATTAACAATAACAGGCCTTGAAATCAATCATGTAATTAATCATCTTATGGGAATCTTAATCGCGGGCACATCAAGACAACTGACGTACACACTTTAAGACGTTAACACGAAGAAGTAGTTCCAAAAAAATCTTTTCCAAATAGAAAAATAGATCCGTTTATTATGGCTCTCCTTTGGGTCTCGGAAATTAAACATTTATATTAGTTGAGTTCGATCACTTAACTTCCTATAGGATATTTGCAAAAAAGAGCGGTTTTTCACGTAAACAAAGGGCTAAATATATATTTCTGGGAATATATCAAGGCCAAATCATACATCAAATGTAAGAAAATGTAAACCCAAATATACAAACGAATTTTATAACAACGTAGTATGTCACAAAGCTTAATAAAATGATAGGATTTAAAAGGAATTGCATTATAATAAGTATTGTGATTTATAATTACTTACATAGATACGTTCGGAAATTAATGATAATTACAACACACGATATATTAAAAAAAAAAAAAACGAGGTCACTTATGGCTTGAGATTTGGTAGAGCAGATACAAGAAGCTTATGAGAAATAAATCAGTTCAAATTTAGCACCAAATAAATGTAAACATAACCTTAAATAACTCACCACTACAGACAAAGTACTTTCGCTGTTTCTTAGCACATTTACGGTAATAGATTGTCCCTGTGCCACTGCTACCTGTGCCAAAACCTCTTCTGTCGTAACATCGGATGGTAAATCGTTTAATAGTGGATCCGAAGCAAGTAGCCTTCTCAGGGAGCTCTGCGTTAGCTCCAGCAATTGCCCATGGTCCAGCTTCTCAAGCTCCTCGTCTAACGATGTCTTCTCAAGGGTCATCCTGGCGGCGAAGTTTAATCAATTGAATCACACTAGGGTCACGAACTCTGGCTTATTTATTCGGAAACCAGGCTTTATTTCTATCGTGTCGTACATTAAAAATGTCAAGAATGTCAAGACAATTTTATGAGGCTCTAATAGATGGCGCAATACAATTATATTTCCTCGAAATTTATAGGAAATTAGATTTGTATTAATTGTAATTAATATATTGTCAAGCTTGTGCATATTTGAACTTTGGAATTAAGATAGAATGTTTTATATTTAATTTGAATTTTTTTTTAATTTATTGGGATGTGAGTATGATCCATAATATTCAGAAAGATGGTGCTGTTAAATTGGCGGGATAATTCAATTGAAAAAAAAAAACATGGCCAGTTTTGAATTGTTAACCAATATAATTTTCATATAATAATTTACATAATATCGATTTACTGTTACACACAAATTTTAAAAGTTTATAACGAGGTTTGTTTAATCTATCATACGTACATATGTGGAATAACAGTTTCTCCATGCAGTAATAGGTGATTCATTACTGAAGCTTCATTGACGTCATATATTTTAATGATCATATTCTACCATTACATGAAACGTATGTAGTCTTGTTAGAGTAGAGTAGATAGAGTAGATGAAATGTTTGAAAGAACTAAATATATTCTATTTATTTAGTTCTTCCTCGCGTTTAACGACATTATTGGCAAATTATGCAATTGTTTATAATATTTAAGAGTTGACTTAGAACCCACCCTCTTTGCGCGTAGTAATGCATTATCTTTCATTTTCATCATAAGTTACCACATTTGGCTTGAAATATGGACTTGATTTTCTAAATTCAGATTTAGTCTTAACCCTAAACTGCAGAAATATGGATTTATACAATAGATAGAAAAATCGGGAATTTAATAGTTCATGTATTAATAATTAAGCTACGTCATTTATAAAAAATATTATGATTTAAATATTAGGTTTGATTTGAAGCAAGTATGCTTTCAAGTGATTATTGTAGAAGTTTTTGTAAAAGGTTATTTCGAGGTTTCCACTATATTTTTAGATATATTCAACAAAAACTTTAAGAATAACATTTTTCTACGAGGCGCGAACAAAATACAAAGAATTAGAAAAATCAAACTTGGTAATTCGATATTCTGTTAGTAACTGCAAGTTTGGAAATACGTACAAGATGGTAATCACACAAAGTCTGAGATTCCTGTAAGCTGTTGTTAATCAGTGAGAATGTACAATTTAACCAAGTTACCGAAGAGCTAATAAAAGGCTAATACACAGTCTTTCCCTTTGCTCCAAATGTCTTATAAAGATACTTCTGATTAGTGCTTATAAATCAGTTCCAGGAAAACTCTAAAGATATCCTTATAATATTTGGAAATTTATTATTTTTTAATTAATTTTTAATTTTATTAATTTAATATATATTTATTTATTGGTTATTTGTTTTTCATCCAAATGATCAGTTAGACGTTAAAATTGTATCAGAAACTCCAGTTCTATTATTGGTTGTTCCAAGATAGAATAGCAACTCCATTCTTTTTTGCTGACCTAATTACCGAGATGAAAGAGTTGATCATTGGAATGGTAGAATGATACATTTCTGAATTTGAATTGGACTCGCAAACATTTCTTATAATTGTTAATAATTACGATGATGAGAAAAGTTTTAATGTTGTTATTATAAACGGAGCTTTGATACTTTGGAATATGTAGTTATAACATCGGATCCATCCATTCAAAATTATTGTCACCTACGAGATATTGCCGGAGATGAACCGGAAGTAGTTACCAAGTTCCTTATTTTAACTTGTTATCAGTTTAGTAGACTCACTCTCGAGTCTATCTAGTCGCTGCAAAAATGGAATAATTCGACCTGCCTTTGTCCTGTCTAATAATAAGAATCCGTTAGTGCTGGCTTGCTTTCTATAAACGCCTATTTCCAGTTTTTTGTTGTTCCTAATTACTAAACTATCTAGGGACCGTATAATGGTCATGAATTTTGTTCTAATTGCAAGTATTGCGAGGAATTCTGAAGTAGTTTAACTGTTATCAGCATTAAAAACCTGGGAAATGTGGACTAAAAATCAGGTTTATTTTGCTGAAATAAACCTGATTTCAGCAAAATGTACACTGTCCTTTTTCATACGCGTTTCAAGTTTATAACCAGTTTCGATTAATGTAAAGCGACGTTAGTCTTTTATATTCCGCAACTTTCGTTATTGAGCTTTAAGAACTCAACTACATATTTTATTCTTTCCGGGATGGGAAAGAGTAAATAAATATCAAAACATACTAAAATTTCTCTTGTAATTCGATATTATTTACGTCGTTTACATTTATTCTATTTATTGCAGTTGCGAATTAAGCGTTTATGATTAATTAATAATAAGAAGAATTAATCTGATAATACAGAGATAAAAAAGAAGAAAAAACATGTAACATTGAAAGAAATAACATTATAAACTATGAGTTTAAATTGATGAGCGATATGAAAACTGAACTAACTGTATTTAATTTGGGTGAGTTATCTGGCATTGTTCTAGGAAGAAAGCATACCACATGACTCGATAAAAAGGGCTTGATCATCATTATACAAGTGCCTACAAACTAATGCTCTTGGATAATATCAACTTGAATACTTACAATACACAAATTCCTTTTGCTAGTTGAAGATTAAACGGATTGGTCGAAAACAAAAAATTAAAAAGAAACTTTAAGTGAATATTTTCTCTACCATCGTGATTTATTAAGATTGTATTTTACTCACGCCAAGGATTGCATCAACGAATAACATTAGTTATGCCGAACATGATGGTTATACAATGACAACGTATACATATAATCATGCGTTTAAATATGTTGACGTAATGTTTTCCTTCGAGCAATAAGCACGAAACTATACACCTAACCTTGGACTTCCCTTGTTCGTCTTTAATTTCGTTACTTTTCTAACATAAAATCGCCGCTTTTTACGTAAAAATCAACAGATTACGTACCGCAGTATATCCACCCGTGCCTCGTCGCCAACGTTCCACTCGCAAAATTCGGGAATAGAAGCCCGAAAAAGCCCGGCTTTATCTGATCGTCGGATGAGTTGTTTGAACGTACGCGATTCGCTTTCTAACTGTTTTTTGTATGTTCGGGCCGCGTATAATGAAATATATAGACTAAATGTATCTTGGTCGCGCTCAAGATGTCCACTACGCAGCAAAATTTCGCAACGTACGCGCGTACCATTGCCTTTTTAACCTGTCGTATGTATATGCACGTACGGAGAAATATTAATTAGACACCGGGTCGGAAAGGTTAGTTTCACGAAACTGTCGCCTTATTAAAATCGCTCTCCATACATGCCAATTAGGCATGCCGCGCGCTTCTTTTAGAAACCTTATTCTATCTGCGCGAAATAGATGTAAACCAAATAAACAAGACGGTGTTAAAATTTGTATACGTTTATACGAATACTAAGTTCTAAGTATATCCAGATATCTAAAGATTTCGGGAAAATAGAAATGGAGGGATAGAAATCAAGTTCTTCTTGAAATTTATTCTACCAAAGATCATATTTCTTTATTGTTTGTTTATTAATGTTCCGATAGAAAGGGTGCTTTCATTTAAAGCAATAGAGTTTACCTCAAAGAAATGATAGTTTTCAATACAGTTAAATAAAAATTTCTTAAATACAAAGTTTCAAAGAGATACTTCCCTTATAATTGCTTGAATGAAAGAATAATCAATTTTGTTCTAAAGAAGCGCCTTTTAACCAGTAAACTTCAGTTGATTTATTTTAAAATAATAATCGCATCGGGACGGCAATGTTCACGAAGTCCTTAACAAATTACATTCCTGATTTCCGGTAAACAGTTGAATAAATGTTATTATTTCAAATATTTGCTAGCATTTGGTGTAGTAGTATATCGTATATCAACAAAAACGTAACAAAATAAACCACAATAAAGGAATTTCAAATTTTATTTAAACATACGTTCGAATACAAAATCTATAACTCTTATTCCTACCATTAGCTACAAAATAACGATAAAATGTCTATACCTGAATAAACTGGTCTCTATTTGCGTTAAAATGTCGCCGCTTCCTCCTTTGCACCAGAGTCGTCACCGTCGACGCTACGTAGCAATTCTAATAAAATGGTTTATGTAATTGTACTTATTATTAAATACACAAACATGTTATTATACATTTTTTATAGTCATTTACCATTTTTTTAAATTTGATTAAAAGAATCCTCAAGTTTGTAAAAGTACGTCGAAGGATGTTCTGTTTAGGAAAGCTTTCAAATACAGAGGATGGCAAAGCTCTTAGTGTTTTAATTAGGCAATTATATATCCTTAAGCATTGACATATAACAGGATTTTGTGTTTGTTTGTTTTTATTTTAGTGTGCGTTGGGAGGATGAAGAAAGCCATTTGCAATTCCTGTAGTGTTACATACGTACATATGTAAGTTCATATATTTTAAACAAACCATCAGAATTACATAGAATTTATTACGATTATTTTTTTTATGGAAAAGTTATGTCTCCACATTCTCTACGTTCATGGCCTCCAAACCTCAAAGACTGTTGGACAGTTTTAATTATTTTTTGTTAACTTTATTGTATTGCTTCGCAAACGTTGTGTTGGGTTCATCCTTATTAAAAATAGCTTTATTCGCTTTATTTTCTTTTTTCGATTCGATGTTCAAATTGAGATTATATTGCGCTTCAATGTTTTCGATACAATTCGATTTTAAATGCGTTCTAGAAATTTTCAATACGTTGACCTTCACGAAAAATAATAACTACCTACCTGCGAAGTAATTATTATAAAAAAAACGGCGTCCAAACATGTTAACAAAAAAAAAACTAATTTATTTCTAATGCTAAAAGCGAGGTACGCGTATAACTGTTACATAGATACCAACTAAAAAAATTATGCTTCTGGACAAGTTTGTTATACAACTAACGCTGCGTTGTTTAACTTATGTAAACAGGTATGCATATAATGCCTTGAAAATACTTATTGTTAATGTGTTAATGTTTATGCAAAAGTTAATTATTTTGGCATTGTCATTACTTTACGCTTCAAACAAGTTTAACAAGCGAAAGAGAGACATAAAGGTTTAGTGTGGACAAGTGCTAAAGAATATTTTTCGGCTTTAATATATAAAACTTATGACTAAAGTTGAAGGCAGATAATTATAAAACGTAGATTCGAATGACGGCATTTTTCATTTGAAAGTCACTTAGGATCTTTTTACAAAAAGCAAACTCAATGCCCACTATCTAACCAGAAATATTTTTTCTTGTCCCTTGCGACTACTCAATACGTCAATAGCCATCAATACGGAAAAATATAAAAATTGAAGTAATCAAGAAAAAAATTAATAAAGTATTAGGTATGAGGATTTAGAGAGCGTCATAAACTGATAGCAATTCTTTCGGATGAATAGCGTGTTTAAATTTAGGAACGTTCTGCATCAAAGAATTTTGGCCATGTTGGACGTTCAGTTGTACCATATACATATCAGTCGTTTATATTGGCCGATGTTAGTATTTCTATGAAACTGAATAAAATTAATATATTTATATATAGCTGTCATTAAATTCTTCAATTCTCTGTGCCACTATTTACCACGGTGATATTTTGGGCAGCTGAACCTAGTAATACCAATTTGGTTGACGGTGAACATTTGATACGTTACCGATAACATCGGAAAACTTCACCAAATGGTGCTAGACGACCATCGAATTAACATTAGAAATTTAGCAGAGGCTGTGGACATCTCAGAAAAACGTGTTATATGTTGGTTGCAGCTTTGGGCATAAAAATGCACATTAGGTGCAGTGCTTTCTCATCCAGGACTAAAAACGAATTCAAATTTAAGCGCAAATAAGTAAGTTTGGCGTCGATAAATAACTGTAGATGAATATTGGATACACCAATAAACTCCTGAAGCCAAGGCATAGTTGAAGCGGTGCGCTTCGAAAAATATATCGGCTCCGAAAAAGGTGGATACTGTTCTATCGGCCGGTAAAGTGTTCTTAGAACAGTCATGTAGTTATGGTAATGGCCATCTTAAACACGGAAGAGCAATAACGGGGCAGTACTGCGCGGTGTTATTTGACAAGCTGGGACAACGTGCCGTTTGGCGAGTTAGTGGTGGCCATGCTAAAAATTTACGATATCGCGTTCAAATTGATGTGAATACCCATCCTTATTCACCACATCTGGCTTTAGGTGACTTATTTGGACGTTCCCTAAACTCGAAGTTTCGCTGGGAGTACAGAGAATTTCATCAAAAGGGAGGGACGTCACATCTGCAAACGCCCATTTGCGGAACAAAATCCCAAAGACCTGGCAAATTTTGTCAAGAAAGACTAAACATTTAGTAAACTAACTATGAAGCTATGCAGATATTTTTCGTTTCGTCGCAAAACCCGAGTGCCGTGATAAAGTATTCCAAATAATTTTTAACTGAAATAATGCTGTTCATGTGGCTACTCATGGTATTGCTGGAAAAACAGAGCAAAAGCAATATGAAGAGAGAAAATCCAACGTTATTAGTGCTGTTCGGGCGTGTTTTATAGTTTACATCGCTATTTCTCTTTCGCCTTATACTTATGACCTATGCCAGTAGCAAGCTAAAAATTCGAAACAATACCAAGACATGAACTTATTTAAATTTTGTCGTCTGCCATCTCGCCGTGTATTTTTCGATGCGCATCAAAGACTACGTCAATATGGAATTGGTAATCGTCATACTGGTGGTGTAAATCTACGATGCAACGCTGTAACAGAATAAGAAGTAATTGATGCGATGCTGAACTAGCCAAGTATTAGATCCAGAAGAATTGTACCCTGTCTGTAAGCCTCTCTTCGTTTGGAAGACTTTAAACAGAGAATTGTTGCTTCTTTACCGTTATCAGCGTGTCCGTAACTTACAACTAGGAAACGAAGTAGAAAGATTAGTATTTTAGCGATGGTTTCGCGAACAACACGGGAAAGATCCTAACTTAAATCGTTCCGTTTTGTGATCCGACGAAGCTGCTTTCACCAGAGACGGTATATAATGAGCATATATATCGGTACAAAATGAACATGCATTTAGAAGATGTCTTTTTCAGCGATCGCCTACTGTCAGTACGAGACGCATCGTTTAAATGCTGCGTCCTACTTGGAATTGTTGGATAACCACTTGCGCGAGTTATTAGTAGATGTTCTGCATTGTATAGTATGATGTGAACACGATGGTGAGCCACCATGTTCTGTAAAAGTTGTTCTAGAATTGCAAGACAACTATCTTAGTGGCAGGCGAATAGGTAAGCGCTGTCCAGTTCAGTGGCCTTTCAGATCTAAATTCAGTGGATTCTTAGGGAGGCTGACGATGGACGAGTTTTCTATGTAAATAAAGTGTTCATATGGTCGATTACTAGTTCTTTATGTTCCACCAGTCCGAACCTCGAATACGTCTGCTGGTGTAATTCATTCTGTATCGCTCCCCTTCGAAAACGACGAGCCAGGTATATCTCTTGGCGCCATCTAGAACAGAGATACACGCGCTTGCTATGTAGATAGCAACGACAAAAAGCAGTTCTCTAACCGATTCCGGAGCAATTTTTGGACTGCCGAACTAAAGAGGCTAACTAACCTTAAAATCGGCGAGAACCTTCATTGAATTATATCCTTGCCATTTCTGTGAATTCTTTTAACATACTGTTGACTTACCGCTATACTCTATTTTCTTATATACTTTTCGCGTTTGCTGTACTTAAAAGATTTTAAGCGCATTGTAAGCAATCGCATAACATTCACGAGTAACTATTAATAAATATACGCATATAAAAAATTCGCTTGCGTTCTTACCAACATACAACATATTCCTTCAAATAAGACGTTAAAAACTAATAAAATTGCTATTTGTACGAAGTCAATAATAGACACTTTAGCGCATGATGTAATGTACCGCTAAAACAAACACGCTCATCGTAAGTTTGCCTTGACTGTACAAGGAATTCTCAGGTGCGCGTATTCTTGAGGTGAAACAACCTCAACTTTTAACAATGGGCGAGGAATAATCGCGTTAGATACAACAGAAGCTTACACTTTCGTCGAATTTAGACGGGAAGTTTTCACATTAAAAGAAAGGATATATTACGCTATACGTTTGTATACCTCGATGTATTTGAGAAGAATAAATTGTAAATAACAAAAGATTACGTAGTGAAAGTGTTAACCAGTCGATGACTAAGAATTTAACAGTTGTTTGTAGGTGTAATACCCAAAGATTTAACCATATACGTACGGTACAGACGTTGACTTCGCGGTGGACAGCATTTTCGACGCGGCAAAATCTTAAAAACGCAGGTAAATTTTGAAGATATTCTACCTTTTTCACCTTATTAATGCTTGTATTTGGATTGCAACTTAACGGGTTTTCATCTGCTAATTATAGAAATAACCGAGCTGGAATGAATAGAAAAACAACTTTCTAAAATCGACAGGGGGGAATTGTGATATCGATTTTTTCAACGTAATCAGTGATTTTCAACCCGCCGCAAAGATGAGGTCGTTCTTCGTCCTCGTAGTAGTCCTATTATCCGTGATAGGGCAAATATTGGCCAAAGATATGATGAGGAAAAGTATCGTGTTCGATAAAAATACGCCAGATGTTTTCTACTGTCCTATACAGAAACCTACAGGATTTGATAAATTGATAGTCAAGTAAGTTATTTAAAAAATTAAATAGATGTGTTATACAGTGGTCATTAATCTTGTTAATTATCAGAACAGATCCGTTACGATGTGCTGTTACAATCTAAGTTCAAATACATCGTTTATATTATTATAATCTGTGAAAGAATTTAATTTATAAATAATAAATAAATAAAATTATTTATTATTTACACATTTCAAACCAATTAACTTTTTGCTCATATATTACAATAATGATTTAAATAGGGCAAGGAGAAAATTCCCAAAGGTCACTCTTGACTCGGGAAATAAACATATGTATGTATGTGTCACATCATCCAACTGCAATTAAAATAATGACTAATAAAATGTCGTCCAATTTTCGATTGAAATTCGCCGCGTGAAAATATGTTAGATGAAATTTTATTTTTATTGCCGACGAATTGTTATTGAAATTGATTTAAAAGTAGCAGCAAATACATGGAAACGCCTTTGTAGTGGTTTACCCTTTTTGATTAACATTCGATACATACATATTCAATGTTTTGATTTCATCAGAAGTGACATACACCTTTACTTTTAAGACCTTATAGTGTATACCAATTTTATTTTGTGCATTGAGAAATAATAATCAAAGGATAACAACGGCCTATATAAATATTAATTCATATTAATAACAACGTTAATATCGTCGAGTAGGTAAGTGAAAAAAATCGTGGAATTTGTCATTTGTCATTACAAAGTTCCTCTTGAGAGTAGTGATAAAATGAAGGCAAAAGCAATTTCAGATCCTAACAGACAAATAACTTCTATCAGCTGTGACAGATGGCCGTCAAATAATTTTGATTCAAAACAAAGACCCACAAATATTTAAAAAATCAAAAATCGCAACCATTCTCACCGCGTAAATCCACTTTCCATCTTCGCCAAGATGTAGTTCAAATGCAAAATTGAAATATCATGTCATTCAATAATTGCTAACATATTTTCGTGATGCTTTTTAGTTTTAAATGAAAGACAAGGAGAGATTAACAATTTTAAGGGAAATATCTTGCATTAACGTTGTAGATAACATCTTATGCCATCTATTCAATACCATTATTATTTAAAATAGACATATCTCTTTCCTTTCTTTTTTTACATTTTTTTTTATGCAGACATCGTAACCTTTGTCTTTTACATATTTAAGCTTGTTTGATTAGTCAATCACGCATATTTACTTTAACAGTAATATTCATTCTCGTATTCTCAAATATACGCATCTAAAACTGCTTTTAAATAAGCTCGTTTGTATTAACGGGTTTCATGATGAATTTAAACTTACTTTAAATCTAAAATACACTTTAACCTTAGTTAATTAAATGGTTAAAGTTGACTTTAAACTTTTATTATTTTATTATGAAAGCGAGCGTAAATAGTAACTTGCATATTTTAATTTCTGACTAATTGAAACCCTCTGTCGAAGAACATAGATATAGCAGAAAGCTTATATTTGTTACCACGTTTAATAGGAGGTCAAATGTACGATATAGTATTAGTTTCATTGTAACTACCATTAATCTACAGAGACACTCATAAAAATGTGCACAATCCAAAGTGGTTATTGTCAACATCTACAAGGCGTTCGTGATAGAGTTCGGAAGAAGGAAACCTTCCTTTTCTATTTACGGGTTTATAAAAAAGTAATCTTTTACAAAAATATCTGCTTGTTTTGAAAATAAAGTGTTGTCCAATGTCCAACTTGCGATTGCTGAACAGCAGATATTTTCAAAATAATCTTTCCCGTAAATTTGCATAACAGCGAAACCAAAAGTGTTACTCTTGCTATCAATCATAAATCTGATAAGCAAGTAGATGATTCCGAACTTTTCCAGTGGATTCGTGGACATATTGTATACATATGTGTGATGATTTCAATTAAAATACGTTTATCACGTTCTCTATTCGATCGCCATTCTAGAAGCTGACCACCTTTCCTGTAAAGTTTAGAGAGTTTAGAATTTTTTTTTTTTTTTTTTAACCGAACATGTATAGCAGCGCAAATAGAAATAGCGTTTTCTAATACTAATTTTTCTAATCTTCTACATTTAAAATGCAATGTAACAGGTCTTAGTGTACTAATTATTCAGAGGCAATTGAGATAAGATGGATATAAAACAACTTTCTAAAATTGATAGGGCGTCTCGAGCAAGCGACGATTTATAAGTTCAAGGATATTGTCAGAATTTATTGACTTTCTTAATTTAACACAATAGTTAATGATTAATTATTTACTTTTCTTTGATATTTTCCTTCAATCATCTAATAAATGCAAAAGTATTTCTAAGATTCAATTAACTAGTTAACACAAAGAGATGCTAGTTATTTTAATTAGTATACGATTCTCTTTGAAGTAATCACCTATCATTAAAGCTCTAGGAAGTTTATTTTATAAAACTTACGTAAAGCAACAGAAAAAAAAACGCTTTGAACTTTACAAAGAAATTTACATATGGTGAATAGAAATAAATAAAATAACGGTTGCTATGGTGTAAAAAACGTACATAGCTTCTAACATACCTATTGATATATATATTATATTGTAACTTATTGAAGTTATTAATACTACCACTTAATAGCTTTACTATTTTTTGTGTGAGCTATGTTGCTTTGATTTAAAATCAACATAGTCTTATTACTACATACATACATGCGAATGATTTTTATTTTATTATTTGCAGAATAGTAAAATAAATAGATAGAAATGTTAATGTTTAATTTTTTTTTACACTACAAGGATCGTTCAATAAATCCTCATAAACAAAATAGAAAAACAGAATATTTTCGTAGATTTTTATTTAAGCCCTCCAAAAACTAGGATTTCGGGAGGTCCTTAAAATAGCGCGTTAACTTCCTCGTTTGACGTGAACCGTTGTCTACCGAGCCATTTTTTCAAATTTGGAAACAAAACGAAGTCACTGGGTGGTCAAATCCGGTGGATATGGTGGATGTATTAATTTCAATTTTAATTCAATAGTTCTGACTATCGAAAGTGCGCGGGTGTGCACTCGCGCTTTATTTTGATGGAAGAAGATTTATTCTTTTTCAAATGAAGACGTTTTCTCTCGATCTCTTCACCAAACCGGTCCAATAACGACATATAATACTTTCCAGTCATTGCTTGTCCTTTTTCCAAGTAATCGATGTAAATGATTCCGGATGCATTAAAAAAAAAAAAAAAAACGGAGGTTATCACCCTCCTTTGTGTAATAGTGCTTTATCCATAGTTATGTATCAATAGAGAAACTCGTCAGGATTGCGACGCAAAAGCGTCAAAACAGTCTCAGAATCGACATTTATTCTTCACTGAGAGCAAGCGTCGCACCCATCTTGCCGAGATTTTTCATGCCCAATTTTTCGTGCTAAACTGAGATCACTGTAACTTGCGATATGTATAAGCCTCAACTATTTCGCGTATTTTGATTCATGGATTTCGTCTATCATTGCGGGGGTACTCTCTTCCACTGGACGACCAGAACGATGTTCATCTTTTGTGGATGTAGGACCACGTTTAAATTCATTAACTCAAATGTAAACAGCAGCTAACACATGAGCACGAACTTTGTCCAACTCAGTTTAAATCTCTTTTGGTGTTAAGTGTTAAGTAGAAGTGTTTAATCACCGTTCGAGCGGTGACAGCTGTCTAGTGATTGATGAATGATTGGAGAAGACAAAGGCTGGTGAAATTGTTGTTTTTTTGCGGCGACTAGATAGGCTAGATAGAAATTTAAATTTAAAGTGAATAACTCACCTTTTTCTAAGCTTTGAATTGCCTTACATACAGATATCCAGATTTATTAAAAAATAATAGACCACTGCAAATGCATTAGTAGTGTAGATAGTTTAAGACTATTCACTAACGTATATTTGGAAATTAGTATGTAATTGAACAACAGTCATCACTAAAGAGGACGAAGGCGGTTGGTATTATTACTCTTTTGCAGCGACTAGACTGGCTCGTGTCTATTGGTCTCATAAGAAAGGGTGCGTGTTGCCTACTGGTTTCCCCAAGAGTCGACAAAACACGAGTCTGTCTAGTCTCTGCAAAAAAGTATAATAATTTCAATCGCCTTTGTTCTCTCTAATCATCACTCATTCTTCTTCAAAATATAACTCTAACTAATATTATTTTTCTTTCAATTTTTAGAGCTAAACCACTCAAGAAATTGTGCGAGTTTGAAGGTAAACCATTACCACCAGATTACAAGAGCGACTGTTACAAGGACGTGGACGAGTCGGATTTCGCATGTAAAGAAAAATATCGGATAATGGTAGGAAACGTATAGGTTGTGCAGTTGACGGAGTCAACTAATTATTTAAAATGTAACATTAATGCTGTTTATATAAAATAATGAAATAGGCACGCACTGCTGCATGTTGAAATGTTCACTTCATTCGGTAATATCATATAAATGCGTTGTAAGCAAAAAAATGATTTGATAACTTGAACAACTAATGCGTCGGTTAAACAAGTGTTCAATTGGCAAACAACACAAAAGTATCGGCACTCTCTGCACTACACAAGTTTAATAAAACCGATTAATTACGGACGGGCGTTTTGAAGATTCTCAACCGGCGATGGAATGATATGAGAAACCTCTAAATCTTACACACCTGCTCTATCCCTAATTACCAAAACGGTTCAAATCCTTGGGCTGGTGAGCCATGATCAATGGCATAATGATAGCAATCATTCGATCACCGTTTGACAATGTGGATTCCTCGAAACGGCCGTCTCGGATTAATTAATTTATTAAACTTGTGTGGTGCGGAGGATGCCAGTACCTTTGTATTGTTTGGCATATTACGCTACAGTTCTTTCTATTATTATTTAAATGTTTAATAAAACAAGAACTTACTAACCGGTTGAATCTCTTTCAAAATAAGATTAGTAGAACATGGAATTTATCATGGAACATGGAAACATTTATCAGCGATGTAATTGAAGGAATGCCGAATACAGTGACGAAGAGCTATGGGACGCTTCATACGATATTAAAAAGGAGTAACAATCTGACTTTACTAGAAGTACCATTTCTATAAACAATGCCAATTCAAATTTCTAGATTTTTGTCTTACTTCTTTAAGTTTGTTTGTTAAACGTGGCTATGAGAATTAAATGATAGATTAGTAAACGAACTTTAAATTTTGAGCAGTGTACTTTTCGTATTTTTCTTTTAAGCACCTAACGAACAATTGCAAAATATCATCGATTACCATACAAAACGTCTCCATTACTATTTGGCGAATTTCTTAAAAGTTCTCGAAAATATATTGGTATAAAATAGTTTTCTTCGATTAAAGAAGCTTAAAGTGAATTGAATATCATTGTATTCTTTTATTCCTAACAGAAATTCAAACGAATCCGAAGTAGTTAGGCGTTACATTGCATAGATTGTATAAGAATTCCTCACTGCGTACCTCATTTTGGTCTTTTTATACCTTTCGGTCCTTTTATGTATATCATGATTCCTCGGTTGTTGGAAAATTTACGTTATTTTGGTCTTTTCATCAGATCTCAGCATTGCGAGTGACCTTTTTGTGTGGGTTTTGGCTTTTGCACATTTCTAAGGGCAATGTTCCGACAAAGTGAATGTAATCGCGCAGTATGTGGATCGGAGTCGTTCATGTCGGACCACCTTTGTATAAAAAAATAAAATTTCCGACACTTGTTGAATTATTTCATATTCCACTATAAGTCATAATAAAGAGGGGCATAGGATATCTATAAAACGCTCCTCTTTGTTATGGCTTGTCTTGCTTGAAGTAGACTACAATGTAACTAAAATTCTAATAGACTCCAGTACGTGCCTATTCATATATGTAGGTTTTGCTTATTTTGTTATTGTCGATTGTACTAACATGATTCAAATTTTTTTTCAGAAACGCATACAAAAAGAAAAAAATTAAGGAGAAGGCTACTAAATAATAACAAAAATTAGTTAAATACATAATAGTAAAACGATTAGGTACATGAAAAATATCAAGCGTAACAAAACTATCGAACAAAAAAAAAGAACCTTCACTAAAGCTTTTTGTAACTAACTTATTACTTATTTAATTTTTATGTTATGGTGGTTAAATGGTCAGTAGCTAGAGTTTAAAGAAATAGATTCATTCATTTCGGGTAAATTTACGAGGATAGTTATTGAAACTTGGTTTATTTGAGGAAATTATTATATTTATATGCATTACAACTAAAATGGGAAAAAGTAAAAAGTATTTACGAATCCATTTCTTTTTAAATCTAGGATGAACATCAAATAAATTAAGTTTTGATATACATAATTGGCAACTTATTAGGCTTTGGGGTGTAATATACATTATCTTGTTATTTATGTGTTTCTATAGAATTATTTATTTATGTGTTGTGTTTTTGTGTTAATCCATTGATACTAATAATTGTTTTTTTTTTTAATAAATGAATTTTAAATAAATAAGTACTTACTATTTATACACTTCGTTGGAAGTTCTTGTGGTAAATGCTTACATTATGAAGGGTGCTTATGTTATCTCAACGTACACAAATTATCAATCAAAGAATAAAAGAGGGCTAAAGAATACACTTTCCGACAAATTAACGTAACAACTTTTTCTTAAAAGAAATTGTTATGAAATGTGTTGTTTTTTTGATATCTTGTATACAGAAGAGCTTATGGTCCGAAAACTACCTTTATTTCTTCAAAATTTTTAGCAATCGAAGCACAGACTCCTGGTATTAGGTTGGTTTCGAACGTTTAAAATAAACTAGAATATGAGTTTCCAGACACTGTATATTTTCGCTAGATTTGTAACACGTCATGAGAAAGTTAAAAAGTAACATTTCTTCGAAAATATAAGCGTTTACCACAGGAAACGGTCTTCAATCCGTTCAGTTTATATCTATCCACTTAGTATTTTTATTTTTTTATTTTAAAAGATTGGAACACCACATGCAAGACTTACATGGTGCGAGCACTCTTGAACTCGATTAATATTTTTTTTCTGGGCAAAGAAACGGTATCTGGCAAAAAATGAACTACTTTTTGACTATCGACAAAATTAATTCGATTTAATTGCATGATTTATTTCCAAAGAAATAATCGAAATTCCGTAAGCGTTATGCACTACTGTACACTATAGTTTAACCTAACAAAGACCTTTGCAAATTATGTAGATTAACCCTCTTGTTGTTTATAGATGCGCATGCAACCCCCAGGTTCTGATAACCCCTATGACGGTACCCGTTTAAAAAGGTTCCTTACCGTTGACAATCAGTACATAGACAAATTGAGTGAGAAGAGAAATTTGCAAAACCGCCTTGCTTAGCGAGCGCCTCCCTTCACCTCCCCCGGTATTTAGAAATTTTACCGTTTTGTTCAGCTGCCTTTCAGTTAATAGAGACACTAACCAATGACGTTATAGTGAATAATAATTTTATCGCCATTTACCTCCTGTAAGAAGACCTCCGATGTGTTTTCCTAACGACGATTTAACTTGTACATAATAATAAATTTATAGGTAAATAAAGTGACATTTATAACATTGTTACATCTTCTTTTATTTATTGGATTCGTACCATTTCCTCCTAGTACTTCCCAAGAAGTAGAACACTAAAGTAACATTACTATTTGTTCAAAGGGTTCACATTATTAGCGTTACAAATTGAACGCTATTTTAGGCTGGTGCCTAATGTAAAACACTAGCACACTATATATCGCATTCTAGTGCATTTTACAACCCTCACCCTAGACACGCTAAGAAAACACCGAAGCTTTGTGGTATGAAATTAGGAGGTTAGATATCTGCGCTGATAGCAATTAAACTTTCGACTTACTCGTGTGCCTCGCGAAATTAATAGCATTCCTCTACTTTCACATGATACCGATAAAATCCATGGGTTGTACTTACAGTCCCAATGTCGCAATTTTAAAGTAAGATTGCAAGCGCAGATCATTAATACCTCTGAAATGTTGAAGATTTTGAAAAGTATAGAAGACCGAGCTGTAGAATCTGATGGTATTGAAATTAATTAATTAAACTTACAACGGCGTTATACTCCGGCTTACCTAAGTCATATTGTTAATATTTATTTATAGGAGGATATTTTTACGAAACTGTTTCGTTATGCCGTTCTTCTTAAAATGTCGGTTTTTCGGCCGTTTTGAAATAATTCGTTCAATTGAAAATCTAACGTAGAGAATGTTCTGCAACATATTACTGCCAAATATTTTGAGAGTAGCACCCATAGTGTGGCAAAAGTTTTTGTGAAAATCCTAACGTTAAAAAATTTGGTAGAACAAATTGTTAGTGTACGTTCCGGGAGAAATAACAGGGAAGCGTTGCCATCTATCGACGACGAGCTACGTTAGGTAGGACGTAAACGATGGTTAAACACAACCAAAATCTTGGCGTTTAAACACGAGAGAATTTTATAAAAGTAAGAGATATTTAGAATTAACGATTGAGTTTTTATTAATACCTAAAGAGCATTGTTAATTAATGTATTTATAGTTGTTAAAATATAAACTGTATTTCGCTACATGGTGACATCTAGTGTGGACAAAATGGCTCACAATAGTACTGAACGGTTACTATGACTACGGGGTATTCCTCGGACGAATACTATATCACTTATTTACTTAAATGTCGTTTCTCCACAGAGAACGGCAGAGATATTTCAATAGTTCTTAATTTCAAAATATAATAATAATTAAATACGCTTCGCAATTCCAGTTATCCAGAATTTTTCTTGATTAGGATTTTATATTTCCTTAAATATTGGGGCGACATCTGGATTCATTTCGATTAATTAAATGAATACCTGCAATTGCAATGTGTAAGTACTATTTTGTGCTAGATGTCATATGCATTAGTATCGATCATATTTGTATCGTATATAGCTATAACTTATGGTGAGAAACCTCTATAAATTCGCAAAATGTAGTCAAACTACCAGATAGGCCAATACTGCTCACAGGGCTTCTGCTCTTATTTGGTGTGGGGTCTATCTGGCTATTGGGGCGTGATACGGTAATTGCTTTGTAGTTGCTGTGGGTTGATGCCGATGGTGTTCTTAATTATAACTTAATTACGTTACGTTATCTGTGAATTTCGGGCAACTTCACTCGCACGCTTGTGACTTGCTTCCGGTAAAGTGGGATACGCGTAGTCGGAGCCTTGATGTGCATTTTTATGTTCGTGAATGAAGAGGTTATGGATGATCCCCTCTGCGTACGTGAAGCAGGAAAATGATTACCACAGAGGAAGTGAATCACATGAAAAATAGCCTTGTTTTCAAAGAACGCGTTTTATTTCTCTAGAAATCGTTGGTGCCCATATACGTTCATATGCTGATCTTCGAAAATGTTTCTATATGTTTGTGAAAGGGGAGAGAGCTTCAAAAAGAGTTTTTGTGTTTACTACCGCGTAATTAATAGTATTATTAAGACTAAAGAGAGGCTGTTTTCTCCTATCTATAAGCATACTTTATTGGAATTTACAAATCGTAAAATAAAACAACTGCTGTATGATTGCATTTTACACGAAGAACTGAATTACAAAAGTTGCAAAAAAAAACTATATATTGAAACATTCGCCGACATTGCTGCTAACTTGTTGCTATACTGCGTGTAAAGGGGACGCTTGTGGAGCGGTGGACGTCAAAAGTGTAACATTCCGATACACCTATTATCTTTTTAATTACTATTTTCTGTTGAATTGAAAAATAGTGCAAGAGATTATAGTAAATTGTTAATTTATGCTATGGCAGAAACGATGTCGATCGAGTACTGCGATCTGTCGACCGTGAGCAATATTAGGTAGGTCGTAAACGATGGTTAAATACCGCGCTCAACCGTACACCGAGACTGCGACAAGTAGTGTCTTGTGAGTGGGTCGTATCAAAAGAAATGATTCTTCCCAATCAATGATTCATGAGTTTCCAAAGAGCATTGTTAATTCCTGTATTTATAGTCGGTCAATTAGAATTAATTTATAAATTGGGGTTTCGTAGATAGTGACATCTAGCGCCGGTAAAATGACTTACAATGAGCGGCTATCTATCTATCTGTCTAAATGTATCTAAATGTCTCCCCTATCTAGATACATCTCCAGTAATTAAATAAATTCCTGCAATTACAACTTATTAGACATGTACAAGTATTATTGTTTATTATATGTATAGATTTGTATCCTGTATGGCTATAACTTATGGTGAGAAATATTTGTATCTCATTCAAGATGGAGACAGCAACGAGGTAAGCCAGTGCTGTATTTAGCGGAGGTATACTCGGCAATTGGGGCGTGATACTTATGGTAATTTTGTAATTATCAGGAGTTGATCCCAATGGTATCCATAATGTAATATAAATCTTTGTATATATGTTTCTGGCGTGTAGTAATTTGCACTCATCTTATCGTTTAATCGCAATTGTTAATAAGATTGAGTAGTAAATGTGGGGAATCTTAGATTTATTTTAATGGGTGTATAAAGGTGCGTACGCTGTGCGTATGAGAGCTAATAATAATGCTAAAAAGAAAGAGAATTATTTGAAAATAGCGTTCTTCTAAAGGGTGTTTTATTTTTCTAGCATTCCGAAGTATGATACTCTTATATTTTTTGGCGCCTCATTTTGCATGTGATTATATTAAAAAAAATCAAAAACATTATCTATCTATTTACGGGAAGTCGAAACAATCTTCTTTATCCATGTGTGTATAACAAGTGGCATCATAAAGAAATTGATAATTGATAGAAGGGTGCTTTGGCGCGTTGCGAGTAATCTCGAACCGATATGGTAAGAATATAAGATGTAGAAATAATCCAAAATAAAGGTTACTATTAGAGAACAACATTTTCTTAGGGAAATAAGTCAATTTTCGAGCTAAATTTAACCGTCAACATTTTCACGAAAAAAAAATAATTTCACAATTTATACTTCCCAGCGGTACTCCCTTCTATTTAATCCATCTAATCTAATTAATTGGCATCTTTATCTGGTCCGTCAATTCGAACCTCAAACGCAATACTTATCTTCAGTCTGTCAAGTAACGCGTGGTTTGCTCACATTAGGGTTTTTCCATTTTCGAGGATAGACCAACGTCATCACTTTCCCGGCAGAAGAGACGGCCTTTGCCTTTTTCGGAGTCGATTAACCCTCCGCACTTCGCTGTTTCAACCGAGCCTTGGTGCCCAAAATTTCGCAAAATTTATTTCGCTCAAGCTGCTTCAACAGGGCTTTGAAAATGTTGTACGAAATTCAAAATACTTTTAGAAAGTATATTCTAATCGACAATATCGTTCATGAATACTTAGTCCAAGTAAATCTTTATTCGTATTTGTACTTAATACGGAAAATAAAGCCACATAGAAACAATATAAATTTAACATGTTATAATATTTAACATTTCATTTTTCCGTTCTTTTTATAAGCTGTGGTTTGTAGTTTAACTGTATCGCATTTGAGAGACTTTTTGCATACAAATCCAATCTCTGAGTCATCTGCAGCGAGAGAAAGATGCATATAGTCGGGGTCCAATAATTAATTAATGAGAACATATTTACCTGTATTCCCCAGAAGTCTTTTATTTGTCTGCATAAATTAAGATCCATTTCGCATATCAAGAGGCCATTGTTGATGCGGGACAATCCCTAAATAAAAGGTGACAGAATCAACGTTTTGTAATTTTTAGTGTATTTGTAATATCATGAAATTGTTTATAAGGAAATACGTTTTTAATGACACTTTATGCAATAATTAAACTAAACAACATTTTCTACGGCAACATAATTAAAAAGAAGCGATCAGTAGCGGAAGGTTTCTTTGCGATGAAGTATAATTAAGATGTATAGAATCCAGTAGCTGCTGTGTACTTAGTAATAAAGTACTTACAGGTGTCCTGGATCCATTAGGAGCTGCCACGTAGCTGGCGCCATAAAAATGTCCAAAATCCTTATGTGCAGGCTTTCCATTGCCAGACGAGAATTCGTTTTGAAAGATCTCAGTACCAACTCTGTTAATTGCGCAAGTGTAGTAGCTGTTTGCTATAGCTGCGTTTCTGGCTTCGATACCCCACAATGGTTCACTTAACTCGCCAGTCTGGAATACGATTTTGTATGTTCAGATACCGAACGCGTAAAATATTGAATTGGTGGTAAATAACTGCACGCGGATAGTGCAAACAAAACAATGTTAGAGGAAGAAATGTTTTAAATTGATGATTTAAATGATGTGTTAGTGTTTACCACACTGAGTTGATTTTACAGTTGTATTTGTAATAAGCAGGATAACTGTAACCTACATCAAAAACTACGAGGATGGTTTCGAAAGTTTCAAGTCTCAATGCGAAGATGGCCGTACTTGTTAAAGATATCCTGAAAATATATTTGCGCATGTGTTGAAAGATGCTTTTGAAAATCCCAGCCGTATTAGAAGCTCGTCGTTGTTTAACAATCATGTGTACCAGTTGATTCCAGTGTTTTTCTAAAAGTGAAAATATTGAATATCGGATCGTTACTAAATCCTTGCATTTGACAAGCAATACGTCTACGTAAGTTAAAGCCGAAAGGGATCCTGCGCCATCATTTGTCATAGTAAAATTTTGGGTAGCTAAATTTAAAAGTTGCTGTATCAGCTTGGTTGACTATGAATATTCAGGAAGACCAAACGCTGCAATCACTGCTGGTAATATAGGAGAAGTTCACGAAACATCGGTACATACCGTCGAATTACGTTTAGATAGACAGCGGAGACAATGAAAATCTTCAAAGAACGTGTTTGTCATAAATTGAGGAAAGATTTAAACATGAAAAGTTAACCACGCGTTGGGTGCCGCAGTTGTTCACTGAAGAGTAGAAACGCATTCGAACGAACCTTGCTGGAGCAGTTTAAACGAAATCAGTCGAAATTTTGGTATCGATTATTAACTGTAGGTGAAACTTAGATGTACCAATTGATTGCTTTCAAACTATCCTCGTAGATTAACTTATTATCAAGGCAATCTCAATAAGTCGTTGGTGCAATGTATTTATGGTCATTTATATAACGAAATACTGCTATACCGAGTCATCCTAATTATTGAAAAGCGAGAACACCCGTGCTAACAGTTATGATTTTTTACCGTTGCTGACGGATTGAACACGATTTCAGCTCCATTGATTCCAAACATAAGCCAGTTAAGTGGATGGTGTCTGCCATAGCAAATATTTACAGCGATTTTTCCAAATTCCGTCTAAAAATAATGTAATTAAATGTAATTAATTTAATTAGTAATATTTATAGTATCGGACCTCAAAAACCGGATGGCCTGTGTTCCCTTCCATGTAATACGTAGATTCGTTAAAGTCGCCAACCCTAGGAATATGATTTTTACGATGCTTTCCTAGGTAATACCCGTGATTGTCAATAACCACCGCGGTGTTCCAAAGTACATCATTATGATCCTCATCTCTTTCTAAGATTGGAGAAATTATCACCATATTCTTTTGCATGGCTAGATTCTGTAGGAACTTTGTAGTTGGTCCTTTTTCCGCGTCCTCCGCGTATTCACACCAAGGGAACTTTTCCCGCGTGCAAAATGCGAAAGGCATTGCTAGAAGTAAAATATGAATAACGGACGGAAGCGTATCGAGATACACTGTTAAATTTAAAATGAAAGATTTTTTTGTACTATTTTGTTTAATGATATAAGAAAAAATATAAAATAAAAAGCTGGTTGTTGTAGACTAAAGAATCCTAGTTTCCATTGCATGAATCTGGAGCATGGAACTTCTTCTGAGCTAGAAAGAGCTTAGAAAAACTAAGAGATGGCGCCCATATTATCGAAAATGGTTTGCTTCCACTAAGTATCATTACCTGGTAAATAGACAGCTCTTAAAGTGGCAGTTATATCCATCATATAGCTTCGTCTTTATTGTCGATTAAAGAAAAGAATTTTTGTTTACGAAAGAAGTAAGGTTCGAGAGGTAACTAAACGCTTATATTAAAAAGGCCTAACACCGAAGCTCGAAGGTGACTTGAGTGAAGTTCATGGAACGTCTGCTCCTGTATTAATAACTGTTCACAATTAGGTAGATGACTTTAATGTAGTAGTAAAAAAAAAAGACGGTGAAATCGGCCGGCGATTGCCTCAGTATCTTTGGGATGCATTCGGAATCATTTACATCGATTTCATGGAAAAATAACAAATAACTGGAATGTATTATGCGTCGTTGTTGGACCGGTTAAGCGAAGAGATCGAGAAGAAACATCCTCGTTTGAAAAGGAAAAAGATCCTCTTCCATCCGAGACAATGCACGGGTGCTCACCTGCGCAGTTCCGATGCCAAAAATTATCGAATTAAAATTAAAATTAGTACAAAATCCACCGTATTCACCGGATTGGGTTCTCAATGACTTCTGTTATTTTTTAATCTTTAAAAAATGTCTTGGCGGACAACGGTTCATGTTAAACGAGGAAGTCATCCCCCAAACAGATGCCTGTTTTGGGGATCTTCCGAAACTCGTCTTTTTTGAAGGCTTAAAAACGCTGGAGGAGCGCTTGGGAAAGTGGCTGGAGTTAAAAAATTTCAAAAATTAAATAAAAATCTACAGATAATACTTTGTTTTCTGTTTTTCTCTTAGGACTTACTGAATGACCTTCGTACCGCCTATGGTTTGCTTATTTAGTGTTTTGTATACGCAGAAGACTGTATTAAATAGCAAAAGACTATTGTCTCTCCGCCGATTCGAGCTTCTGGGGTAACCATTTTCTCTCAGAATCATCTATTACTAGACACTCCATTGTAGAGCAAAGTTGAAACGTAGAAAAATGTTAATTAACTACAATATTGATTCAAAAAAGAATCTTTTATATATCTTTTTATTTTTATAAAAACTTTTTTATTCTTTATAAAAGTTTTTACTTGCCTTCTTAGTTCCAGAAATAATATAATGAGGATGAGAAGTGTTACCATATTATTTTTAATTAGTATTGTAATTTAATGTTTTCCTAAATCTCTAACATATTTTGTAATTTACTGCTTTTATTAGTTGTGCTACTAAGTAATCGTAATATTGTATGTTGACATTGGAGCAAATACATTTTTTTAGATTTTATGGAATCGGTTGTATAGATCTCATTAAAAGAATTATATCATCCTCATATAGATCATCATCATATATCATATGTACCGCGGTATTCCAGGAATAAGATCCAAAGTCTTGTTTTGGAATCTTTCCAAGGTATTCCAAGTGGTAATCTGAGGTTTTGGACCACGCCAGCGTTCCGTAAATTGACAACGTTCTTCATGTGGTGAAGTAACACTAAGTTAGCAATAAAACTAATTCGGTTTTACTAATTTATAGTACGAAGGTTGGTAAAAAACTTTCATAAAAGATAACAAATTGGATTTGTTTTGTTTGAATTACTTCTAACTACTTCTACTTCTACTGATGATAATAACAAATGACAATACCAACTAATAAGCGATAAATGCTGCTTCTCTTTTTACGAAGATTAGCTTACGATTTGGAATTTCTTTATTCCAGTCCATATAACAACGCGGAATACCATTAACAACGAATATTTTCTTCAGCCGAAGCTCGATACGTCTTAAAATAATATACCAAAGTTACAAAAATAAAAAACTTTTTCTTCATCGAGGTATATAGAAAAGACGATTTAATACTGAAAATCTTACTCCATGCTTCTTGAAAACAAAAGATATTAACGTTGGCCTTTGCAGCCGACTCGATGACCTTCTCGGCGAGATCGTGAAGGGCTTTCCTTTGTCGCTGAATGGGTGCCCATGTTTCCAGTGGAATTTTATTTTGCAGCAGACCAACTCTGACGATTCTCGGCAATCTGGTTTGTTCCTCGGAGCAATTGAATTTATAAGCTTGGATTTCTAGGTCATCAGCTTGGATGTCTGGTATATCTAGTTTGCTGAAACACATAATTTATATGATTTCTCTACTTTAGGGTAATGGATTAAATTCTTTTTGTTTTTCATAAACGTGTTCTACATAACACGAAGTCCACAGTATTTACGTTTATAGAATGTTTAGAAATACTAGAAGTGCAACGGTTTATTTGTGGGGATAGTTCGAAAGGTTTCAAACCTTATCCTGAAGATAACGTTGTTACCCATAGATAGAAATTTTGCTCATGCTGATAGAAATTTTCATCGATTGAGGAGGCTATCGCGTTCGTAAACGCCTATTTTGAATAAAATGCAGGTCATTATTTCTACGTATTAAAGAAATGGGAACATCGTTGGGAAAGGTTTACTTGGTCGTTCGGGCGTGTGATTCGTAATATTTGCGTAAGCGATCTTATTGTAGTAAGAAACGCTGCATACATGTTATCCGTAACCAAATGTCGTCGATAAGCCGATCGAAGAAACGACAATTGTCGTTTCTTCGATTGATTATTAAAAAAAATCCCGGATTTAATATACGATGGAACAAAAATGAAGTTTTTATTTGCGGTATATCCCTAACGAATTGGACAAAAAAAACACCTTGCTAAGGCGGCGGAATGAAAGTATTTTGATTAAGTTTGAAAGTGTTTTAGACAAGGATTCAAATTTTGACACTCTGGAGATGCGTACGTCTACAGATGCGTTACGTTGTTTCAAGATTATTTTAATTATAAGCATTTTTTTTCCTCATGACGGACACGCTTTACAGAAGTGAGTGTAGCTTTCGGAGAATTTTAGTATTGATTGATATGTTTATTGTTATAATTTTAGAATGTTTTGTTCAAAGTTTTCATTTATTTTTTACTTTATGATATCTTATTTTTAATTATTACTTTTTAGAAGTTATGTTCAGAATTGTTCTATTTATTTTTTAGAATTGATTGAAGTATATACATGAATCAATAAATAAGGGACCATTCGCCATATAGGCCACTCCCACAAAGAAAAAGGACATTAATTTCGAAGCAAATTGTATATCGGTAACAAGGTCGTCTCGCGTCCTTACTTCATCGTCTAGTCTAATCGCGCACATCCGAACTACCGACGCCTCTGAAGCGCTTGGAAAGTGACGACTTTACTTATAAGATAACCATGTCGGGAAATGAAACTGAATTTTACAGAAGAAAGTGCTTGTTTCTGTTTTAGGCTAGACATTTTTCAAAATACCTTTCTATATTCCTCACAGCTCATATTAAATATGTTGGATAATATATCTTGAACGTAAATAATTATTTATTGTTTACCTTTTATTTCATTACCAAAGTGTGTAGCGGTAAATGCTACACCACCCAAAAAATATTTAAACATGCGCTTATTCATCTAACAGCCACTAAGGCGATATTTGATACAAATATGACGAGCCTAGTGTATCAATACCGCATATTTTTCAAAATTAACGAGACAACGCATATAAGTATACAAATAATACCGACTTACCTGCAACCAGTGCCATACAATATCTTGTTTACACTTTCTAGATCTTTCAGGTCTAATTTAGATAAAATCTTTTCCAAACTTTCGATCTCGTGTGTGTCACTCATGTTTTAACTCTTGAACAACTCTCTTAATGCGCGATTTTTCCCATATTATTTTATTTTTAACCGTTTCCACGATGTTAAGGTTATCTCCAGACAAAATGCACTAATTTTAGACTCGAAAACGTAATATTCTAACATCCAAGACTTGTAATACATTGACAAACATGAACATCTAAAACGACCTTGCTAAAGTATACGTTGAATACGAATACAATTTCTATTTACAGACGTATTGGTACCTCTGGATATTTTATTCTAATCAACATAGTGGCAAGTCAATATTTAATTTACAAATCTGCTTTGCGTAATATATTTATGTTGTACAGTAGGCGTGTGATCAAAAGACACTTGATAAGCTTCGAACGTGCATAATTGTTGCCTGCCGTTACCAAGATAGGAGTGTTAACATTTATTACTGAGCTGCGTTAATTAGAGAAATATAAACCAACATGTATGGTTTCTCGGTTGCTGGAAAAGTAGAGGAATGTAATGATGAATGAAGAATGATATCAGCAGAATCAAAGCATATTGTATTGTATGTTACTTAGCCAAAACACAATCAGAAACTTTGGTAAAATTATTTGTCAATATTTTCATCCATCATCCATATACAGTAGTGTGAATATGTTTTAGACCGGTACTATATAAAAGAGAATAAAAGCAGAAGTGAATAAATTTAAATGTTGTTTAGCACTTTTATATTCAATGTAATTAACAAACATTTAACCGCAGAACTGGTTACAAATAAAAGAAATAAGTAATACTTTGTACGACCTCCCTTAGCTCTGCGTACAGTAGCAACTCTTTTTCGAATTGATTCTTGCAATACTTCAATGCACTCTTGGACGCTTTTTGGCTTCTTTTCGTTCTTCTTCCGATCAAGATACTTCCACACGTGTTCTATTATGTTTAAATCGGTACTCTGTGGTGGCCATATTATAATTTTCAGGGTTCCTTCTTCAGTAACTTCTGCAAGGTAGTTTTTAACAACTCGCGCCGAATGTTTTGAAACATAAATTATGTCTGATTGACACCGTGCAGAAGGTTCAGGATTCAGGAGGGTTCAGGTCAAGGCTTTTCGAGAACATCATGTAACATTTTGGGTTGTACGCTTCTCCCTTTCTCCGATGAAGGTACTGTCGTCTTTTACTGCCAAAAACTTCGAACTTCGATTCATCGCTGTACAATACTCGACACCACATTATTCCGTGATAAATCGCAAGATTTTCGAGGATTTCTCAATTACTGTATTTTCAGATATCTTTTGTGACTATTCCTAATTTTAGGAATCCGTCCATTCTTTGATTTGTCTTCAACGATACCTGTTTCGTTGTTTTTTGATCAACTCCCTAATTGCCGTTTTCGAAAATTTTGTTTTTTAAGCATTAACATTATAATTCTGTGACGTTCACCAATAGGTATTTTTCCCATTATAAAGGTGTAGATACGAATGCCGAATGAAACCATTTAAATAACACCAAAAATAAGACTGGGCAGAAAGAATCTTCAACAGTTAATTATTATATTTTATTATTAGCTAAAAATTACACATGCGCACTATTTGTCATTTAGCGCTGTAAGAAGAAACCGTGAAATGTTTCCTTCTCTCAACGGTTCATTAAATAAAAGGTTTCTTTGTTTAGGAAGGATTACGCTATCGTATCTAAATGTTGCCGTTACGACAGATATTTGATATTTCAACCTCTCCAAGTTCAAATTAAATTAAAAAATAATTTTAAAGAATACATTGGCAAGAGTTCTCATTTTATTAGAAAGAAAGTTTAAATGATATACTAACAACCAATTTACAATCGATACAGCTAATATTGAAAAGTAATTCGTAGTTTATTCGCTCGACCTTAGAACTACAATTAAATTATTAAATCAAAGCAACAACATAAATTACAAAATATATACAAAATTCTACCACGTAAGAATTAAGTCGTTGAGAGTATTGTGGTCCCTATTATAGTAATACTTATAGTAGCTTGCTTGTTCTTCCTTTATACGTAAAATAAGCGGACCTTCGATGTTGTAATGAGCAAATCGTCATCGAAAAATTTTGTTTCAATCACAATGTTACCACTGCAAAACAATATTCATATTTAAATTTTAACGATGTACCATATTGGCATATCTGTACATACTTCAAGATCGATGCTGGCATCATTTGGGATTCTGGAGCTGCTTCCATAACACTTTGCCATGTATTAGTGGAGTCGGCCATTACGAATCCAAATTCGAAATACCATTCCTCTAAACAACGGCCTTTAAACAGCACCTTCTGCAATACAAGAATTTATATAATAAAACCGCAAGCTTATAAATAATCATAGCAAGGACACAGGCTAGTATCTGCACACCACGCATTACACAGGTTTAATAAATTAAACTGGGACAGCAATTTTGAAAATGCATCGACCTTCATTGTCAGCCACTGACCGAATGATGTGGGAAAAACTCTAAATCTAACATGCCTGTTCTATCTCTACTTTCAGTTGAATGAAGATTGACAAGGTTGCTGTCGCAGATTAATCGATTTGCTAATAAGATTATGTGACTTTTAACATCTTTGTAATAAATATATTTTATAAAATTTCACTTGCTTGCTCGAGTCGGAATTTTTCCATTGCTTCCTTAGAACTAAAATTAAATTCTCTTGAAACAGCCCTACATTGCAATATGTTTTTAGGCACTTTAGCTTGGTGTTCGATGTCTGGAAGGCTTAAATCATCGGAACCTTGCCAAAAAACTGTTCCACCATCAGCATCTTTAAGACAGATCCAGTTACTGTTCAAGGTTGTTAAGGAAAAACGCTTAAAGTAAAAGTAATTTACAATATTGAAGATGTAAATATAACCTACAAAAAAAATTGAAGGATACACTTGAAAGCCTTTTAATATCTCTTCTGCCCTATTTTCCATGCTACGAATGGAGCGGTTTCACCTAATTTTTTTCATTGAAGGGAGGATTGTTATTCTTTAAGATGTAACTGTGTAATAAACTAAGAAATAACTGTAAAGAAGCATTAAGTTTAATTTGTGAAATGCTACCATAGAACATAGTAAGAGGATTAATCGAAAACTATTTTACCGACCTCTGCTGGATATATGTTGCAACCTAAGTTTTGGAGGGAGACACTTAAATACAGATTTATTTCAGATATCGGAGCCAGCAATAATTAACAAGATTTTCTTTAAATTTAAATAGTTCCCGTAGATGTTCTTCGGAACTTTGAATTTAGGCAAGAATTTATTGGTAGCTATGGATAGGTGCAAGTTCAACTCCACGGCGATGTATTTTGTATTTGCTTAGAATTTTGTTATTTCTATTTAGTTGTTTTGACCTAAAACCTTTCCTTGGCTATAAAAACTTTGAGATTCTGATGGTAATGTATAATTTCTAGTTATTAATAAAGAGGACAAAATCGGGACGAAACCAAGGCGTGACTAACGATTGGACGAAAGATTATTAAGCATATGTAAAGAAATGCAGTTAGCACACTGCGCCATTTATCGCAATTTGGGCTGCTTTTCAAAGTTAATTGGCGTTACTATTTTGAAGAAATTCTTATTCGTAATTTAAATAAAAAAAGGAAAAAATTAAAAACAGAGTGTTTTAATTTTTACTTTTTTTTACTAATTTAATTAATTTCTTATAAACGAAATCTCCAGTTAACTTACGATGTATAATTATTTTTTGTGAGATCAACCATTTTTGATTGTTTGAAGCTCATAATTGATTTTCATATTATTCATATATTGTGACCATTTTATTGCGGTGTCATGATTCAATTTTACAGGAACCGCACCGAAACATGACGATTTTCCGCAGCGGCTTCCTATATTCTTTGCATATCTATTTTCCGCACAATTTTAACCAATGCATTGTCTTTACTTATATTGTGTATTAAGTATTGTGATTCAGTTTCAGAGGAACTGAGCTGTATACACCCACTATGACGATTTTCCTGAGTCGTTTCTCGTTTTTTTTACATATATTTTCTGCAGAAATTTAATTATTTTGTTCCGTCTACTGATTACCCTGAAAAGCTGTTACAAATGGTTATCACCAAACAATTTATTTAATGTTATTTACCGTTGCAGGTATTGTTTTTATTCTTATTGCAAATACTGTGAAATTAGTTATCTATTTATATCGGGTGGAAAATTGTAATTTAGGTTTACAAAGGTGTAATCTGTCACGTACTTCCGATTGTATAAAAAAGAACGGTAGCAGTACATTCATCGTCAAAAACCGAATACTTTATTTCGAATGTTTTGCTTACTTTGCTGCATCGATATTTGTTATGACTACTTGCATCCCTTTAAAAGTCTTCTTCTACTCAAACGGCATTCCCAGCGAATTCTTAAATATCCCGTTATTCGAATAAAGGCATGCTTCCAAAGGAGTCTCCTCGTCTCAATTTTATATTTCAAAGTACGCTGTTTTACTTTATTTATCGGAGTAAGTTCCAGTGTTCATATTATGTATTAAGCTCACAACAGGTAGTAAAATCTTTGCGTTTCAATGTGTAGGGTGACATTGAAAAAACTACAATGTATAGTGCCACGAGTAGACGATTATAAAATAGTAAAAAAAAGGTCTTATATCTTATAACAAAAACATCCCTGCCCATACATTAATACTTAGAAAATCCTTTTATCATCTCTCCAATAGAACACCTTATCATGTTGTTAAAATAAAAATAAAAATAAAAACTCTACGTTTCGCCCATAATCGTATGGGGCTTCTTCGGGAGAGTGATAGGGATAGGCAACAGTTAGCACGGCAATTCAATGTGTAAACCCTCCATTTGTTGTTTGTGTTTACCCTCCATTGTCCTTATCTTGTTCTCAGTAGTTTTTTTTTCCTTTTGTCGGCATAATTTTTTTAGCCTTCTTTCTTTGTTCTTTATATATTGTTGTACTCATCTCGTTCGAATTCCATAACTCATTCCTTAATCTTTTTCATTCCTGTATTTTTGTTATACACTCCTGATCCAACTACACGATTCTCTTTGCCTGTGTGTTTTGTTAAATATCTCAGTCAGTCTTCTCAGTAAATCAGTCGAAAATAAATAAGTCTCTAAATAATTCTCAGTAAATAAGTGTAATGTATATTGCTTATACTTCTTTTTTACAATTGTGTTGCTTAGTTCCATATTGTATTTTACTTTTAATTATTTTTTTGTTCTTTCTTTTCTCTTCACCCTTATTTTTTTTTACTCACATTCCTACAAGACGACGATGTACGATACGACATCGGTCCTTCGATGTGTTCTTACATTTTTTCTTTTATTAAATGGGGATCGTGTGATCGATTTAATTAATTTCACGTTCGCTTCTAAAGCGCGAACCCAAACCTCTTAATCCGAGAAAAATGGAGGAAATGTGGAAACCGGTTGGCAATCTGACATAACGAAATAGCAAGCCGAAAACAAGAGAAATCAAAGGTCATAACGATTGTATTGTAATATTTCATTGAAGATATCTTCGAATAATACAAGGTCCGATAATAGTATGGAATGACTATGAAGAAGGTTGCCGTGGTTGCAATGTTTCTTTGACACGTAACAGATGGGGACAATATTGTATCTCGTTGTGTAGGTTTCGTGTTGCGATGGAAAGTTGGCTTATTAACGGGGGCGTCCTTGCTGAAAAATCGTTTATCGTAACTTAATCCATCGTGCAGATTCAGAGACGTTTTCATAATGGACTTAATTTGCCAGTGTGCGTTGATGTCACCAAGATCTTCAATTATGAAATGAAATAATGAAAATTTCTTGGCCGTATCCGTGCAGTTCGTACACAAGAGAATCTTGAATAGGTCAAGATTGTCGTTGAACATAGTCCGTGACGTTCTGCAATTCGGCATTCGATTCCACCGTAAATTCCAGAGCGAAGCTTGCGATGAATCCTGCATATGAATTTGACATTTTATCTAATATAAAACGCAAATAGTTAAGAGATTCAAACTCATCGATGTAGTTAATCGGCCCAATTTCGCAAAAAAGCAATTTTTACGAAACATTAAACAATAATACGGAAAATCTTTCGATATTGAGCAGAAAATAATCCAAGAAAAATGCACGAAAATTCATGACCAAGAAGTAACATTTGGTGTACTTCCTTGAAGAAATGTTGGAAAGATTTGTGACGAAGAAGCTCCAAAGGTTGGAATAAAATGCGGTCCGTTTCCAATATATAAACGCGCACATCTGCACGGACCATCGCGGCTTTACAGTGATTAGCTTGTTCCTAAATTGCGTAATTGGGTTAAAATTGGGTGATATTGCACATCCAGCAAGATCCATACCTATACCTATCAAATATTGAAAATAAATAAATTTGGGAAAAAATAACGGAAAATTCGCTAGGGATAATGGTAATAACCGAAAGTTTTAGCGATACATTTCATCTTTAGCGTTGAATGTACTTATCATCACCATACGTACATCGGTAAACATGCGAGTTTTTCCCATGCCACACCTAATATTAAACCACCGAAACTGTTGCGAAACTCGAAACGTCAAAAAAGAAGAACAACCTGTCATCGTCGGTCGTTCAAAAAAAAAACCAAAAGAAAGCCAGCACCGCGCGAGCCGCAATTATTGGATCGCGCGTATTTTTCTACGAGCAACGGAAGTTCCTGCGATAGCGCGATAAGCGTATCATTCAACTTCGTTCCCGCTGGTCGCCGGTCAGACAGTGACGTGCCGTTAACGGGGCGCGCAGGCGTCCGTCAATCGATCGCGTAGGTAGCTTTCGCGTCTAGAGCACGGCGTATAGAACTTATATACATTCGGAAAATTAACGTATATAGTGAAGGCTACGAACGGACGAGCGAAGAAGATTGCACCGGACGGCGACGGTGCAAGTCGGCGACGTCGAATTTTGACAGTTTTTTTCCCGTCGCGGGGCTTAAATGTTGAAGGAACCAGGCGATTTGATCCGAAACCTTACTAGTATTACAACGGCGAAAATAGTGCACATTTCGGATACCGAGCACTAAATCCGGCAGCGATTAATAGGAAGAAGCAGCGAAAATAAAAGAGCATGTCGATGAACGCAGGTGAGGTTTTTTTTTCTTTTTATTAATTAATCGATTGCATAAAAATTTCGAAAGTTTGCTTTTAATCGCTTCCTTTAAAACACGCGTTTTAAAATTGTCCTCCCCAAAATTGCATCCGTTAACATCAAATGACTGCTTGTAATTAAGCTTCAACAGGTGATTCGTTGAATTCGTAAGCTCTAAAGGCTCGTTTCTGTTGTTTCAGAGTCGGATTTCAAGGCGAAGCTAATTGCCGCCGTTAAGAAGGAGGTTAAGCAGGTCATGGAGGAGTCGGTCACCAGAAAATTCGTGCACGAGGAAAGTGGTTCGGTGACGGCACTTTGCGGGGCGGTTGAGGCTTGTTTATCTCAGGGTGAGCGCTGTTCGGATTCGTTTCGTTTTCGTGTGTATGTTGGTAAACATTGGTCGTAAAGCGTTATCAATTATTTAATTAGATTCTTCGGGTTTGATATGTGCGGGATAAGCGTATATGCGGTCGTAATTTCGATTAGGTTTTTTTTTTATTTGCTATATGGCACGTTTAGTACACGATTAATTTTTTTTTATATCGGCGAATGGTTATTTTTAGATTATTTTTAGAGGAGAGACAAATTTTGTACGTTTTGTTATTTTATTCTAAGGAGACCGAAAGATCAAATCTGTTTAGAGAATGGTACTTCATTAACTTGAGGGAACCTTAATAATAATTAATTTTATCACCGACTCATTAGGTAGATGAAGTTTTACACATTTTTTTTTATATTTTTAATACAGAATAATTACAATTTTTTAATAAAAATAATGACAAAAATTATAATATATATGTTAGGATTGAAAATCCGCGAGGCTATTATTTTGAAAATTGAGCTTCATTAATCTTTCACATAAAAGCTCTACCAGTTGATCTTGAGCAATGCTGTACAATTTATGAAATTTTCATATATTCCTGCAACTAAAAGGATCCAAGTTCCTGTTATTCTCAGGATTTGATCCTGAAAAATGACTCCTTGATTATTCTTTTAAACTTTGTGAACGTAGAAGTTATATTTATGTTTAATCAGTAAAACGTTCATTGGAATAGAAACTATTATGCTTCGCTAAAAAGAGACCAATTTCATCCCGCAATTCAAACATTCTCTCGGCTTAATATTTTTTCATGATGAGGCCGACGTATTCTAGTATAAGGACATAGATATTCATGCCGACTTGTAGTTTTTTTCTAAACTACCTGAAAAATTCTACAATATTAATGGGCTAGCTTTATTAAAATTTGCAATTGAAACAGCTTCATCTAACGCTGCCTTTAAATCGGTACATATATTTATTTATAGCAAATGCATCCCGATGTATACAATAATACCTCCGAGCAGCATTAGGTGCAACAGTTTTTATAAAACTCAATCCAATTATGTATATCTCTGTAGATCTCTGTAGATACTTCTCTAGATGCATATCAAGCACCCAAACAATAACATTAAACATATGTTATGGGGCGCCGATGCGTCGCTTGTCCCCTCTGATAAAATTGATAGTCCAGGATTGTAGATACCAATATATTCTATCGATTCTATTTTATTTGTTTTTTAAAAAGCTCGCTACCTATAGTGTTTATTGGGAAAAGTTTTAAGCCACGGACCTCTGCTCATCCCTTTCCGGCCTCCATTTAAGAACCGCTGCCTAAGAAAATTTAATTAAAGGTATCAATTAAAATCATCGTTGGAAAAGGAATAAATAAACATCTTGATTAATTTTAATTACCTTAAAATACGGCAAACACCAAGACTTCTGAATTACTTAAATAGGGTCGTATGGTATGAAATGAAGGGACACCTTGGATTTCGACATGTTAACCGATTCATCTTAAAAAATGAGCGGAAATTTCAATTTGAACTTTCCATAATACGGATAATTATCGAATTCTTTTAATCTGAAACGATTGTTACGAGCTTGTTTTTGCTTCGTAATAGTCGATGCAATTTTCAAAATTAAAAAAAAATGAAAAATAAAGACGATGCGGTCGCTATTAAGGGCTCCCCGAAGGTCTTACTTTTGAAATAATTAATGAAGCAGTTCTTCATTAATTAACATTAAAACATAAATGGCCATATAGAGAGTAAGATCAAATTGCTTTTAATATTTGAAATAATATGCCTGATGCTTCTGCTGATTTTTAGGTCGACATATTTTTTGTCATTTTTGAACATGAATTTTATTGAAAATAAACCAAGAAATCTTGACAAAATTCAGCAACGTAAAAATTTATCACTATTCATCAGTTTGCGATGAAAAGTTCTCCATTCCTTCTACTTTTTTCTAATTCGCGCATTAAATTCGAGTGATTAGTGAAATTAAAAAAATCTTTAAAAAATATTAACGAAGTTACGAGTCACACTTCAATGTAAATATTTATTTTGTTACGTGAATATTGACAGCTGTAGGTTGTCGATCTCTTCCAAAATGTATAAATTCGAAGATTTGTTTTGTTCGAAAGGGTGAATTTTAGAAAATATTAGCACATCATTTTGATTTCCGGTTTCAGCATATACTTCCGGAAAATTAAGTTCACATTACTACATAAACCAAATTTTCTGCAAGCGCTCATTTTAAATACAGGAAAATGCGCTGTTATTTGATGAAGAATTAAATATTCCATCATTTATGTAAGCCTTTGTTTAAAGTTACGCAGACATTAATGTTTGAACTTTCACATAATTTGTCGATAAATACCGACATCCTGTATAATATTTCCTCAAAATTGAAATGCTTTATAAGGAAGTAATACAATTGTTTCGCTGATATTTTTATGAAAATTAAGTCAGTTAGAAATGGCTAGAGAATGATTTTTGATATGATTTTTGATAATTCATTGAAATGGTTATGTAGAATGGACCAGAGAACAAAGGATTCTAAAATAAATAGGTCATTACTTAAAAGAAAGCTTGAAACAAATCGTCTAAGCCAGAACGCGATATAATGTAAAGCGTATACAAGAGATACGACTACGCAAAACTAAACTAGGCTAATAAAAAGAACTTCGCTTGTTCGCTATCTCTGCATATTCAGAACCGTAGTTATGTATGTATACATATATAACAGATAAGTAGTTGAATGGTTTTACAGGATGTTTTCGGAATCCTGCTAAGGCTTGAGGTAGCAGCGTTGCATTTATGTAATAGATAGAGTGGTCTAACGTTTTACATCGTATATGGCATTTACTCAATAATAATTGTTATGTAATAAAAAAGAAATTAACCGTCTGAGTACAAGATAAGGTAAAGTGAATTGAAAATAATAAGTACCCGCTTTAATCTTTTTTTTTTTGAATTGATATGGTTGCTAGATTTAGTTTCTTATATTTTTCTTGTTTTCACTACCTATTCCAAAAATTAACAATATTAGGGTGATCAACAGTCCTCCATTCGGGAGGACTGCCTATCTTACCGGTCTAAATGTCCTCCTTTTCAGTTGTTTGTTATCTTCTGCCTTCCTAATTTAGCTTTGAATAGTGAACAATATCATGATATCAGATAAATTACTCAAATACAGAAAAAAAGGATCGTTTGAATGGAAGAAATATATTATTTGGCGTTATTTCGCTAAGTGAAAGCAATATTTCCGCGACCTAAGAAAATATGAAGATAAAACAGTGATTTTTTGTAATATTTTGATGTCAAAAATAGATAAGTTTGTCAGGTTGTTTTAAGTTACAATTGTTATCATAATCGCTATTTCTTTAACCATAAATATGACGATTTTTTCATTTCAAAACTTAATTTTTTTTAAGCGAGATAATTACATTTGTTGCTTTTATGATTTAATTGCTAACAATTTGTTTGGTTCAAAAATATCAATTTTGTTGTTCCAAATATCAAATTTTGTTGATGTTAGTGTTCAATGCTTCCTTGAGTTAAAGAAATATAAATAAGAAACAAGAAATTTTAGAAAGCTATATTTCTTTGCTCGTACTGAAAAATATTGTTTTTTCCGCTTAAGGTAGGCTTCCTTGAATCAAAAAGTTATTTTTTTCAGTAACAGTGGTTGATTTACGATCCTAACGTTTATAGTATTGTCCACAATCAAGATTTCCACACTATGAGTTGTACATATATGATACTTTTAATAGGGAACTTATTCACATTAATTTAAGGTGGCTATGGATGGTGGTAAATAAGCAAATAAAAGATTTCAACAATGTAAAAAATAGTTTTTTGATATTAAATGTTATAAATAACAATTTCAACAAATTAAATTAAGAAAACCATTAATAGCATTATTGATAAGGAAATAAAAGGATTTATTTGGTAAATATTAATAATGTATTGAAAATTTGAAATTAATCATGACTAGAACTGAAACAAACTGACATTTCAGAACATTTAGACAATATAAAATAAATACGTGTATTCCTTAGTTACCATCCATAGCTATGTTAAAATAATGGGAAATTAAGAAAAATAAATAATTTAAAATTTGTTTAAATAAAATATCAAGCGTGTATCATTATTATAAAGGTAATTTTATATGCTTTTCAATGGTATAAAAATATATCGGGCATCCAAGTTTCAAGTAAGAGCACCCTGCTGCATGTTAACGTGATCCCAGAAACCTGAAATTTTAAGGAATGGAGAAGGAATGTTAGGCAATGGCCTAATTATGCACACTGCAATCCATTTATTTTGTTCGTCCACTTGTTACATATCAGTTTACGCTTGTTATCTATTTACATGTACTTGTACCTATATTATTTGATCGATGCATTTCTTTTACATATCCGTTCATGTCAGTTTTATGCGGAGTTCTTTTTTAAATTAAAAAGATATAAAATTGCTTGAATTTTGTCGACTAGAACCTCCTTTCATTAATATGGTTATAATCCTGAGGATATCCTTGGCTAATAAAATTCAAATTTCTATTTTCTGCAAGAAATGGTCCATCAGGGAGTCAAAGTCGTGTTATACACATTCATTTGTTCAAAATTGGCAACTGTGTAGATTTGAGAACTTCAGTTGTATGAGTTGTGGATTCTATGACGGTTTCTTCTTTTAAGCCCAGTTTCCAAATTCTTTCGGCAATCTTTATTTCTAAATTCTCTCTTCATCCTTCGCTCGATTAGAGTTATATCCAATCCAAATGCAGCAATTATATTTGATCACCGGGAGAAATTAGAAAATCAGTTAAATCCGTAATGATTTTGCTACGATTATTTTGGGATAGGCGAGGAAATACTATGTATTGCGATAGATTATCAAAAATAAAAGATTTCTCTCTAGCCGTACGTTCTATCTGTTCTTTTTTTTTAATCTCCAGGTTTAAAAAGAAGAGCTTTGGGTTTGTTTAAGACATCTTCTACGACCGCACTCCTGCACAAAATAGCTAAGCACTCTTCGGAGGCGGCGGCGATATCGAAAAAGGTGCAAGAAATCGAGAACGTAGATCCTAATAGAAGGTCTTCCAGTAGTAGCGATAGCGTTACCAAACCCACGCTAAAGAAAAATGTATCCGCACCGGGCAATCCCCTACCGAAATATCTGTGGATAAGGCTGGCCCTATTCGAGAAGCATCTCGCCAAAATTATCGACTATCTAGTATCAAACGCCGGTCGTTACTACGAGAAGGATTCGCTGGTCGCGGATCCGGATTACGGGAACATTCTGAGTTCGTTATTGGTGGGCCCTTGCGCTTTGGATTATTCCAGGACGAAAACGCCGGATCACTTTTGGACCGATCCTCCGGCTGACGAATTAGTAAGATAAAATTTTCTTGTTTTGGTCTATTTTTTCTTTATTAACTTATACAATAGGTACAAAGACATAGGATATCCAGTTCACGTTCCACACCTCCTTCGGTTAGAAGACCAATGTTGAACTTTAAAAGATCGTTGAACACCAGCTCAGAGGATTCGGCCAACACCAGATCGGCATCTCAAACCTTCGCCAAAGACTACGTCGAAAGTTTACATCAAAATTCTAGGGCAACTTTACTCTTTGGGAAGAACAACGTTTTGGTATTACCTTCGAACGCTGATGTCACTGAACCTATGCCAGGTTATTTGAGTTTGCACCAATCTGCGAATGGTTTAACGATAAAATGGACGCCGAATCAGTTGATGAACGGTTTCACCGATGATGTAACGGATAAAAGGTTAGTATCTCTTCTAAATACGAACAATATTCTCACAGTGTCGTGATCAAAAACTAACATGGACGATTTTCATTTGCCGCTGTTTCTTCACTGGCTGATAGTATTTGTTATTCGCCATAGCCTGCCTGGTGCATCCAGATATGGTTGCAGCTTTATCAATTTGTGTTTTTAATCCCTTTGTTGATATTGCACTCAAAGTTTCAAGTTTTTCTCTTGTTTCGTTGAATGTTGATTCTACTTATTTAGTGGATGCTATTTCAAAATTGGTTTCGATTTCATATTCAGAGGAAAGACATTCTTTAATGATTATCTTAAAAATATTGGATTTATTTGCTTCGTGGACGGTCTTTAGAAGAATTTATTCTCCATCAGTTAGGTCTTAAGAGGAATCAGCTCTTGCCAAAAATGTTAATAAGTGGAGTAATTAAGGAAAAGAAAGATTTTTTAGGTCTATTACACTGATCCAGAAGTAACGTTCAAATTAGGAAATGGTGATATAGTAAGGCTTTTTGAAGGTATTTTTCTTCTGCATTATCTACACCATGGACACAATTCGACAGTAAGCTTTCCCAAAATTGCTATCATGTATTAACCTGTCCAAAACTGTTATTTCGTCCTTATGATTAAGCGTCTTGTTAAATCGATTTAACTTGAGACCGCTTATCGAACTATATCTCTACATCAATTCACTGACAGACTCATAAATAGAGAGGACAAAAGCGAGTGAAATCATATCTGTTTTGCAGCGACTAGACAGACTCGCATTTGGTCGACTCTCTCGACGAAACCAGTAGGCGACACGAACCCTTTCTTATGAGTCGAATAGACACGAGTCTGTCTAGTTGGTGCGATAAAGATATGATTTCACTCGTTTTGTAACTTTTGTAATTACAAGAACGTACACATGTGTTAGTTTTTGAACGCACGTCTTATGTTATGCATATCTGTAGATAGCTTCTAGGCATTAGGTAACTATACTCTTTTTCTTTGTACTTCAAAAATATAATTACCAGAAAATAGCTTTCTTAACAGCGTCTTCTGGAACTATGCCCTTCAAGTACGGCTGGATGAGATAGTTTACGTCCATTGTCACCAGGAATGCGAATCGGGAGGTACCATAATCTTGGTTGGTCAAGATGGCGTTCAAAGGCCACCTATACATTTCCCAAAAGGTTGGTTGGTTCCCTAAATTAATCACTCAATAACAATAACGTTGTAGGAGGACACATGTTGACCTTCCTATCTTGCATAGAGACTGGTCTCTTACCCAGAGGTAGATTAGATCCGCCTTTGTGGTCCCAAAGACCGGGTGCTATGAATCCCACGGGTAAACGGAGGCGACCTTTCGCGACGATAGGAGAAACCAAAGATTTCGTATTTAGAATAATAGACAATAGCGCCCATCGGGGAGTTTGTAGTAAGTGTCGACGTTTTAAGAATGCAGAAGTTTATCCAGTAGTAATTTCTTTTAGTACAGCCAAATCAGCTAATGGATACCAACGCACAATTGCCGAGAAAGACGCGGGTGCAACTCGCGAGCTCGAGTACCAGTAGCGAGAGTTCCACGAAAAGTTTTAGTATAGAGCACACTGTACCTGATAGTCCTCCTAGTGTTTGCATAAAAGCGGTTTGTGATTCGATGAAACGACAAATCATCTCTAGAGCCTTCTACGGTTGGTTAGCTTATTGTAGACATTTATCGACGGTTAGAAGACATTTAAGCGGGTTAGTTAATCCGAAGATTATTAACGGTGACGGAGCATCCGAGGGTGAGTTGCAGTTATTCGTGTTCCGCGAGAAACAATAAGAATGAAAGTGAATTTTTGGATGTTCTCAAATTTCTCATAGCATATCCGATATGGTCTTCCCAGTGATGCTCCCATGTCTTTAACCCGTCCAAATAGCGGTTGGGATCTCGTTCCCCAAATAAGCGTTTATGAATGGCCTTCGAATGAAAGTTTGTGATTAAGAAATAGAAAAAAGTTGTGAGTTGTTTTGGCGGAACAAAATTTTCTTTTTCTTCAAATGCGGCCGCTTTTTCGTAATTTCTACGACGGTGACTATTACAAAACGTTAAGATAGTGCTTAGCGCTTCTTTCTTCTTTCTAGCGGTGCTTTCTTCTTTTTCAGAATAGTTGATTAATACTATCTTAAAAAAACACTCGTCATTATTTTTCTGGCCGACGGAATATTTCTGGCCATTGTCGGAGCTGATTTACCTTCCCAGTCCATTGATTCGATTGTATCTTGGCTTCTTGGTGTATCCACGGTAATTATCAATCGACGTCACAACTCCGACTTATTTCGAGTAATCTAGTTTCAACATGGTTTTGGCAATATTGACTGAGCAAGCGTGGTTACCTTTCTCATGTCCAGATCTTCAATTAATATGCTGCAACTGAAGGCCCACAGCCTCTGCTATGTTTAATTCGATGGTCGTCAGGCGGCGTTTGAATTTTCCGGATGTTATTGGTAGTGGTTCCAACATTTTGTTGTCCTGAATTAAGCCTGCAGAAGCAGGTCTAATTTCGCTTGCTTGAAGTTTTGCCGTGGCAAATTGTGGTGGAAAGAATTAATTGGTCGGGCGTACTGCCTTTCAAACGTAAAAATTTAATGACATTTTTCTATTTTTATTGAAACGGTAACATAGATTAACGCAGATAATAATTAAACATCCAACATGGCTGAAATTTTGTTTACTTCTTTGGGCTTGTTTGTTGATTGATTCGATTCGATTCAAAAAGAAAGAAGTAGTTAATTTATAATTATAATAAAGAGTGACCCATAGAAAAAATAGATTAGAAATAGATTCCATTCACATCGTGTAAACGATCGTCAAGTGAACAGTGTTGGTATGTTGGTCTGTTATATTAGGATTGCTTTAGTTAAGGATGCGACAGCTTGAAGTAACGATAATTCTAAATACACGGGCGGAACTCCACGCACTATCGCATTCTATATGTCGTTTTCTGCAGTAGTACTCGATATTAAAAGTCGACACCTCGACTAAATCATCCCCTGTAGACTGTTGCGAAGTTAGCAGTAGAATACCATTGAGTCAAAATCATTCAAATTGGTTGTAGATTTCTTCCTATTACCCAATTTACGTTTGTTTAATTTGTGATTGAGCGGCTTGGCCATGAGGCTTTTCTTTTTTAATCGATCTACCGTTCACTTTCAGCTTCTTGGACTCGTTTTCCCTCAAAGAGTCTTCTTTTAAATGAGTCATTAGAAAAGTTATAAAAGGCTTTTAATGTGATTTTGATTGAGACAGTTTTACCTAATTATTTCCCTTATATTATGGCAAATCCGAAGCTCAGAGCAAGGATGCTTTGTTTTTTCTCCTTGCGAGATGGCTGTTAATACTTTAGAATAGAAGTAGATAACACGTCAATCAAAATGCCTTAATTCCTTAAAATTACGTCCAGGAACGTAATTAGGAAAACAATCTTTGAAACAAACTTTCTGTACTTCTTACCTTGTTACTTATAGTTGACTATTCCAGGATTAACCTTTGAAAAATGGGTGGAACTGTGCATAGATGGTGTAGTTAAAGATAGCGCGGAATTATATAGGCTAACCTACTTCGGAGGTATAGCTCACGATCTCAGGAAGGATATATGGCCGTACCTTCTAGGCCATTACAAATTCGGAAGTACGGAACAGGAAAGGATGCAGCTCGGCGAGGAAACGAGACAAGCGTGAGCTCATAAAATCACTAAGTTAGTATTCGATTTTACTGACTTTTTGCTTTATACATAGGTACGAAAATACAATGTCGGAATGGTTAGCCGTGGAAGCTATAGTACGGCAAAAAGATAAGGAAAGTCAAGCGACAGCTATAGCAAAGCTTAGTAGCGAAAGTATAAGCGGTGATCAAGTCCCTAGTCAGATACAACGAGATCTAAGCAACGATGTACGTTCACGTTCGTTTTGTATATTTATTTTGCCTATTCGGTAGGTTTATTTTATTTACTTTGCACTGGTTCTTTGTGGTTTTCCGCTAGAGTTGCTAAAGATAGAGAATTCTGGATTCTCTATTTTACGTCTCATGTAGCATTTTTACCAACAATAAGAATACCAAAAGTAGGTTATATCCTATGACGCAATAATCGCGTTCTACATTTGTTCTAATATTCCATAAAAAGATGAAATAAAATTGCATTGCTCAGAAAAGATTGAGTTGGTAAGTGTCATTTCATAAGTAACGGTCAAAATCATTCATTTGAAAGAAATAACCCATCGTCCTCTTTCTCTGAATTCGTCATAAAGTGTTGCCCAAAATTTGATCCTTGTATGCCAATTCTTCTTTCCGATAGGAGGATAATGCTTCTGGCAGAGAATTTAGTTATTTCTAAAGGAGTTATTCTCAAAATGTTAATTTGATTGAGAAAATTATAATGCATTGTAGCCACTGTATTTACAATGAACGCGTAAGGAAATTTTGATTTGACGAAGTGAAGAAAGGAGCAAAATAAATCAGTCACAATTATTTTGTTGATGTTGTTGATCCTTTGAAAGAAAAACCATGAAGAAATGTTTAGGATCTATTGAAAAAATTCTATATAAATTATCGAAAACAATAATTAGCAAGATTGAGTGCCTTTGAGTCAATAGTAAATTTCAACATTAATTTTATTGAAATAAACGGTTTCAATAAAATTAATGTTGGTATAATAAATAGACGGTAGCTTGGTAACGCCATTTCTATTTTTGTAAGTTAGAGAAAGATACCTAGCAATTTCATGTTTACATTTCGTTAATTTATATGTTTATCATCCTAGGTTTTCGAAGATGTTAGTGATTACGATTATCACTCCGACGAAGACCCGAACAAAGAAAACAGAAGACCAAAGAAAACAAAACAGAATACGATTCGCTACGAGAGTGACGAAGAAAACAGTGGACAGAACGACGAAGTCGCAGACAAGGTACCTGAAGGCGAACCCGCGCAAGTAGAAATTCTCCGCGAAGTTGAAAACGGTTCGAAACCCGAAGAAGAGGATACCAAAAAATCCAACGGCCACGTACACTACTACACGCCTTTCGATGTTGAAAGAAAGGATTTGCAGAAAGTGGATTCAACTTCTTCGACGAAAGCGCAATGTTCCAGCATCGATACACTTTATTCCAGTAAAGATACTGAAATTCTGAATATGTCCAGAGAAGTTCCCAGCTTAGAAAAGGTGGGCTCGCAAGGAAATGACGTTGAGGAGCCCATCATTGAAGAATTCGAACCGATAATCGGTGAAATGCAGGATTTCGTACATAATGTGATTGTTACTAATGCTAGCGTTGACCTACCATGTCCTGCAGGGGAAATTAGTTTCAATAGGAGTAATCTGGATGCATTGGCAGAAGAAAATAATTCGTTAGATACGTTGGATTGCATCGAATCTCACGGATTGGCGAGTCCAGCTATGAGCGCTTGCGTATCACCAGCTAGTTCTAACGGTGGAATCTATACTGTAAGTATGAACAATGATGCAGGATAGCTATAATAACGGTAGATTACAAGCTCTATAATTTAAGATAAATTCCAATATACAGAGCGAATCAAAGAAGAAAACTTGTATCATGGAGAGCCAAGCTGTTTTTTCCTTCGCTGTTAATTTGATTGCAAAGATTTTATCATTTACTATTTCTCGTATTCGATGTCCAACAAAAATACCTTCTTTCAGTTTCCCTTGTGTTAATTTTGGAAACTTTTCAAGAAGGTACTTAAAACCTTCACCTTCGAGATCTAGTGCCTTTACAAAATTTTTCATGAGCCCAAGTTTCACGTGGAGAGGTGGTATTAAGATCTTCTCTTTTTCTACTAGAGGCTGATGTTGTACATTGTCTTTTCCTGGTATAATCCGTCGTCGTAGTGGCTACTCTTGCTGATGGTAATGTTTTTCCCAAAGACATAAAAAGCAACAGTCTTTGGTGTTACCGGAGTACATACCCAAATAATTGCAATTACTTTAAAATATGCTCAAATATTCCAGAAATAGTCTTTGTACTTTATCTTTTCTAATAAAATGTTCAGATTTTCGTAAGTTTCTTTCATAGAAACAGCATGGCCTATCGGAATAGAAGGATAATGGTTTCCATTATGCAACAAAACTGCTGTTAGGCCGGTCTTTAGGCTGCGTCTACAAATAATCTCCAAGAACTGGGATCATGATGTATTCCAAAGGCTTCAGAAAGTTTATCAACATTATTGCATTAGACCAGATTACCGGCCATAATATAAAGGCATTTTTTCTGTAACCAGAGCTAAGCCAATGTTGCTGCTTTTCGAATCATTTTTACTTCATATATGCTGTTCAATTTCGTCAGTTATTAACTTAGGGTAAAAACCTTGTTGGTCAGTGTAATTAACCGCATTTCCAAATTTAATCGTATATTACATTTTCCCCAGTAAGGGAAATGAACATAAAAAAAACATCAATCACCATGTTTCCAAATTCAGTACACAATACTAACCGTTTATTACATTACAGCCAGAATTATTGGAAACCTTCGGCCTGAATTTGCACCGTATTGAAAAAGATGTGCAAAGATGTGATAGAAACTATTGGTACTTCACTGGAGAGAACCTAGAGAAGCTGCGCAATGTTATGTGCACGTAAGCCAACCCAACGTAGAAATTCAAACAGCTTAACCTCAATACCTCTTCAATGCTTTCTAACAGATACGTTTGGGAGCATCTAGACGTAGGATACATGCAAGGTATGTGCGATCTGGTAGTTCCCTTACTCGTCGTATTCAACGACGAGAGTTTAACATACGCGTGCTTCTGCCATCTAATGGAGAGGATGGTGGAAAATTTCCCCAACGGAAACGCGATGGATTGTCACTTTGCGAACATGCGTTCGCTAATTCAAATCCTGGATTCGGAAATGTACGAGCTGATGCATTCGCACGGCGACTACACCCATTTCTACTTCTGCTATCGGTGGTTCCTGCTCGACTTCAAGCGCGAACTGGTGTATCCGGACGTGTACGCCACCTGGGAGGTCATATGGGCCGCCCGACATGTGTCTTCCACGCATTTTGTGCTGTTCTTAGCGCTGGCACTTCTAGAAACGTATAGGGATATAATCTTATCGAATAGTATGGATTTCACGGATATAATTAAGTTCTTTAACGGTAAGTACCATTTCTTATTACGCGAAATTTTAATAGAAGTTCAAGAGACAGAATTCTTATACACAATTTTTTTGTTTTGTTTTGACCTCTTTCTTGTGTCGTTGTGGTTTCAGCGCTATTATCTTGTTAATCTTCTTGAAGCTTTCTCTTCTGCGAGTGTGAGCCTCTGAGTCTTCATCCTGGCTGCTTTCTTTGCTGTGCTCCTAAAAAAGAGATATGCGTTAATATTTTATATTCATTATTAATGATGATACTCGTATCAGCCTACTAAGATCGCTAAAAGCGTTTATATCTTTAATAAAGACGCTAAAGCTCTAAATATCTTGTTTAGATATTTAAGAATAGACAGTTTCAACTGTCATTTGACACTCATCATTGTACAAGATTTCTGCGTTATACGTACTTTATTCATTTATTAATTTAATGTGTTTGTGCATTTCAGAAATGGCGGAGAGGCATAACGCTTCAGCCGTACTCGGACTAGCGAGAGATCTCGTCCTACAGCTTCAATTACTGATTGAAAATAAATAAATACCTCAAAAAAAATGATAGACGATTATCATTTGTGTTTAATTTTACTAGTCAATTCGAAATTATATTAATTATAAGGATTTCCTACATATGTGAATAAGTAAGAAGATAATATAAGCAGATCGAAGTTAAAGAATTCATTAAGTTGTATGTAGAGACTTGTACGCCCAAGGTAAATCGTCAATGTGATAAATTCTGTTAAAGTTACAATTTTATTGTTGACATTTTAAATATTGTTAAACTTATTTAGTCAAAGTCAAAACTTGATCTGTTTATATTGATCAATAATATCGATTGCGTTTTATTCTCTGATTTTACGCGGAACAGCTAACAATTACAGTATACACTGTAAAATAATTTATTGGCAAAAGAGATTATTTCATGTTGATTCGTTAAAAAAAAAATAAATTAAATTGAATATTGTGATGTAGTCACATCCTAGAGACAAGATTATGGTGCCAAAATAACACTAAATGCACTTACAAGTTGCTTTTTTTTTAACTAGGAAAATTTATGAGTGAATATGTAATTTCCTAATTAGTCTGATAAAGACTGACAATTGTAGCTACTGGTATCTATTTTAGATTGCTAGACAGTGCAGATACATTCAACAAGTTTATTGGGTAGGTTACACCGAATTATGTTCTTCTTATTGGTATTTCTTTAGAGTTAAGATCTTGGAAAACATGTTTCCGAAATAATTAGAAATGATTCCTGTATATGGTTAACGGCAATAATTATGTCAGAAAGAACCTTCCCTTTTGCCTTTCTTAAATAGTTATATATTTGCAAATTTTGTTTCAAAAGTCCTTTTTTAAATAAATGTTTCGGTGATAAGTATTGCAAGATCTTATTGAAGTGATGTTAAATACATCAAAATAAAGCTGGTATAATTTCTTTTCAAGTCTTGTGAACAAAGAAGATAGAAAGAAGCATATTTAATAACTGGATACTTTTTTCAAAGGCTGCGCCTTGAAAGACGGTGCTTGGTTAACCCAAAAAAAAATTGAAGTCCGTACAGTATCTAGTTCTTAAATAAAGTAAAACCTAAACTAGAAATACAATAGCACATCTAGCGTAAATTACTCTCAAAAAGCCCAATGGTGATGTAACTATAATTAAGATAAAACACAAGGTTTACATTATACATAGATAAATTTAAGGTTACATTAACTTACAGTGAGGGACTAAAGTTTAAATACATAAACGTCACTTAAAATAAAAATAAAGTTTTTTAGTACAAATGTAAGTACCGTACGCAGTTTATTTATAGTTGAATAATCAACAGTAGCGAAAGCTTACGCTTTGTCGCTTTGATAACAGTAAATTCGCCAGAAATAATAAAAATGCCCTTGATGAAAGTTTTCTTGAATTTTTTCGAAAGAATTGCCGTTCTATTTGTTAATTTAGTCGCTTATTCATTCTTATTTTGTATTAATTTTGTAAATAGACTTAAAAACAAAATAATGAACAAATGAAAGCAAATATAGGCTAGTGTAAAACAAGAAAAGTAGCCCTAGAACTGGACGACCCAAGAAACTTTCTCGCTGAGATGTTAGTCTTATCCTAAAGGAAGTGGGTAAAAATTCAAAAATGAGTACGCCAAAGTTAGCCGGTAGTATTGCTGCAGTATGAGGCCCTGCTGAAAAGGCTTTACGGATAAAGGCTATCGAAGCAGGGTTCCACGTAAGAAACCTTTTATTTCGGAGAAGAATCGGCGGTCTCGTTTAGATTTTGCAAACAAGTAAAAGAATATGGATGAGGACTTTTGGAGAAGAGTCCTATTTACGGATGAATCTAAATTTAATATATTTGGTAGCGATGGTTCCGCAAAAATTTGGTGCGTATCAAATCCAAAATTTAATACCTACCATTAAGCATGATGGCGAAAGTTCGATGGTTTACCTTTTATCGATGGTATAATGGACAGGCACCTGTATGAACATTGAAGCTCGGAGCGGACCAACCAAATATTAATTTAAGTTAGCTAAAAGAAATGTATTTTTTTATATTTTATTTAATCTTTTGTCCAGCATATTTTTTTTCTGGTGAATTTGCAAGGCATCTTATTTTTTTTTATTTTCATTATTGTTTATTAATTAATTAATAAATACATCGTATACATATAAGTTATGATGCTTTAGTTTCATTTTACGTGATATTTGTGTACTTCAGCTTTAGTCTATTTAAACTTTACTCCATCACTGCATGTATACAAGATTACATTGATTTGAATCGTTTCATCTCATCATTAGGTTGCAGGGGTACGTAATCATCCTAGTTATTTCATTTATAATTTAGGTTGGCGTAGATTAATGCAACCTGAACAAAACAACTGACAACAAATCGAGTACTATATGTGATTTAATGGTAATATGTGTATAATAAAATGAAATCATTATTTTATTACATATACGACTATATGTTTTAATACAACAGAATATATTTTGCCACATAGGAAGATGTTAAATGTTTAAATCGGATAAAATGGCTATATTTGATGCTGAATTTTTACGGTGACGATATAACATCGTGAGAAGCGATATTCTTTAGTGGTGTTTTTCGTTCATTTTCCTGGTTTTTTGCTTTATTTCTTTGAATGTATAACTACAAACAAATATAAATGAGACTCGTGGGCATTTAAATTATTTCTTTATTTATAGAAAATAAATTTTATTGTTATTAGCAGCATTCCCCAACGTTCGAAGATCATTTCACTAATCATTCATTAATTTCTGTGATATAAAGCGTACCAATCGACTGTAGGTGCCAACTTTTAATAATATTGTAACAATTCCAAATTAACAATATTCCATGTACTTAATAATATTTTTTTATAAAGTTGTTTATTTATTGTGTGTTCATTTAATATCTTCAGCATCAAATGAATTCATTTCATCTTATCAAAAAATAAATTATTATAACTGTTATTGTATGATTTTCTCAGCGATAATAATAATAATATTATCGTGGAAGAAATCCTTCACAAATATGATAAGCTAGTCCTTTTTATAAATTAAATGGTAAATGTATATTATTTCTTTTTAAGTATATACATATTTCTATATTTATTGTAATACCTATCATACTCAGAAAGTTTAATATACTGTAATGTTATAATTTGAATTTATATGGATGATGTGGATATTATTTTTTCATGAATTGAAGAGTATCTAAGGCTTGTTGCGACGGAAATCACGAACTAGTTGGATATCATTCGATTGGCTAAAATTCGTGACAAATCAACGAAAACGATATTCATTTCACCCGTTTAAATTCAAATCATAAGATTACAATATCTATATAGATAAATAAATGAATACATTGTAATATACACCCAAATTTTAAATGTTGTTAAACTTAATAAATACGGCAAAATGGAAAATTTTGAGAAGTACTCAAGTTTATACGCGTACAAAGTCTTTCAGAATTTATGCCGAAATTTCAGGTAGCCGTGTTCTTCCTGAACAAATACAACTCTAACAACAGACATTTTTTCGATGATTCAACATGCAATTGCCGGTTTTAAGCTATTTTGCATTTACTTACCAACAGTTGCTACTGGTTGAATTATAGCGAATAAAACGGAGTAAAAAGCAGACTGAAACAGCGGCGGCTGTAAGTGACGTAAATATGAGGTGAAATACAAGGCTTTGGTACTCTCGTGTATTTCCGTTTCCTATCGTCTACATTCTACTTGATAAACAATATACACGAGGAAATTGAAGCCTTGTCCGTATGTACTTTGATTCTCTCGCAAGATCTATTTGAAAAAACGAAAATAATAAATAGCTGTAGATAAAGTGACAATTTGAAATGAATAATGAACAATATTTTTAAAATATCTAAATTAACCGAAATAACAATAAAATTTCGTTGCTACCTATTGATTTTAAAGTGTTTTTGTAAAAACTTTTAGTAAACTTTGGATTGGATATTCTAATTGTAATTCCTGTCCAAAAATTGGGGTCAAGTCTCGAAGAAGATGTATCGTGCGATTTATTGCTCATAGAATGTATCACTTGGATACATGGGTTTATTGTTATTTTATATTTTATTCCTTTTTGTTCCACTTTTAGTTTTTTAAATTGACCCAAATCGAACCATTGATTTTTTAAAATTGAATGAAAATGGCGATTTATGCGAATAAATTGCCATTGAAAACAGTAAGAAATAGAAAAGAAAGAGCAAAAGAGCCACTTTATTTTTCTTTATGTTTGATTATTTTGGAAGTATGTATCTTTGGAGATATAAAAGTATTTTGAATGTTTCTAAACGAAAAACTTGCCCGTCTGCATAGCTTCGTATTTAATTTATCAAACAATCACATAAGAAAATATCTATAAAAAATCGAGTAGTTTTAGTTCCAGTAAGAATAAATAAAAATGAAATAACATGAATCAAACATGGTAACGATTTCCATCACCATCTTGTAGACACTATACATATAGTCTATATAAAATATTTTTTATGTACAAGGGATATTTCCTAACTTCTGGGAATTGGTTATATTTTTTTTATTTTATTAGTTTCCATCAATGTTACAATGTAGCTTTTTTACATAATCTAATTCTTTTAAGCCGTCTTCAAAAGAATTTTTTCGGTGTCTCCGCAATTTACCTATTTATGATACATTTTACACTCAAATCACACCCCGTAAAGGTTTTTCCAAATCTGAGAACAGATAAAAATGGGAACCTGGGAAACCTGGGAACAGGTGCGAGTTGTAGCAAGTAAAGTGGATGCGGAAATAGCTCCTATCGTAAATTGTTCAAAACATCCTTTCGTTTTTCTTGCGTTATGGAGACTTGCATTATCCTGTTGCAATAATGGACTGGAATTGCACGCACCCTCGGAACCCTCGGACCCTTTTAGTCTCAGAATTGGAATAAGGAATTTACGTGTCGTCATTGGTTATTATGCGTTGCCAAAATTCATTATCGAAACGGGTTTACAGCTCTGGAAGTTTATGATAAGTGTCAGACCCGTTCCGATCTCAACAGTCTTCGCCTCCCAACGGGCTGAAACCTTGCTGACGCCCAAACAATCGTCTAGGATGTTACCAACTTGTCGTGTACCTATTCCTAGGCGTACACTAATCTGACGAATAGTCATTCGCCTATCTTCTTTCAGTAGGTTTTCCACGTCGGTAATGTTTCTTTCGTTTAACTAGGTGCTCGCGCGACCACTGCGTGGATTGTCTTCTAGTGATTAGAATATTTAGTATTAAAGCGATCGACCCACCAATATATGCTACTTTTAGATTCTCCAGTCTTACCAAAACAGTGCTAAGAGAACGCGTTTATATCAGTCGAACACTTAACTCAGACTGGATAGTTGCATAAACATGTTAAGACCTGTCTATCACTAATAGTGTTGCCTATAAGATCTGCGTAAATTAATTAAAGGTATAATTCCCACAACTCGAGATATATCCCTCGTATTGGCTAAAACTCTTAATAAACTCTCAAAAAGCCTAAATAAACAAATTAGTACGGCCCGGTATAATGGGAAACTTTGAAGTACGAAAATATGCTTTTCTCTATTAGTATTAGTAATCCACGAAATTTTCGATTCATTGTTATCTAGGTACTAACAGAAACAGTTCCCGAGAAAGCAATCTGCCTATTGTTAATGTGAAAGATGGTAATTCTTCGTTAAAAACCTGTGATATTTCAATTTTAAATTTATTCAAAATTTTCCATTTTGTCTATACAAGAGTCACACTATTTTATTTTTTTTATGTATTCCATGTGCCTTTTGTACGAAAAAATAAAAAAAAACTATAATATACTTGTATCACAGATTATATACAACCAGTATAGTAACTTTATGACATCTTTGTATATTTAAATGTAAACATTCCTGTATTCACCCTACGTTTCAGATATTCTTCGAAGCTGATCAAGAAGCACGGCCTATAAATAGAAGACGATTTTCCTTTTTAATCTAAAACGAGAAGAATACGAATATTTCATTTATACGCAGTCGAAGCGAATTCCTTATAGCAACGGATCAGAATAAATAATACATGTAAAGTGGTGAAAACAATTTAAAGCGATTATTGTACATATTTAACATATCAACATGTCATCTTTCAATTTTTAAATTATATTGTTGTGTGTTACTAATATCTATGGAATGCGATGAGAAAAATAAATATTATTTGATATTTTAAACCTGTTTTTATTTTGCAAATCGTCCAAAATAAGTACTAAATATAGCGGTACATCTATCTTGCTACCTGCACTTTCTAGAGATTATCTCTTCGCTGGGGAATTCTTGAGTATGAGATTAAAATACTACGAATATTTTTATATCGTGGGATACGTATTTGCCATTTTATCCAAAGAAAACAAAGTGTGCAGTTGTTTTCTTTGAATATTAAGCGTTTAAATTGCGTCTAATAAGATTTGAGTAAGAAAAAAAAAAATACGGAGTAATTTGGCTGCGAGTTAAAACATGCGCGTTGATGAATTTGGCACGTGTGGAAGTTAGACATACAAAACCAGATCATTAAATATGAATATTGTGAAACGTGGTGAAAACGTGTTAAAGAAACTAAAAAATAAAACTTTTGATCAAATATAGAACAAATATAGAAAAATACAAAAAAAAGGCAAAAAATAGAACCCCGTAACACTTAAGATAGATGCTCCCAATTGACATCTCCCAAAAGTTTCTAGTGAACAACCACCAATAGAATTAATCTTAAATAGCAACAATGAAAACAGCGTTGTTCAAAATCAATTTTCTCTAGGTCTTTGTTTTTTTTTCTTTTTGAGTTATACTCGCAATGATTCTAATTTAAATCACTAAACAATTCCATTGGATTCTAATCGAGTTTAATCTGGCTTAAATTTTCATGATTTCAAAAGAAAGAGTGAAATTACAAACAAGGTGAGAATAAATGTCTTTCCTACAGCATTGAATCATTCCACGCTGGAATTAAGGAAATTTTCAGTATTGTTATTCCACTTCGTTAAAATCGTCCATTGACGAATATTCGCCATCACAACAAGTTCAAATTTAAGGTCATCCAGTCGGCATTTTTATCAACTCAATGATGAAACATCAAGTCCGATCGAATCTCATCCACGTACATATACATATGCATAGTACAAATTGCCACAACAAAGCCTAAATTTTTATTGTTCGCGTTTGACGCGTATGGGCAAGACATGCTTCTCGGAAAGCCTATTGTATGCAAAAGATGCACAAAATCGCAAAGAAGTTGTAATTCTCTTACATTACGAGCGTTTGTCGACGGGCGTCCGAGAACACGCTAACGAAGTTGAACTCCTAGAATTTACTCCAGGCTAAGGACGCGCCGTTGGCAGGTTCATTGAAACTAGAGGTATTTGTTTTGATCACTGAGAACGAAAGAGAGTTAGACGAGGAGAGAAACGGTGCCATTAGTGTAGTTCTATCAGGTAGATGGTCTCCTTCGCTGCAAAGATATCTTTTACACATGGAAATTATTTTATTATTGCAGTCGAATCGATGAGTAACCAACTGTTACCTCGCGAACATTATGTTTAGTGTAGGTACAAAAGAATAACCTTGTCGAAGAAAGTTGTTTAAAGTATGTTGCCAGTAAAAGCAATCTATTGATCGAAGACTTACAAAAGCAACAAATTTTGCTACTTACAAAATTGATGCAATTTTTCTCATTTTCTTGATCTTTCTACGAATTTTTAGCTGGTTACTTAACAAGTTTTTAGCATACACAGAATGCAAGAACGAAATTTGACTTATAGGATGAGTCGGAAGGAACAGACCAACTTCCAGGAGTGTATTACACACCAGAAAATAATGTAAAAGAACTCATATGTGCTTATCTGATTTTCATTTGTTTTCAATCAATAGCATAGTTACAAATAAATAAAATTTCGGACATTAACATTTTTTCGATCATAGAGTTCTTTTAAAAAATGTTCGAAAATATCGCTATTGACTTCTAAGCATTTTATGTAGCTGTTCGAATATTCTAAATTCGAAAACAAACGTTAAATCACTGTCAAATGTGTTGATACAAATACTTTTGTAATTTGGAATGATTTTGAGCCTCAAAAGGATTGATCTAGATACGCGATAAAAAGTGAAAAGAACTTGTAATGTAACAAATCTGACGAAAGCAAGTGAAAATTTGAACCATTTACAAGATCGCTACTTAAAATGTTTAAATTACGCTATAAGTTGAAAATAAACGAAAATCCGCTAATTCCTCCCGACCCCGAGCCACCTGTTCTTTAATCTACCTTAGATATTAACTAGAACATAAACTGTAGCTACCCAGACATCTAGATAATATAGAACAACACAGAAACTAGCATATAACACTCAAAATATACGCTTGGAAACCGAAAAATATCGACCAAGAGTTGATGAAACATCTGATTTTGAGTACACGTAACGGATGCGAAACTGTTACAAGAAACAAAAATGAGATTGCGTGATATTGATCTCTTCATTATTTGTGATATGTTTGTTCTTGTTAATATTATCCTTCAAAACTTTAATCGCTGCGATACTTCAAAGTTGCGTATCTCCGTTAACAATGGGAATAGTAACATGATTCAAAACGTAAAATTTGCAGAAGAGCTGTTATGGTTGAAACCATTTATTTGCGCGTTGTTTGATTGATGATTATTAATGATAGAACTATTCCTATTTTTCGGATATTAATAATCGGAATTTTTCATGGGGCGCTCTATCTAATCATCCCCGATCAATTCGTGTTCTTAATTACAAAACATTTTCTTTTCAATAAAATTTGATCTAAAATTCAATCGAAATATTTATTAGGTACGTGTTATAAATGCTATAAAATTAGGTATCGAATTTCTGATTTCGACCAAACGAGTATTATTGAAATAATATTTGTGTAACAGAAAATGCATTTATTATTTGCTGCAGCCAGAAAAAGAAGTAAAAAAAATAAAATAAAACACAGATATGGCTCTAAAATCTATGTTTACGTTGATTATGTTGACTCTGTAGATGTTTTAGAAAGGTATGCAGTTATAGTTCAGGTTTTAAGCGCGAGAAGTGTTGATGTTGGGTAGCTAATTAATTTTACGACTGTTTACACATTCTATCAGCTGCTATTTATACTCTTTACGTCCAAAGTGCATTAACAGTGTTTAACGTCAATATAGAAAGACTATTTTATTTTTAAGTACAAATTATTCAGTCTCTTTAGTTTATAATGTTAGTTTCTTTTAATCCAACTGTAAGGAGCCTTTGATTCGAAATTTTAAACAATTATTATCAAATATTTAAAAGAATTTAAACTATACTGCAACCAACTTGTTAGTAAATAAAAGACTACTTATTTGGTTGCAACCAATTCTTGAAAAATCAAATATTTTCTTGATCCAGGTAGTTATTTATTTGCTGTTGATGTTTTACCTATAAAGAGATTTTTAACATTTAACATTGCGATTGAGAACAAAAGGCGAGAACAAGAGCGGGCGCAACCTGGATCCCTGAGACATTGCAGGAGCCGTAAATATTGAGGCCAATCATATCAAAAATTGCTGCTTGTCCCGATAAAAGTTAAGCAGAGAAACTAAGGAATCAGAAAAGTTTAAAACCAACAACTTTGTAAGAAGTACGAGATAGTCAAACGCTTTAGCAAAATCCAAGTAATTGACCGGGTCCATCTAGAATTTTGGAAAGTAGCTGAGCAAAATACATCACATGACACAGACCAATAAAGTTGGGGAGTTTGGATTATTTCTTGTCCGGCATAACGAATAACATGCGTTAAAAGAATCGGCTGTAATCTTTTGTTTCTAGTCAGAATATCTATGATATTTTTACAGTCAACTACGAGTTCGTAGCAAGTCTTTCTCCCCTCAAGAGCACAATTAAGAATACCCGTACTTAAGAAAAGATTTCTGCTTCAAAAACTGATCCTTCAATTGAAGGTTTATATCAGCAGATTCCTGCACCGATTCCTATATGTATTTTGGAATCAGCGATGTAGAGGCAAGTGTCAGCCTTAATCAAAGAGATGCAGTTACTACTGCAACAATCCCTGTCGGGCTAAAATAGGTGAAGAGAATTCTTCAACAATGTTATGGCACACAGCACATCCCAAGGGATAAGCAAAATCTCGTCGTCAAGACCTTTGTCGAGGAATCTTATCGAAACAAGCTGTCGGTACCCGTAAGCAGCTGTTCTGGCATATTTAATAAATTAATTAAAGTTTTATTATTAAATAGTATCGCTTGAGCATATTTATTTAGGCTGAGAGCATGGCCATTTCGGATAATCGGATTGGATCGAACACGTCACAAAAACGTCACAAATTGTATTTTCATCATTAATTAATACCAAAGTAGTTTTACATGCGCCCAAAGTTGATTTTTTTAGGTTTGCACTGAAAACTTTTAATCATTCGGCATTTTTATGTACACCAACCACTAAAAATAAAGGCAACGTTGCGGTGATCAAATGTCTTACATACATATTTTGGTTGTAGGTATGTATGTATATACATGTAGGTACCTACCTGGGCGAAAGGAGAAAAACCTTTTGGATTTGCATTTATTCATAAGTAGACGTTAGGAGGGATTTGGTATTAAACCAGTTTTTTTTTCTGTGCATACCAATGGGTCATAGTCTAAAGAAGGTTAATAACATCCATATGTTTGATATGCGTAGGACGGATTAAATATACGAGGGAGTTTAATTTAAAATGTATATTTATGACGAGCTTTCCTGAATTATTATTTTGTAAAACAAAAGCGAAATGGAGAATTGTCTGAATCAATCAATCGCTTAAAGTTCTGCAATGAAAAAGTTATTTACTTTTGCCGTTTCTGTCGCTCATTTTGAACAGCGATTACATCTTCATAACAAAATTACTTCGCGATAGGTTCGATACGTTCGAGAACTTAGAAACCAACAACTTGGGTGCCAACACTTCTTTAACATGAATGGCTTCCTGGTGCAATAATTTTAGGTTTTATTTTATCAAGGTACTTGCTTTTAAATAAATCGGAGATGATAAGCATTCATATAATGAAAATATGAGAATGGTAAGAGAAGCATCAGTGTTTGGAGGTTGATGGTACTTTGTGTCAGCATCTGCCTTACCGATCATGAATACTATTCTTCAGTCGACGTCTGTTAAAATTTTGGAGAAATTCATTGAGTGGTTTTGCTTTCAGAGCTAATCAAAGGTACAATTTTATGTCATTGTGGAATCATGAAAAAAGAATAAAACCGGTTACGATTTGATTTCTGAGCTCCACGGAGGAGCTCAGAAATCAAAGAAAAGTTGAAAGCAAAAATTACGTGCCTGTTATCAGTTATTAGTCTAAGGAATTTAAGCGTGGCTTAACATTCGTTTTTAACGAGCAGCAGCCAAGTCATCCCGTCGAGATGACTACAACAAATACGATATTGGCAGACCAACGAATGGAGGTTAGAGGAATTACTAATATGGCAAACATCTCAATTGAACGCGTGTAAAATATCCTTCACGAAAAACTGAATATGGGTGACACATCTGCTGACGACTGTACGGTCTTCCTTAACAAAAAAAAACTTATTATACCAGCCTCGTATATGTATGCATAGCGTTTTCGTCAAACATTGTTTTGTCGAGAGCTCTTGGAAAATGCTTTGTAAACTCAATTTATAAGAGAAACAAATATTAGAATTCAGCTCGACTTTTCTTCTTCTCATTTCGCAATTTGTTAGTCATTATTTGCAGTAGTCTTATCTATTCCCCTAGCTTAACAAATTCTTTGTATTATAGCACGCATGAGGTTTGTTTTGAAATACAAGTCGGCGAAATTTCTGTGGTTGGGTCATTCCATGTCAAATCATTTAATTTCGGAAAAGCGCCTCGCCTCATCACTCCGGATTTTTATGAAATTTTGTGTACTGAATCTTATATGAGCCAAACCAATTTTTGTGGAATCTTGTGTGGTCAGGATGTGTTGTTGTTCATATTTTATCGTGACAACAAAATGCCATTTTAACAGTAGTTGGCAGAATCGAAATATCGCTAATATTGTTTATAACAAACAAATTGGAAAAAAAAATGATTTTTCCATCACGGTAGGACTGCAACTTCCGTTTGTCGGTTGGGCACGCAACCATTACATCGCACCACATTTATTTTTTTTATCTTTTTACTATATACCGGGTAATGTTGATAAGTAAAGGAAAAGAATTAGAATTATTAGAGCCAGTTATTATGATTGCAATCCTCTTAAAAATGCTTTTTGTTTTCCGCGATCAGAAGCATTCATACGCTGCCGCTGGGGTAATATCCTTTGGACACCTTTTGCATTTGTTGGAACCTCATCTTATTGCTTAACTAAGTGGCGATCATTGATAATCAAAATGGGAGAATTTCGCTAATTATGTCGGTATATCGATTTAGAAAAGACATTTATTGACGTTTATTAATTGCCGTAAATATAAAATATGTATCTGAACATCATAATTTATTTCAACATCCTCCGTATTTTTTACATTTAAACCACGCACTATTTATGAATTAGCTCTCTTAGGCGTCTCTCATTTCATTTACAGTTAACCATATGATTAGGGAAATACAGTTAAGTAGATATCGAGTTGGTACTTAGAATCTCGCTATAAAAAAACGATAACCACGAATGGGCTGCGACTAGGTGAGGTATTGAAGATTTTAGATAGGTAATAATTTCGTTAACGATTACATGCACGTGTTTGTTGATGACTCTATCGATGAATACGGTTACTCGTTAGCATATTACGGATGCACTGTTAATTTATTCTTTATTTTTATTTTGCCTCACTTCGTTAAAACGGTATAAATATTTCGAAATAAGATAAGATTTCTATTTCTTAATGCGCTTTGTGGGAAAATTTTACCGAAAGGAATCGATCCGTTAGTAAATATACAGAAAATCTAATATTGCTTTAATTTCTACCAAAATTTTTTACGAATAGACTGATCGTACTAGTTAAAAAAAGTATGTGTTGGCCTCTTGTCTGGTTTGCTATAGGTTTTTTTTAACGTTTGGTGACGTCTCAATGAATGTATAAGTTGTTTCCAATTGTTTCCAAATATGGGACGGGTGGCTCGGGATTGTAAGGAACTTACCACGAACATTTGAATCTCCTACTTTGAAAGCACAGCGTTTGACGGTGACCAGTCAAACTCAGGCCTTCTTACTAGATGTGAGGATGAGCTGATCTAGTTCAGGTTGGGCATGAATATTTCAATTGCAGGCAGGGTCAGTTTTTTTTTTTTTAATGAGAAATGAATTTTAAACATTCTATAGTAGCGCACTTGGTAAGCTGACGGTTGCCTTTCAGTTGGTGAAACATTATATGGTCGACGCAATTTCCGTGAGGTTTAGCCGGTTGTTGACAACAAACTTTTGTTGTTGACGTCGGAAGACCTCAGACACTATGTCAACATGTTCAGTGCGAGTTGCTACAGAAGATAATTGTATCACTACTCATACCAGAATTAACTATTCATACCATGAATTAACAATTCATTATAAATACAATCAAAAAATGAATAAAAAATTATCTGTAATTTTATCATTTCATTGAACTAAAACAGTCTTGTTGGAGGAAAAACCTCCGAATTTAAATTATTTTATTAATTTCTTAATACTGAAAATAGTACTTACCCGATATAACGGGCTTTTTGGCCTGAATAAGCGATTGTCGAACCGATAACCGGCGAAGTGGACCCACGAGGGTTAAGTTGGTAAGTCTTACAGGCTGGGTCGCGCCGACAAACGTATCAAGCTTGAAACTAAAAAATGGCTAATTTTTTTTACTCTTCGTATTTTCTATTTTTGTTTTTTGAATAATAGAAGCTAGTGGTTTCAGAAAAAATTGATCAATTTTTATTTTTGTAAAGTTGCTTTCCGCGTTACCAGATGTTCATTTACATCTGCGATATCACTGAAAATGACGACGATTTTCGTATTTCGTGTGTATTTTTGTGCTTTTGGAAAGGTAATCGAAAAGCAAATCTAACAATACCACAATTATGCCGCAATGAAAGTTGTAGTAATTTAATTTTTTTTTATGCAAGGTTGGTTACAAAACAGCGGTAAATTGTTTCCTGCGGCACAAGGGTGATCCAAAGAGTTCATTGCTAAGCGATAAAATCATAACAACTGCTGAACAGTCCTTAGAAGCTCAACGACAATATTTTACATCCACCACCGAAAAGAAAGAGAGGAGAAAAGCTTAAGCTTACACAAAACAAATTGTATACACAAATGTCCGTTACAGGAAATACGTAATACTATCAGATAAAACAGCTCTAAGAATAAATGACTGTATATCTAGTTATACAATATAATAATATAATGTTTATAAAAGGATATTTAGAATTTTATCTAATTGGTATATTAGCATTTCATAGCTGTACAAATACTTATTGTGAATGTGGATTCATTTTACAATAAGTCAGGTTGGCCGAGCGGTCTAAGGCGCCAGATTTAAGCTCTGGTTCCCACATGGGAGCGTGGGTTCGAACCCCACACCTGACAGTACATGAAAAATTGTCTGTAACTTTTTTTTATTTATTTATTTTTCTATAATGAATTTAAATGAAACATATTTAGAAACAATTAAAAAAAAATTAAATAAAATTCCATAATCGCTATTTATCATTAATATAAAATATAACAAACAACTTAAATTAAAAGAATCAAAGTCGTAAGCAATATGTGCTTTATTACCAACATAAATTGTCCGCAAAATTTATAAATTTCTACTAAGGATGTCGTTGTTGTCAATAACTTTTAGATTTACATAGGCAAAGCTGCAATTACAATGCATTACAGACAATTTCGATTGTTTCATGTGGGGTCAATGTTGTTCCATTTAAGGGATACAGTGAAAGTAAGTGGTAGACAATAACAGCGTTCGTTCTATTGTTACAAATTATTTTTAGACTTATGTTAGTTCCGATTATAGCGGAAGTCATAATCAACTTTGTTATTTCTAACAGAATGATATATCTTGTGTTGCTTTTTTAGATTCCATGGATTGCTCTGGAATGATTTGTATTGATGTCCGCTACCTCTAAAACCATTTGATTTCGAGTTATTTTGATGTCTGTTGTAATTTAACATTTAATTTATAAATATTCAATTTAAAGAAATAAATTTTTTTAATGGATTGCACCGTATACAATTACAGTATCTTGAGCAAAAAAAGCACTGTAGCCACCGATGTTCCTATACCTGTCTTGTAGCGTTTAGGAATTGTCGTTTAGTTCTCAAAATCTTCATAAAGATTACTTTATATGTACTTAATTCTCAAATAATCGAATATATCGCTGAAGAATGAAATATTTATTTCAATAGAGAATGTGCAATACCCAAGGTAGATTCAAATTCGTATGATCGATATCCATCGTACAAGATGTAGTTAAACCTTCCACCCAAATAAGAACGTATTAGCTTCAGCAGGTTATATGAAAATACAGAGCAGCTTAATGTCTCAAGTAATACATTATGGTCAAGGAAATCAAATACCTTATGGTGATGGTAGATCTTCTAACCACACATGGTCAAACATTGTAACGAAATTACATATAATTGTAATGGGACTCCACACCAACATATTTCAAACGGAAACCTCTGCTCTCAATTTATACGTCATAAAGAACCTTGATACTAAATTGTAAACCTAAATTGGGTCACAAAAACCACGTCTGCGTCCTAAGCCATAAGAAGATCGAAGATAATAAAAAAGGGAGACAAGTTGGTTCAACAAGCAGCGAATACAGCTTTGATTGGTCCTAAACCCTTACGTGGCTTACAAAAGGGCCACATCAAACAAGTAATCAAAAAAAAAAAGAGATAAACAGTACATAAGCATCGGCAACCTCCGCACCGCACAAGTTAAATTTATTATAATAGTAATATAATAATTAGTCCGGGACAGCCGTTTCGAGCACACGAATGGTCTTCATCATCAGGACCGTTTAGCTCCTCATCATCAGCACCACAAATTTAATTTATTATATTACTACATAATAAATTAAACTTGGAGGTTGCCGATACCTACGTGTTGTTTACCATACTACGCCACAGCCCTTATTATCATAATTTAAAAAGAGGACCTTGTATTGGACAAAAATAGACGAAAGCATTCATATCAGAGTCACTCAAGGCAGCAAAAATAGTGCTATCGTTCGGTAAAGAGAATGTTAGATTACTGGCGGGTTCTCTGTCGTAAAATATTACCAAAAAGATCTAGAGACTACAGAACACATATTCCGGTATAACCGGAAGTAATATAAATCTAAACAAAAATGCAATAATAGAACTAAGAAGACTTTGAATAGAGGAATTGCATGGGACACTCTATATAGTTGATGAAAACGTCCTAGCGTTCAATATAACCCAACGTATTGAGGACGTTGACTGCGATAAAAATAGAATATAATTAATATATTATTTACCAGTGCGTATTTGGTTTAATACGAAACAATTAACTACCTGTATAAAATACGCATGGTGCATTTACGCATTCGTACAAAGAAATATTAAAGTATAATAGTTGTATTATTCCCGTCGTATCTTTAGGATTCTAATCACGCGCCTTCCTAGATATGGTTTACAATAAAATATTACACGAAACATATACTCACCATTATTACTGACCATATCTTCTTTCCGCAATAGGAAGGTTGTTTATTAAAGCCGCTACTTAGTATTCCGGCTGTTAACTTTTAGATAAGGTAGATTTTCTTCTTGTAGGTCGTGCAACCTACTAGAAACTACGGATGAAAATTTTATAAAAGCATTCTTTTTGTTCTGATGTAATTTCTGAAAAATAAAATCTAAGAAACTGGGACAAAAATGTCTTATTAGCAACTATCGCTTCCTTAGTGGTGACTTACAGCTTTTTTCGGAACCCCATAAAGGGGGAAACATTCTTTCATTTCTTGCAGCGATATGACTAATAGATGGATGATTGCGAATAACTCCTTGTAATTTAGATATTACGCATTGTTAAAGCATCAAAGAGTAGAAGAGTTAAAAATAAAACAAAATAAAGGATCTTCGCGGCAATTAAATTCATTGTACAACAACTCTGTGTATTTGAATTAAAATTTTACAGTCGTTTAAATAGGAAAAAAATAAACGTGTAAATAAAAGTATCTATATTGTATTCGTATACTAATTCTACTTTACAGGTTGTGGTACCGTGATTTTCATAGCCGATATGCAGCCACATACAGAGTCCACGCCTATTGGTTGACGAGGAAAGAACAAAAAAAAATTAAGCGTGTCCCTTACATATAAATGATCGTCAGTTCTTGGCGGGTTGCTTTTTTAAAAGAAGAAGTCTCGGACAAGTTCCGATGTTAGCAGGTTGACAACGGAATTTAATTCTAGATATTAACGTTTGTAGATCTCGTCAGGTCCGTCTTCGGTGTTGCAGCGTTTGAGTTTTGCGCGTACGGAAATGTGGTTCAAAGTTGTTGCGGTTCTATTGTTTTTGGGTGCTATTACGGCAAGTAAGTAGAAAAAATTGATAAATTACTTCTGATTTCTTTATTTTGTAATTTAGTGTTGTTGTGAAGAGTGATTAGAGATCTTTGTTTGTTCACTAATTAACGGATAATTTGAATAATAAGAATTTTAAAACCAATTAAGTAGCGTTTACTTTATTACCTGGTGTGAACAGACTTTGGGTACGTTCTTTGTTCAAAAATTATTTTTTTTATAGCTTGAAATTTTGCTTTGTAAAGCGCAGATTTTAGCGTGATATCGATCAGAAAGTAGCGACTTTTTAAAATAACTGAAAAACAAATTATTTGTTAATGCCATTGTGAGTATACCTTGCTTTTTTTTTATTTTTAGTTAAAAGGTGATCGACTTCGCAATCTCCCATGTAAAAATACTTAATTGCCCCTTTAGAACGATTTAGGACGAAGTCAATCAATCTCAAATAATATGTATATACAGGATGATATTGAAAGAACTAAAATACGTAGCACCAGGCGATAGAGGACAAGAAAATAATAAAAAAAGTCAAATACATTAATCGTCGCCGGTCTTTTCTTTTCAAGATACGAGATATTAAAGTTTGAAAATATCTTGTATAGAAAATGTATTTCTCTTCAATAACAAAAAAAAAATAGTAAAAAAAAAAATTCCTACTTGGTCAACGTTAGTTTTAAAAATAACGAAATAATGTAATAAAGAAAAACAACGATTAAATTTGAAAAATCTAAGGTACTTTGTTATAAAGGTGTTCCTTAAAGTTACAAAGCTCCAGGATAACTAAATATTCAAATAGCTTTCTTCTTAACAATGCAATTGTTTCGGAGGATTTTACAAAAACAGATAATTTATTAGATTGAATTTATCTTCAACACCCGTTATCAATGCGCTTATTTCATCTTGAATACTCATCGAACTGAACTCCCAGAAATTTAAGAAATTAAGATGTTACCGTTTAAATTAAGAGATGCAAAGGTTTTATTGAAATTAGAGGTCTTGAAAATTATGCACCCAATTTTGTCAACATTTAGTGTTAGTTTGATCATCTCAAACCATTGTGTCAAGCTAGCAAACAGTCTACTGCATTCAGAAATTAAATATGAAGAGTTTAGACCGGTGCACGAGGAGGTCTGTGTCACCCGCGTGGTTGATAAGCGCCATGAGCCAGATGTTATATGATGTAAATCGTTAATGAATATAAGGATAGGATTTTCGTTAATTATCCTCTAAATTTAATGGATATTCTATTCAAAGTAAGCAGTGCATTTTATAAAGAAAGATCTTTTCTACAAAAATGAAAATTACAAAAAGTTTATGATCAAATCCGTCTGTGAACATGCTGTATATTGAAAAATAATTTAAACAATTTGTCTCACAATCTACTAAAAATTCTAGGATTTTCTTATGCGACATTTTAATTCGGATACTAATTTTACTTCATTCTCTTTATGTACTATCTATGTACTCTAAAATTAACAACTTTGAAGTACGTTATAACATATAACTACTGATATGGAACATGAAATATTGTCATGCTTCTATTTCTTTGGCTAAATTCTTTTTGTCTGCCTTATATGTTAGAGAACAAGAAATGTAGGACCAACTCAGTCGTGAAAAGTTAATAATAGTTATTATTTATTGAAAAAGCACCGCGCGAATATTATACGTTCTGAATTATACCGAGCTAATAATAGGTGAAATTCGATCGGTTCGGAAAATCGTGCATTCCTTGAATTATATTATCGATACATGATATTATTTGTCGTGACCGGTTAACGAAAAATATTTTATGTAAAATTATTTCCTTGAATAATGTCGAGACATGAATAATTTGATATTTCAATAATTTCTTTGTCCGCTATTTTTTTTTAAATTTTATGTCTCTAAATACGTTAATGGCTACCTGATACGAGTGTATTGCTGTTAACGTCCTTTTATATACACTGGCAAGTAAAAAATTCGAGCTGCTTTAATGTTATTTGAATTTTCCCTGAGAAATGTTAAATGCGGCTTGTCATTTGGGTAAGGTGTTATTTGATGTTATTGTGCACATAATGCATTTGTACCCTCTAAATGTGTTTGTTATTTAAATCAATTAGAGTGAATTTGCCTGTTTATTCTGTTTTTAATTTCTCTAGGTGAAAAAATGTCTTCCAAATTTTACATCGAAGGTGGACAGCGTCAACAAGTTGCAACGAGGCTTAGAATTAGTCATTCTAAAGTCCAAATTAATTAATTACAAAGCAAGATGAATCGTTTCTTCGCTCGCCTGTGTTTAAAAATAACGCGTATAATAATAATACGATTAAGTTAGCAGAATTAAATTCCAGAGAAACGCTCACGTGGTGAGACACATGAGAAAGCAAACAACACAAATGCATCGGCATACTCAGCACCACACAAGTTTATTAATGAATTAATCCGGGACAGCCGTTTCAAGAATAAGCGAATGAGCGGTGATCGAATGAGTATGCATTGTTAAAACGGCCGTCCCGAATTAATTAATTAATTAAGTTTGTGTGGTGCGGAGTGTGCTGATACCTTTGTCTTATTTGCCATACACGTCACGGCCCTTGCAGTTATTAGTAGAGATGACAAAGGCAGGTGGAATTATTCCTATTTTGCAGCGACTAGATAGACTCGTGTCTATTCGCCTCATGAGAATGGATTTGTGTTGCCTACTGGTGTACCCGAGAGTCGACAAAACACTCGTCTCTGCAAAAAAGTAATAATTCCATCCGCCTTCGTCCTTTCTTGTCATTAGTGTACATGAATTTTTTTTTTTGTAACAATAACAGAATATTACATCACCAGTGACTACTTTTTACCAACCAACCAGTTACCAACTTGGTTTAAAAACAAAAGAGAAAATTAATACAAACGTATGGTTGATAAAATATGGGTTGCCTATCTTGCAACGCTGCTTTCGATCTTGTCACCTCAATTAATTTTATAAATTTCTCAGGTATTTTTTGTTCTACTGCTTAATCGTTGTTAGTTTGTCTTCACGTTTTTACCTCTTGTGATCCCGTTTCAACTCACCCAAGTTTCATTTACCGTTATTCTGTTTCTTTTCTTTGCTCAACTAAATTAAATTTAACGTTGCAACCACTAATGATCATGATCATGTTTAAGTTCATGTATTTCATGTTTTCTTTTGTCATAGTTTGTTCACCATTTCTTATTACAATGGAATCAATCTGATTTCCATCCGTTTTTTCAGGTAATCTTGTACACTTTTTAAACCTGAAAGATTGTGTTTGATGTAACTAAATTTATTTGAGTGGCTACATTAAGTTACATAAAGTCATTCTTCCATCCTGTATGTATGCATCCATACAATAATAAAATGAATTCACGACTTACCTTCAAATTTTTCTAAATCTCTGCTTTTGTAACATCCGGTACTTATTTGCATCGAATCCTTTCCATCGTGATTTTGAACATTCAAGCACCTGCAAAATAATTTGTTGTATTTACGTATGTTGCTTCTACGTTTACAATTTTACTTCATATAAGCAAAAAAACAAATATGTATAATTTTTAAAGACTTACCTTCTATTACATCACATGTCTTTAATGTTATTCTTAAATATTCTGAAATTTTGTTTCAGATGCTTCCCAACCTGCTAGAATAGTATGTTACTTCAGCAATTGGGCAATCTACAGACCTGGCGTTGGAAAGTACGGGATAGATGACGTTCCAGGAGAGCTATGCACGCATCTTGTCTATTCCTTCATCGGAGTCGATGATAAATCATGGGGTGTCCTGGTTATCGATCCAGAGGTACGTTTAAGAACTAAAATTAACCTTGTCTTCTTTATGATTGAATTCTTTATAGTTGGATATCGAACAAGATGGTTTCAAAAACTTCACCAATTTGAGAAACAAATACCCATCGCTCAAATTGCAAGTTGCTGTGGGCGGTTGGGCAGAAGGTGGTGAAAAATATTCGGCCATGGTCGCCCAGAAATCTCGAAGGGATTCTTTCATTAGCAGCGTTGTTGGTTAGTTAAAAGCGATCGCAATTAAACAGAATATCGATTTGAAATAATGTAAAATTTGCAGATTTTATGAACAAATATAATTTCGATGGGTTCGACTTGGATTGGGAGTACCCCGGAGCTGCCGATAGGGGCGGCAAATTCTCCGATAAAGATGTCTTCCTGTACTTCGTCGAAGAGTTGAGGAGAGCGTTTGATAAGCAAGGAAAAGGTTGGGAGATCACGATGGCAGTTCCCGTGGCCAAATTTAGATTGGACGAAGGCTATCACGTGCCAGAACTGTGCGAGTAAGTTCACTTTCTTAAATTGAAAATTTTGGGTTAACGATCAGCACGATAACTTCTATGTTTAAGGTTATTAGACGCAATCCACGTTATGAGTTACGATCTTCGAGGAAACTGGGCCGGCTTTGCCGATACCCACAGTCCGTTGTATAAGAGACCGCATGACCAATGGGCTTACGAAAAACTCAACGTGGTAAGTTTATTGTTTCTTTTATTCGATCCTCAATATTCTAAAGTCGCCCACTTTTTAGAATGACGGTTTGCAATTATGGGTTAATTACGGTTGCTCGCCAAAGAAGTTGGTTGTTGGAATACCATTCTACGGCAGGACGTTTACTCTCAGCAATAGCAATAATAATTATAATTTGGGAACTTACATTAATAAGGAAGCTGGCGGTGGTGCACCTGGACCATACACCAACGCATCTGGATTTTTAGCTTACTACGAGGTAAATTTTGCAACCTCTCAAATATAGGCTAGACTAAATAACAATAAATATAGTAAGGACTGTGGTGCATCGTCAACCTCCGCACCACCCAAGATCGGTCGCCGATGATGATGATGATGAGGACCATTGGCGTCCTGGAAACGGCCGTCCCGGATTAACTATTATATATTGCTACATAATAAATTAAACTTGTGTGGCGCGGAGGTTGCCAATATTTACCATAGCCTAGACTACCTGATATTCTTAGATTACATAAAAATATAAGCTTAAACGGAATTCACTCTCTTTAAACAAAGTCAAACACATAGACGATTTATAGAGGGTGTTTCGAAAAGTAGCGATCAATCAGTCTTCGAGTAATAATTGCAATCACATCGAATCGAATCGAAAGGTTAAAATATATGAGGAGCCTATTTTTAAGCATAAAATTGTCTATGTTGATTTAATTTTCATTGAAATGAAGTATCATAAAGGAAACAAGCGTTTAGAGATGTATATTCGCGTAAATAGTAGTTACTTTTAACATTTTATGCAACTTTCTTAAAAGATGGCTTGTGGACATATTATGCGTTATATTCATTTACTTTAAAAATAACGAATAAAAAAATTAAAGAATAAATACAGCTGGACTGTTAGTAAAAAATATTGAAATGTATCTTGTCCATAAAAAATAATTCAATGTGGTATGGAGGGACTACCAATGACTTGTTTGTTTGTTAGTTTTAAATGAAATGCATTTATATTTTTATAGTTAAAAAGAATGATAAAGTAAGTTTGAATTGAGCATTTGTAGCTCCAAATACTCAATTGTATGAATATTAACGCATTAAATGGAGTGTATTAATACTCCTACGTGCGTACAAAATCTTTGTAGTCAAAAGAGCTTTTTCTTGTAGATTTGTACCGAAGTGCAAAATGAAGAAGCTGGCTGGACCGTGAAATGGGATGAACATGGAAAAGTACCATATACATACAAAGGTAAAAATTAAAGAAACAACGACCAATATAAGCAGAAAAAATAAAATGGGGAAAACGTTCTTATTGAAATCACAAATAATCAAAATTCTATATCAAATATTGATACGCTTCGCAACTTAAAAAAATATTGGTTATTGTTTTAAACAATGAGGTGGTTACTCAAACTTATGGTAAAAGTTTAATAGATAACAAGATACGTCTTTCAGTTCTCACTTTACTTAAGCGACACGTCACGCCCTCATTTTCTTGAGATCATGCTCAATCATCATGTTATCCGTTTCTGTATATACCTAGCGTATTTCCTAGTTTTGCTCCGTTTTGTTTGAAAAATGCCCTTTCTACTTCTCTTTATTTAATTTTACCGCCTCCTTAATGCATCGTTCCAACAATGAGTTTGATTTTTGATTTTATTTGACAAATTTTTTAAACTCTTGATACCTCTTCCTGTCCCCATCTTTCTTTTCACGTTCCATTAAGTCCCTATACTTTAGCAAAATCTTCTTACGCCAGCTTATAATTTTTCATTGTTTCCCTCGTGCAAGTTTTTCTTCACGATTCATCGTAAACTAGACTCGATCTTTCGTTAATGAAAGCAACCCAAAACGTAAATTAGACTAAAGTGAAATGTTTCTCCATGTAGGTAATCAATGGGTAGGTTACGAAGATCCAAAAAGTGTCCAAATCAAGATGGATTTCATCAAATCGAAAGGATACGGTGGGGCAATGACTTGGGCCATTGACATGGACGATTTCCACGGGCTCTGCGGGCCAAGCAACGTTCTAATGCAAATTCTGTATATGAACATGAGAGACTACATTGTACCGGAACCCAATCTAAGCACCACCCCAAGGGTAATTATTTCTCTCTCGAGCGCTATTTCAAATCCGCCACGCTTACGGGCTTGTTTTAACGTTTAGCCTGAATGGGCAAGGCCGCCAAGTACACCAGCCGATGGTACAGTACCGAAACCTACGAAGCCACCAGGTGCATGGGTTCCTGACGCATCTACCAGCACAACGACTAGGAAGCCACCGGAATTTGTGCCAAGTTCCACGACAACGACGCAAAAACCAGCAATTCCTGTTGAAGACTCGGTTGTAGATATTGCACCACCAGCTTCGGAGGGTGGCATCGATTGTAATGGAAAAGACTTTATTGCACATGAAGATTGCCTGAAGGTAATTGTTTTATAAATTAGTAACTTTGTTTATCAACAAGGAATTGACTTCCGACTTCTCAGTATAACGATCGATTAAAATTAAATGTGTTCCGGGTTTAAACGTTTCAAGCTTTGATAGCCGTTAGAGCTGCTTAACTATCACTGAATATAGTTATGGCTGCACTTCGTATCCCTCCTAAGATGCACATGTTCATCTGAGCAATACGTTCTATTTCTAATTGCCCAAATCACAAAGAAAAAGAAACATTGCAAAATGCACGCGTGTCTACTTATTTTCGACGTTACTTACACATAATTCTTTTATATTTCAGTACTATCGATGCGTTCATGGAGTACCTAACGTATTCGAATGTCGTCCAGGAACGGTATTCCATACGCAAACATTCATCTGCGATTGGCCAGAAAACTCAGACAGAGAACACTGCAAGAAGCAAGCGTGAAATTTTATATCGTTTTTTTAATATTTTCTTTTATTTATATCATGACGAGGAAAAAGTTAAGTAGATGGCGGAGAGTCATGAGGGTACTGTGTTATATGTCTTTTTAAAAAAGACTCCTTCCTTTTATAATAAAATTCTTCTAAGTACAATAATTGTTTAATTTACAAGGCCATCCAGTGAATGGATCATGAATTATGTACCTTTGATAAACGTCTTCAAATAGTAATTTAAAGTGTAAACAACGTGTAAGAGCCACTCCCAGAGGATGAAGAAGACCATAACATCTTCAATCAATGTTGCTGAAAGTATAATAAGTATATCGAGGTTTTAAAAGAGTTAGGTTTTTTTTTAAAAGAGTAGCTAAAAATGAATAGTCTGTAACTGTAACTGTACTTTCCGAATCAACGAAATTGAAAGAACGTGACGCTTTCAATTATTTTATGTTCGAATGGTTCCTGTTTGGTAACTTTCTTTTACAATTCAAGTATGCTCAAGATGATCCGTTACTGTAATAGAACCTTTAAAAAAACGAAGTAATTAGACGACGGATTCAAAGTCAGCTCAAAAGACATTTGCAACGAGTTTGTACCACGCAGGGCTTTTACAACAAAAAATGTACACAAGGGACGCGTTATATATATGAGCATTTCCATAATAGAAATATTGGTTTTAGATTCAGTATATTTTAAAATAACATCAGAAAGCTCAGAATTAGCGTTTCACATATTAAAAATGCCCCAGAGAGAAATTCTTTTAAGGCAATAGTTTGACGTTTTGTAACTTACAAAATTTAAGTAACACCTGAATATCTGAAAGTTACATATTTCAGTATACTCAATGAAGAATTTTGTGTCAAAAGATGTTAATTCAGGTAGTAAATAAATGAAAATACAGCCATTACTAATAACGTGCGGCAAATCATTTTGGAAAGACAGAGACATCCTTATACAGCATTTCAGGTTATGATGAAAGCATTTTAGGATAAACTAGAAAGATTTTAGCTATTAAATATTACATTCGTTGTATAATACATATGTGAAGATTATCAAAATAAAATATTCGATTTTTAGCAGCAAGCAATCGAGTAAGCTTACTCCTATGCTAAAGGACTTTTATTACCCTTTTGGTGTATTATACCGTCCCATGTGTAATTAAGAGAACCACAAAAAGTAAGTAGCAACAAAGATTTACGAAATTAAACATGATAATACTATAAAACAAATAATGGAAGAAGTTTCATAGAAAATTATACAGAATAGAAAAAATACAGCAACAATGTACAGCGATATATCCGAAACAAGTCTGTATGTAGAAGTAGAGAAATATCACTTGATTTTATATATAAACTTCTTCTACATTGATGAATATTCAGGTTGCATAATAATGTAATACATCAGTTTGATTTTGAAATGATAAGCGCATGGTCAAAGTATTTGTTTACTAGCAAGTAAAGAAATTACAACGGATATAAAAGTAAATTGCAACGTTTTGAGCATATAAGTTGGTAAATATTTGATTCATAGGTACCTTGAAATGAAACATTTGGATATTTTGAAAGGTTTAGAAGATATATTCCTACAAGTAGTAGGTAAATTGATAGCATATTTGTCCTAAATCTGAAACAGTAGAAACAAATCGAGATAGCTTCAATATTTACACACCTGCAGCTACCGTCGACTGTGCGCGGTTGGAAAATTTCATCTTAAATAATTATTACATGACAGATAATAAAGTAAGAGAGATATAATAAATAATCTACTTGTTTTTGCAGCTGGAGACCAATATTTTACTAATATGGAGCAAACTGAACAAGGAAATACAAATAAAGAAACATACCCTATAGGCTACGCTGCTTCGTTAGTACGATATAAAAATGCCAAAATAAAAGTAGGTATCTCTTTCATATTCAGTTTATTTAAGAAGAAAAAGGAAGAAGAGAGGATTCTCCGAAACAAATTATGCAGTTATGTATATAGCACTCGCGTTACAGGAGGAGTTGTTCGATATTTCTCTTAATTTCGGAAATACTAACGTAAATTGATATTGCGCTTAGGACGCTGGACACCGAAAAATGGACAATCAGCCGCTTAAAAAAAATTACCGATATAATTGTAACTAGTTCTTATTTCGTAACAACAATTCAGTTTTATCAAAATTAATGTGGACGTTAAATAGAAGATGGAACAACAGTATTTCAAGCTACTTCTAAAGTAATTTCATGGGGAAAGTTGGCGATGAGCGGCGACATCGATAGTTTTGGAAAATGATTTCCAAGAACTAAACAGACGGTGATTACTTATGTTCTTTAAAAAAATTGTTTCTGAGACTGTTCCGCATACATAGCTATTTATCTTCTCAGCTTATCTATTAAGGATAAAGATAGCAAATGGTTTTTGCGAGAAAAAAATAGACTCTGCGAAATATGCTTTGCAATCCTTGCTTACTGCATCAAGAGCGTTTAGTGCTTCCATTCTCACAATTACAAGCTAAGAGGTATCATGAAAACTGTCGTAAATATTATTAATTACACACGTGCACAAGATCTTGATAATGATTTTTGATTCGAAACATTAAATAACCACACTTGGGATTTGTAGTGCCTTTACCTTAGCTTCCTACGTTAAAATCATTATAATTGTGCTTCTTCTGTCTAATTGGCAAAGATGGGATGCCTAACATTTAGAAGTATTTAAAAATTTAAACTTAGAAAAATCGATGAGGTTTATCTTATGGACTAAATAAAATTAGCTGCCGAATATTTAATATTACATACAGTGATCGTATGTTAGATATGAAACTATTTAAGACCTTGTACACAAGAAAAATTAACATCCATCAATTCTCTTAATATTAATCTGGTATTTTTTGGAAAGTAAAATGCAGAAGAATCAAAAGTTCAGCGCCCCACAAAACAACTACAAATGTTAATCAGTGATAAGTCTGACCACGTCAAGATAGTGGTCTATTGCTTTAATCTTAGTTAAGAAAATAACATAACATAGATCAATAAACAATTATTTACCATACAAACAAACGTAGTTGAATAAATGCAAGCATTAACATATTTATTCCTATTAAGACAAGTCTCCAAAACACAATAAATTTAAAAGCACGGTACATGATTTTCCAAAAAAAAAGGAAAAAATTAAACACCATTAATGGAACTTGTTTTGTGAAAAAGATATAATTATGTTATTGATCATTTTAGAGAAATTACAAGAAGAATCTAAAATCAGCAGAAAGTTCTACAAATCACGAAAGTCTATAATGACAAACCAACTCAAATTATTTGAAGAACAAATCTTGCTGAAAACTGCATGGATGAATTAAAAAAGAAAAAGCTTCCATTGAAAACGCTTCTCAGTGGACTCACTTTAATTTTTACATTCTAACGGGTTTAATGTAACGTAAGATTGGCGAGACGATGTTGTCATATCTTAAGAAAGAAGTAAAATATTTGGCATCATATAAAGCACTCTTGGATTTGAATAAATAACTTTATTTGCAGATTCACGGTCTCAAAGCTGCCCTAGCATAAACTTGGATCGGCATATACCTCAGTACGGATTTAAGCATACGAAACGGCACCTACTAAAATAACTAAAATCTGTCGGCGAGAAAAACGGCTGGAATGATTCCACAGTTGCTTGCGTAAGACATAGACAAATATTCGTAAATTGCCTGTGTAAAACAGACTTCCAGAGGCTTCGCTGAGCACCGATTGCCGCGCATAAGTTTGTCGAAACGAAAATCTGGGCGATTTATATAGCCAAGTTTCTCGTGACGTTTCCCGTTTTTGCTTCCAGCGTACTACGACCTGGTACGTGACGCGCACAATCGAGCCGATTACACAAATTGCAGATTGATTGATTAACCAAAATTGTAAACTAAGATTGTCGACAAATAATTGGCAAAATAAAAGTGTAAAGCCATGACGCGAAGTACTAAATAAAAGGATAAGAAAGAAAGAAGCTACATCGTAAAGCACCATCTTATGGGAGAAAATCAGCATATCACTTCAACTTAGAGTAGACTTAGAGTCAATTTAGAGTAAATGCCTCTAAAGTTTAAGGATATGGACATAAGGATAACGTTGACTAAGGTAATGAAATACAAGTAAATCTACAAAATGTACGCAGGAACCGAAGCCATACGGTGTAAAAAGGACCGCAAACGCAAAACCGTCGTATCTTGAAGTCTTTAATTGATAATAATAAATCATTCAAAATGAGTCCGTCGTCTTAATTTTTATTTTCCCCTGCATTAACTTAAAATTGTAAGTGGTATTAACACAGAAGAGGAAGGAAAAGAAAACAAGAGCTGATTTAATACCTTTGAAAAGGAAAATTTCACATTGTAGCGTTTTTAAACATCAAGAAAATAACTAGAAAACATAAGGAGCAACAGCAAATAGCAGTGGAGACTACCCAGAGTCTTATTAACACGATATTTCAATGTCCCAGTGTTGTTACTTGATTACGGTTAGATGTACAGCAAAAACTATACTTCTAACCGAGTATTAGACAAACTACAAATTTCAAGGAACAGATCGTCCTAGAATAGATTCAATATAGAACGCAACGATTCAATTGGGTAGCAATAGCGTCACTGAACTGAGTTAAACGAAATAAACGTGTGCGTTATTTAGAACAAAAGACAATAACAGAATCTATAGACACGGAAATCTAGCAGACAACTTACCGAATATGGTTAGAAGGCTGAAAGGAAACGCGGAAATGAGGCCTTCAAGACGTGTATCATAGCGTGCGGTCGCTTTGAGACCTGTTCGTTGTAGCATATATATTTGCTTATAGATAGAATAGGAATACTCAGGAATAGTATTGGTAAATTTAAGGGTAAAGTAATGAGATATACAATAAGCAAATGTTTATCAAAAACATCGACCACCCTAATATTAACCTTAAAGAAAGAAAAGATATCATAAAGCACAATGTTACTGTTTCAAGTAAAGCTATCCGCTCTGGTACAATTGTCGATTGCCAAGAAAAACAAATATGCTTAAATGAGCAAGAAGGATCTGCAACATTGTAACATTGATATATCTGCCTAGAAGAATATAATCAATAACTTTACGATCTTATAAAGAAAACCACATATTTTAAGAGGAAAACCGAAGGGGAATGTTACCAACTAGCAAAAATTAATTAATGATATAGACCACAACTACAAAATATAATAATATCGGTTTATTGGTACATTAAATCTGAAATACACACGTTCCTACGTCTACAATTTCTTTAACATATCTGATCTAACAACCGAAAACATTTGCATCAGCACATTTTGGGTATATAGAAGGTATAAAAGCAGTTCTCTTCCTACAACCTAAATGAGCTGAATTATTATGCAACCAAGTTAACAGGAACCAGAAGAAGATAACAAGAAAAAGAATACTATGAAGGATCATAAGAAAATAAAGGAATACATTATGATGATCTTCGATCCATACATTTTGACTTCTTACGACCACGAATGGATTCAAAGATCGATTTGATCCAAGTATAGGCTTCTAGTTAACTACACTAATTTAACCAGCAGGCGAATTTCAAGAAGAGGAAACGTCGTCACTTTGACTTAGAAAGAGACGACCAAGACTAACGCAGTTAATAACGTGCAATCAAGGAAAACGGACGCTCTTGATAACATCAGAAAAGGAGAGAAAACGTAGTATGCATCGACTGGATTCGAGAAGAAATGCGATTTTGAAGAAGAAATGCGATTTTGGAACTGGATTACTTAGCAAACGAGCAGTTTGCTTTTGGAAATAAGGAAAAGTTTTAGGCAAGGTCTAGATCGCCGCAAATAACGTCCATGTCCATAGAATTTGCAATTCGAATCGTAAAAATTGTTGAGATGAACATTATAGAAGAACTGTTAGAAGAGAGATAAAGTACGACCTTTTAGTTAACTACATTAATTTAAGCAGCAGGCGAATTTCAAAAAGAGGAAACGGCGTCATGTTGGCTTAGAAGACGGTACGTAAGAATAACACAATTAATAACGTGCAATCGATGAAAACGGATACGTATTCCAGTGACTTCAACGAGGAATGGGTAAAGATGTATGTATGTGGACTACACTTATTGCCGGACCATCTACTCATGGACAGTGTTGGAAATTAGCATAAACTAAGAACTACAAACTTAATTTTTACTACAAATTTAAGTAACAGGAAAAGCATCGAGCAAGGATCAATCGAATCAAAAGCATCGGGCAAGGAGATCTCACATCGCAAAATATAAATAACGCCCATTCGATGGGTCGGCTTGTATTGTTACGTATCTAAATGAACAGACTCAAAGCTCTTCAAAGTCGGTTATTTTTGCATCGGCATGAATACCATGAAAAAACAAAAATGGCTTCCGTGAATGCTTTCGCCATTCCGAATGCGTGTCCGGATAAAAACAATTTTCGACGCCGCGTCACCCCTTTCGTGGCAACTATTCTTTGAGATTCTCAAAGAATTTTAACGATTGATCTTTTCAAGTAAGGGTAGTACGGTAGTAAAAGAATATTGGGCAATATTAGGCATAGATATAATATATGCGATGCGTTATATTATTAATAGAATGCATCGCCTCAGATATTCTATTAAAGTGAAAAGGCGTAGAAAACATGCGAATTGTCCTGTTGCTCCACGAAAATGCACCATTCCAAAAGCTAAAGCTTTCGAAATCTGCTAAATGTGGCTTCGTAGAATTTGATTTTGTCAAATTCTACTTTTTTTGTTTTGACGTCTCAAAAAAACTCAAAAAAAGACGACGTCACGAATGTAGTGACTTTTGGAAGCTACTTTACATATAAGCATTTACATATAAAATATTATTATCCAAGAGCAAGGGTCTATATGACAAAATCATTTTTTATTGTTCTAATCTCGTTCTCATGCCTAATCCGAGAATATAAAAACGATCCCGATATGATGATTTGAATTTTGCCAGAGTAAAACTTGCATAAAGATTATTGTCATGTTGGTGGCATATGTTTAGAGATAAATTATATTTGGCAAACATAAAGAACAAATATTTCATAGATAATTTTAAAGAAAGGTAATTAGGATGAAAATTCTTAATTACATTATTACAATTACAACGTTATCTAAATATCATATTATGTTATGCTATATGCAACAAATATACTAATAGAATAACAAGGACTATAAAACGAAGAAGACAAAACCAGAACCATGAGAGACCAGAAGAAAATAAAATCTCTACAATTTAATGATCTCCGGCCCATACATTCGATTTCTTCCACAAACGGATAACAAAGTATAGGCTTATACAGTTAACTACACTAATTTAAGCAGCAGATAAATTTCAAGAAGAGGAAACGGCGCTACTTTGGCTAAGAATCCAACAGGAACGCGATAACGATACGATTGGTGGGATGTAATCACCTTAAAAAAAAAGAATATTGGCCACCGACAAGATTACCACAGATTTAAATTCAACGAAATGCGATATTGCAACACCATTTCGCGCGCATTACAATTACTGTTAAATTCCTCCATTAACACACGGTTTTCTCCAAAACAAACGAAGTATGAACTTCAAAATTTTAGTACCAGACGAAGAGTTGCTTTGGGTAGGAAGGTTTAGATCGCCACAAATAACATGGTCGAATATACAGTGACTTTGCCCGAATCTTTAATAAATCAAAATCAACCATCCATCGTGGTCGTTGGAAGCAAAGCAGGAAGTACGGGAGACTAAGGGGGTAAGGCAGAAAACGCTTAGCCATAACTGCAAACTCTGCGAAACACAGACGGTATGTATCACTTCAAACAGAAAAGCTACTGGAAGGTGTTCATCGGAAATGTACGAACGATAAAAAGAAAACTTGCAGAAATTGGTCTCGAGTCAATGTACCAATAAAAGCATCAAGACTTCGGACATATCATCGTGCAGAGCAACAAAAATTTGGTCAAGAACATCATGATGGGAATGATGATTAATGAAGACGAGAGCCATTTCTGCCTAAATTCAATTAACGGCAAGGAAAGGCACAATGTACCATTTAATTTTATTACTACTGTGTAGCGATGATACATATTTGGATGCATGCACAGAGTTAATGGTAATTGATGACGGAATATTAGAGATATTCTCTAATACTTCTCATCGATTTCATCCTAATACAGGATAACGTGCGCCCACTGCGTAACTAACTTTTTAAAAACAATGTGTATCAACGATGAATTGAGCTATACGTTCCCTTCACCTGAGCCCGTTCGAACATGTGTGTGCAGGTGGAACAGCCTTAGGTCAGGAATTCCAGCTGATCAAAATAACAGAAATAAGCGTTGCATTTATTGAAGAATGGGACAGATTGTCTCAAGAATTGATAGATGGACTCAGCAGAAGTATGGGAAGACGAAAGAGTGCAGCTATAAAGGTCCGTAGGGGGAAGCAAAAGAATAAGAAACCATGTTCAAAAAATAGAATAAGGTATATTAAGTTTAAAACCAGTATTTCGTTTGAGTCTGACATTTTCGAGTTCCTTTTTTCTTCTTCAACGCGGTAAAACCTTCATAAAACAAATTCTAGTTACTACACCTAACTTCCTATGAAAAAAAAGCGCTTCCGGTATATTAACAATATGTACACGGTAAAAAAAACAATTAGATTTTATGTATATTCCATTAAATTTATCGCTGTGTGTATTAACAGAACATATCTTCCAAAATGTCTAAATTGTTGGAGAAGGAAAACGATCGCTCCTTCATTACTGAATCCATAGATTGAGCTGAACGAACCGCACCTCCCTTAAGATATTCTGCGTAAGCCGTTCAAGTTAGACAAAACTTACATATTTCAAGAAGACGACTGCGCAATTCGTTGAATTCTCTTCTAGAAGAGGTTAAAACAAAAAACAGACGAAATATAAAAAAAATCACATTACAAGCACATTACGCTCTACCAATAAAATTTCCAAACCACTGAAAAAACTGAAAAAACAAGAATTACAGAAAATTCATCATCTGTAGAGGATTACAATCAAGGAGATCTTGTTAACATTCAGATTTCCAATGAAGAGCAAAATTAGATTTAGTTTTGCATTCTTTGTTGTCTATTCCTCTGTTAAGTCTTCTGTTATTTGTAGTCCATCTGCGTGATGCGTCACCTTCTTAGTTAGGTTCTTACTTCTTAGGTTTCATATAGTTTCATTCAATGTATTTCGTGCTAGTGCTGCTTTGCAAGGCCACATATAAGAATAATAAGAACAATACGTAAAGAAAACGTGCAAAAATGTAACTATCTTTTAAGTCCCCGCGATGTATTGAGGATGCACAGAATATAAAAACAAAACTAAGCTCCCTTGCTCCAATGAAAAATATTAATTTTGTTATTTGTGAATTAACATGAACTACAAAATTTACGCAAAGCAACGAGGAAATATAAAGGAAGATTAAATTATGCAATTTCATGTGATACAAATTCAAGTATGGTATTACGATTTAGCATCAAAGTAGCACATTGCTGCGTCTCTGTGAACCACGTGAAACAAAATAGTATTTTTATTAAGATTCCTTCCTTTCGACGAGTCTAGGTTTAAGGTTTATCAAATTGGTCGCTACACGAGAAGTAATCATATAAATATCAGATACATATGTTAAGACAAAGAACAATGGAAGAATATTAAGAGAATTCAGTCTTCTACGGAGAAGTTGTAAGAAAAACATTTTTCAAAGTTTTCAAGGCTTCAAAATGAATTAACTTATAGAAAAGGACAGCAAGACTTCTTTTAATATTAAAAGTAGGGCTCATTCATTGACTTATGTCCAATATATCATCTAATAATTTCCAAAAGGAAGTAATCGTAAGAAGAAAAATTCAAAATGACAATAAAATTAATGTTCAAAAAACGTTTTTACTATATGCCAGTATCGTCTAACTCTTCCCGAAATGGGGAGGAGACTCTCCGTTTATAATCTTCTTTCACGCTGCAAGCGCGAAAGAATTCCGTTGTTAATAATAAAGAATACGAAAAGATGGTAATATTTCAAACACTTACGAAACATATGAAAAAACAATTGTACAAGCTTCCATCTAAGATTTCTCCAATTTATTTAGAGTTTCTCGAAAGTGACAAGACAAAGGCCAACGATAAACGTTGACAGTGTTCTTGTTCAACTTCAAAGTTCTATAACTAATAAATTGAACTACAGAATTTCAAGCAGCAACGAAACATAAGCTTAATATAATTGACATAACTTAACATTAGCGCCTTTATTAAAACCTTAGTACCACGCAAACACATCATTTTGCAAAAGAGATAATCAAATAGAAGACATTATTGACTTCAAGTTAGCAGCAGTCCAAGAACTGCTCGTGGTACGACTTGGTGAACATTATCCTGTTCATATCACCGCTTTCTAAACGACAGTTACGTGCTTCTTAGCACTAAACAGCTCCAAGAAATATCCACTTTGTCGTTCCGAAACGTTGTAGCATTAACTGCCAGGCGACAGCGACACATGGTAGAGTTAAAATACTCTCGGAACCTCGCTGATAACGCTCGGGCAGGCGGAAACATGTCCTGGAGTAGTGTAGTTTCGTTCTCCTTGTGTTGCGTTTGCCGTAAATGAGTCTATCAATACCAGGAGGAAGCTACTTTAGTATTATTTTTTTGGTTGTTGCTTCTAGACATTTTCTGATATCTCCCAAAGATAAATTGCGTTGATTGTGCAGATTCTTTTCAGTGACGTAAGCAATAGAATGTTTTAAAATTAATATTTTTGCGTGTATAGGCTGGTTGACAAACAAAGGAAATAACTTGAACAAAATGTTTGAGGTAGAATATTCCAGTATTCATAGACAAACTTCCATCCGAATCAATTCCAATTTAGATATTTGACAAGAAAAAGAACATATTTCTTCTTCAATGATATCTAAGCAATAAGTAAATATCCAAATTATCAGCTTATCTCTAGATAACTGAGTTCATGCAGTATTGTAAGAAAAAAACGCAATATTCTGGTCGTGTACGCTACTAAAAGTTAAAAAAACAAAATCAATTCATGCTAGCTCGCTCTTCATTTATCGGAATTGTATTTTGTCTTGAATGGCAAAGTAAATTTTTTCAGTATTAAAAGAAGTTCCAACCAAATTTTCAACTTCAAACTTTTCAGGTCTACCAAAAGGCATTATTATTTATATAATACTACGCTATCCGGATATCTTCAGCATAATATCCGTATAAACGTAATGAAATGGTAATTAGCAAACCATACACAAAGTGTCGATAAAAGTCTACCGTCAGAAATTGGTGGTGACTTTATAAAAGACGACGTAGTTCATTAACGAAAACCTGTTTAACCAAACTTAATGCATCGAAAGTCAAAGTTAACATTTAACGATGAAGGAAGCGGATTTCGTTTCAAAGTATGAAGAACATTTTTTGAACTGCAACATTTGAGAAGCCCCGCTGCTACCAATTCCAGCGATAAACATGAAGATTCAAGCAATTTTACTAAAATTCAAAAATTTTAGTAAAATTCATTTACTAAGGATGGAGAATAAGGATAAAAGAATATCAATATTAAAACATATGCTGTACAGGTAAAATCCAAGACATCTTATGACTGCTTGGTTTGATAGCACAAGACTGGCTAGCGGCCGCGCATGTAAAATTGTAGCAATAAGAAATAGAAACATACAGATCGAAAAATGCAAGTAATTGGGGAAACCACAAAACTTCGGCACATACCAGAATAGAATCAATAGCAGCAAACTCCAGATATCTTCAATGCGGATAAACATGGAAGACCGACCATGACAAACCCTCTTCGATACTTTTACATTGTGAAGAATGGACAAGTAAAAAAGATATAGAAAGCTTAACGCTCTACTCTATTAGACACACGAATCAAGAACGACTACTCTTAGTGTATACAGCGAGCGTTCGAGCGCCCTATAGTCAATCGATCATACCCGATCGCGTTATGAACTCGTTCGCCATATACCCGCTTTCTCCCTCTCGCGAACGAAGATTGCCGATTACTACAAGTGACTTTATGGGCAATGAACATCTTGCTTATAATGTGCGAGTAAGTTTTCGATTTTTTCACAGAACCACGGGAGAGATAAAGATAGAGGCGATGACGGGCGTTTATTTCAAGATTTCAAGTATTTGTTAAGGCAAATAGAAGAGAGATTTGTAGCAAAATTAGTCCACGGTGATTAAAGCAAAATTTTGCGACGTCCTGTTATTAATGACCAATTAGAATTAGTCTGTGCCAGAAGATGTACCAAGTTGTACGTGCTTCTTGTAAAGTTATTTTGCTAAATAATTAATTTTCAGAGATACCAAATCCGAAGATTCGTAAGAACTGGGGATGCTACAAAGTGGAATGGATGTATTTATCAGTTTGCAATGCAATGCAAGTTGTGGTGCACATATGTATGCGAAGTAGTGAGTGAGGGAGGTCATCGATTAATGTTGCAGGATCTACAACAAAGAGCTTTTTTAGGTAAAAGAAACAATTTATTCAAAGTTTGAGATCCAGAGATCCTTTCTCAAAGGAGCCAGAAAACACGGAACACTTGTAATGGATTAAATAGAGACCTTTTCGCTACCAATAAAGAAATATTTTTAAAAGGTATTAGCTACTAAATATATTCTGAAATCCGTGCATTTGCTGTAATAAAACTAGTAAACTAGTACCTCTGCAATGTATGCAATGGTTAATGTTGCTAGAACGTATTCAACAAAGGAAGCTCTGCTCGATTACTGCAGTGTCAGGGAACTTTTTGATGGGCAACAAATAAATTCAAATCGGATTATGGATAATTCCACCAAGTTATGGTATACATCTTTGAGGTAAGTAAAAAAACAAAGATTATATGGGAGCTAGCCCTGGGATGCTAAAAGGAATGATGAACGCTGGAGCTTCTTCTTTTAAACCATTGAATAAATGAGGATGAGAGTAAAGTATTAATATTGTTATACAGTGATGTCTCGATTTCCATCTATTTGGACATTACTAACATGACAAACTCGCGATTTCCAGTTACCTTTGAACTTGGAAAACCATAAGCTGTAATGCTTAAGCAGTACCAAATAAACATAAATAAGAGGGTTTAAACTTGTTTTATAATTTGACAATTTGTTGATGAAAAAGAAGAAAGCATTTTGCCATCAAAAGATCGCATGTATCTAATTGTTATGTAATTGATCGGCACTAGAAGCCACAAGAAGATTTACAAGAAACTTCGTAGATTGTAAGGTAAAGGTATCTCAGAAACGTATTGTATTAGGAGACTGTTGGATGGGTGTTTTTTAAATTTAGTTAGTTGATTATTTACACTAAATAATCAACCTTCCTTAAAGAATGTGTTTGAGAATACTTTACAATTCATGAAACAATTAAGATAGATCAAAATATCTCCGGAATTTAAAGGAAACGAAGAAATTTGTTTTGTGTGTTCCGCGAATTCGATCACAAAGCTATATAGAATTAAGTTTTTGCCTGAGCTAGAAATATAAGAAGATCTATCAACTCAAAATCATATATAGGAGAATAAAGGAGCAAGTAATCTAAGGAAGGAATCCATTCTAATCGGAACAAGTGCTTAAAAATATTGCAAGGCTGTATAAACAGGTAAAACAGCAAATGGTATTGCAAGGGTACGAGAAGAAAACATCAAACGGCACTTAATGTTCTCGGCAATTCTAAACTAACTACAACAAATCTAAGCAGCAACAGAAAAGCACATAATGTGTAAATTTATGGCAATTTTCATTCAATTTTCGTAGCAAATATGAACTTCTCCTCCGTGACCACAAAAAATTATCGAAAAACAAAACGAAAAAAATATCGTAAAGAAAAGAGTCTTAAAGTGGTGGGAAAAGTGTCAAAGAAATGTCGCATTTTGAAAGCCAAAGATATATAATCCCAGACTTAAGCATTACACGAGACACGATGAAATGTAGCAATTACGTAACACATTACCAAGACCATGAGTTTAATATACATCATACACAATATACATATCGATTTGCTTACACCGAACAAAATCATCTCATCAATATCGGTTTACATGCGACCAAAGAGCGTCTGCAATGAAAAGATGAAAGCAAAGGCAATTGGACTAAGACGTTCGTATGAAAGCGATTTACGTACTAGTACCATCCATAATATGTTGATGGTGTGATACGTATTCGGGTGTTCTTTGAGTATCTGATATATTTGATACGATAATTTCAAATACCATCACTGTGACTTTTGAATTAACCTTAACTACAAAATTAAAGCAGACCCTGTACAACGTAACGTTATGTATTTGCTTGATTCGGTTGGAATGATATTAACCTACAAGCAGATAATCAACGCAATATTGAAATAAAAACCGTTGAAAATTCAAACAGTCCAATGGATTTGCGATGGAGAAAACACGAAGGCTCCCAGAAGACTGGAGGTTCAGAGTTCTTTTCATCATTTCAACGACTTATGCCGCAATTTTCTAAAAGTAAACGATAAAAGCGTAAAATGATATCAAACACTTAAAAAGCCAACGTCAAATCAAAATTTATTCAAGAATAAGAAGATAAGCTTCCACTGCCAGGGTCTGTTGAAACTAAACGTGTTCCGGATTTGAACCATGTCATGTCGTTGTTAAAATAAAAATAAAAATAAACATAAAAACTCGACGTTTCGCCCACAATCGTATGGGGCTTCTTCAGGAGAGTAGTAGGCAACAATTAACACGGTAACTCAACGTGTGAACCATGTCACTTGTTTCTTGTGAGGTACATGTGATATACAAAGTTCAGGCTGAAGGTGAGACTTAAAGTCCTGAATAATCATAACGATTTGGACAATATCTCCTCATATTACTGCGTATCTTGCTTGCTAATCCATCAATTCCGAAAGGGTCTCGTAAAAGATGCATTTTAGCGCTATTCTACCTATGGGTTTGGAGAAAGTCGTCAAGGACCTTGCAACCTTCAAGTGAACTATTTATGATAAAATGGCAAGTAACGACACGGTGGTCCAGCAGTAAGAAGGCCTGCGCCTTAAGACTAGGCCGAGTTAAGGGCAAATCAGGATTAAATCTTCTTAGCGGATGCATTATATTCCGCAGTCAGTATTCGCAGTTGGGGAAATTAACTGCGCATTGCGATCCTCTATTTGAAAACAATAATTAAGGTTCTCCTGAACCTGAAAATAATGAAATATACATATCGAATATAAAGAATTATAATTACAAACATAAGAAAACTATTTGCAAGAAGGTATTTCTCTTCCAAAAAATGAAAAACAAAATCTAGTTAACGACAACCAATAAAAGTCATTCCTGCCAGGCTCTTCACAAAAGAACGTTACCGGATTTATTTTTCCATCCCAATACTCATATTGAAACGAGGATCATAGATAATTAAGATAATATTAATATTCAGAGATGATGATCAAATTAGAAAACGCATCTCACGATAATCAGAATTGCAAAATCTCATTCCGTTTGTATAGCAAAGCAGATATATTTGATTGATTTCATCAGAAATGAAGTCTTCTTCAAAAGTATGAAGGGGACTACAAATTTTAAGACGAGAATCGAGTTTCGCTGCTTGGTTTTGAATTATAGAAAACCATATGCCGCTCTTAGTTATGGTATCAAGCTACTTCCAATTAAGAAGGAACTGAGAAATTTGATAAAACCAGTTCCAACAAATTTACAAAAGAAACATGTTTCAGTAATTTTAATCTTGAAATTGGCGACATATGTAGAAATTTGTTTATTATTAACACTTAATGTTTCAATTCCATCCATCCATTCATCAATTCCATAGTTTATTTCCTGAATTTCTTCTTTGTAAAAATTAATCCTGTTACATTTGCCAATGTTTTGTGCATTCTCATTTATTTTGTTTTTTATTGTTTATTACATCAGCGACTCTCTCCAATTTGTCTGCGTAAAATGATGAGACTTCTAACCACGTCTCCCATTTTATTAAGACTGGAGGAGGAAATAAAATAAGTGCTAGCCATTTGTCCCTGCATAAAGCAACTTTTTATAGGTGCTTGCATGGAAAATTGTTGTCACGAACCTTGCTTCGCCTTACATTTGTTAGGTGACATAGTAAAAATAAAATATAACAATAATCGAAAAAAATAAGGAAGAAACCAAACAACTACCCTCAGCATGCACAGCCATCCTTTCTGACTGCACATTAACGACTGATTGGCGTGAAGGGCGGAGACGGTGTGGCTTACGTATAAACCGGCAACAACGTCTATGCTAAATGAGAAAGCCACAGATCCGCAGTATGTATCGAATTCGTATGTAGCGAATCAATTGTTAGTAAATGTATCAAGATAGACCTAATATTGAAGATTTTATAAGGGTCGATGTAGCGACGATTGATTACATACATTCTAGTAAAAAAGATCAATAAAGACATCTGTTGGATGTGAAAAAAATATGAACTAGAAGTAGATATTAAATGAACAAAATTGTAATGATGCAAGGACTGTGGTGTAGCATGTTAAATAATACATTTTTAAGTTTCGGGAACACCCAAAAAAACGGAAACAACAAATTCTGCTAAAGTCATTGAGTGCGATTTAGCGGATTGAGAACTTCGGGAAAAATTGTTCCGTTTGTTGTGAAAAATTGTTGATTCATTAGGAATCTAAGTTGCCCCAACAGATCACAAGTAATCACAAGTAACTTAGAAAATCTTAAAGAAAAACTAGGAGAAGCACATTTATGCATACAATATTGAAAATGTTATAGGAGACTATGTGGTGAGGACTAATAAATTAGGAACAACTACAAATTTTATGAAGAGCTTAGGAATCTTATTGTATGTTTATAGATTATTTTACGAAAATTTGGACACTTATTCATGATAAGGTGATGTTAAATGTTGGTTACTAACAGAATTAAATTAACCATCACTAATATAATCAAAGATGCGATTAGTTCAAAGTAGCTAGGTCTTAATATTTTTCCAGTAAAGAAAAAAATGCGTTCAGAGGGTCGATCTTCAATCGCACTAAAGCTTTCGAAAAATGATCGCCAAAAAACGAGCCCACTCAAAGATGTAAAAACCTCAGACTTCCATATATGATGACTTTAAAAGCAAGTAAAGCATCAAAGAATAAGCCACAATTCGGGAATATTGTATCGAACATCTGCACCATACGATAGAGTTGTGAGAATTAGCCCAGTACGTCCCTCCAAGGTAATAATAAGAAACCGTTCGTTCGTCGAAAGAACTATGATGGAATACAGATATCAAGAAAATTCGACATTTTAGGCGAGTTACAATAATCATTGATGGACTTATGTAACATAGATATCTACGATAATATTACGTGAAGCTAGTTTTGAAGACCGACACTGTAAAGTTCTTCACGATGAAGACATTTGGGAGATCTCAAATGAGTTAATTACACACTGGCCTGCGATATTTAAGCCACGAAAGGATTGTGCAATTAGGTAATTCGCCGTTTAAAATGTAATTAAAAAAGAAAATGTACAGCTTCATTACTAATAGAAATTAATATCAAATGATTAGATTATCAGGGTTATAACCAAAGCGATGTCTGGTTCAAATCTTGAGCTTAGCTGGTTTGTGCTAAAGTATAAGTCATACTGTAAATATGTTGGAGACGTTTTTGATAGTAACCTCCAAGATTAGAATTGTTGGTAACACAAGTTATTGTTATCTGTCAAGAAAGCAGAGACGCGAGTTATAAATTTTTGTTTGGGATACGATTGATGCCCAATGACGGCTATGGAAGGCGAATAATGAGACGAATCTCGGTGAAGTTGATGAGGACTCTGCATTTTCGTTATCGACATTAAATATAGGACAGCTGAATTTAAACGCGGCCATGCGAGCGTCTTTAATGATTTTTTTTGAATCTGAAGGGATTGAAAAAATTCACGATGTGGTAATGAATGATAGATTAAAAGTGTCTGAAATTGCTAAGGGCATGAGCATCTCAAATGAGTGGTCCCATAACATTTTAACAACTAATTTAAATGTAAGAAAGCTTTCCGCATGAAGAGTATCGTGTGTCACCTTGAAAAAATTATTTGGCCAGATTAAAGCGCAGTTCCATGGCTTTTGGCGTCGATTCATATTCATCACATATCAAAGCATAGTTTGAACAGTGGATTTTTCGTTGTTAACAGGCGCCAAAGGAGGCAAAACCAACTTTATGGGCCAACAAGATCGTGGCAAGGGTGTTTTGAGATGTACAATGGATAATTTATTTTGATTAGTTTGAAAAAAGCGAAACGATAAATGGCAAATTTTAATACCAACTTCAATTCATTTCAATAATATTCAAATGCTAATAGTCAAATTCTCTTTTTCAAAACGATGGACGACTTAACATTGTATCGTCGACATAGCAAAATTCCACTAATTAGGATACGAATTGCTCCCGTATTCAGGATATTTACCAGATTTAGCCCCCAGGGAATGATTAGTCAGAAAAAGAATTTGCTCAAATGATTGCAGAAATGGAAGTGCATTTTACAGGGTTGGAGAAATCGTATTTTTTTTATAGAAAAACGTTGGATTAGGGTATCGATCCCAAAAGAGACCATGATGAAAAAAAATTAATTTCACACATAAAAATGTTTCGTTCTTGCCAAAGCCAGATATATATCGAACTTCCTTCGAACTACCTTTTAGTTATATTTGGTTCTGAGTGGTAATTAGAAATAAATGTTATGGGAACGTAATTTTAAATGATCACTACATGTATAACTATAACATGTATCACTACACGCACTATAAACCCTATTTTAGCGAGGAAGTTGTTTAATTTTAACAATGCCAAAGAAGTTTTATTTTGCAATTAGACTGCTATATAAGTATGAAGAGAACTACATATTTCAACAGGGTGTAAAAAGAGACAAATTAAGTACTTACAATTGCTCAATGTTGCACAATGTTTCAATAGGAACCAAGTACTTTTATTAATAATATTCCATTAAACTTTAGCCAAGTCGATTAAGGAAAACGTTATTAGATCATAGCTTTTACAGAAAATTAGAAATTACAATATACACATCTTTGAAAATGCAGACATCACTCCCAAATTATTCCATTCTCACTCCAGATATTCCTTATTAACTGAATCGTACGAAAAAATAATTTGATAATTCACTTGCTCCTCACCTTTACGCATAATAATATAAGCAGGCAATAATCGATATTGAAGAGAATGAGAGAAATAGGTTTAAGTAGGATGACAACGTTTTGTATTTACGAACTGCCCAATCAATTGTCAACTTAATCAAACTAAGCTTCGACGATAGTGAAGAAAAATTAAAGACAGTAAATTCGCCAGATAAGCAATCACTTCCAAACTCATTCACAAATCGACGCTATCTACCTGAAGAAACCACAAAATTTAAAACGCGCTCTCACAAAGCAACTTGAGATGATCAAAGGAGGCAACAACGATTCCATCTTTCACCCTCTGCGTAGCAGAAGTCCCACTGCGGAGACTAAAACAAGCAAACGTCCTCCGTAGCAGGCAAACCCAAAATCTCCCTGGCTGGAGAATTTCGGAATCACATAGCCCAAAAGAAATAAAAGTCCTCAGTACGACATAAACTCGCAATTCATTTACTTCGGTGGATTCGTGTTCAGGATGTAGATGGTTAAACGACTTCCATCTTTCACCCTCTGCGTAGCAGAAGTCCCACTGCGGAGACTAAAACAAGCAAACGTCCTCCGTAGCAGACAAACCCAAAATCTCCCTGGCTGGAGAATTTCGGGATCACATAGCCCAAAAGAAATAGAAGTCCTCAGTACGACATAAACTCGCAATTCATTTACTTCGGTGGATTCGTGTTCAGGATGTAGATGGTTAAACGACTTCCATCTTTCACCCTCTGCGTAGCAGAAGTCCCACTGCGGAGACTAAAACAAGCAAACGTCCTCCGTAGCAGACAAACCCAAAATCTCCCTGGCTGGAGAATTTCGGGATCACATAGCCCAAAAGAAATAGAAGTCCTCAGTACGACATAAACTCGCAATTCATTTACTTCGGTGGATTCGTGTTCAGGATGTAGATGGTTAAACGACTTCCATCTTTCACCCTCTGCGTAGCAGAAGTCCCACTGCGGAGACTAAAACAAGCAAACGTCCTCCGTAGCAGACAAACCCAAAATCTCCCTGGCTGGAGAATTTCGGGATCACATAGCCCAAAAGAAATAGAAGTCCTCAGTACGACATAAACTCACAATTCATTTACTTCGGTGGATTCGTGTTCAGGATGTAGATGGTTAAACGACTTCCATCTTTCACCCTCTGCGTAGCAGAAGTCCCACTGCGGAGACTAAAACAAGCAAACGTCCTCCGTAGCAGACAAACCCAAAATCTCCCTGGCTGGAGAATTTCGGGATCACATAGCCCAAAAGAAATAGAAGTCCTCAGTACGACATAAACTCGCAATTCATTTACTTCGGTGGATTCGTGTTCAGGATGTAGATGGTTAAACGACTTCCATCTTTCACCCTCTGCGTAGCAGAAGTCCCACTGCGGAGACTAAAACAAGCAAACGTCCTCCGTAGCAGACAAACCCAAAATCTCCCTGGCTGGAGAATTTCGGGATCACATAGCCCAAAAGAAATAGAAGTCCTCAGTACGACATAAACTCGCAATTCATTTACTTCGGTGGATTCGTGTTCAGGATGTAGATGGTTAAACGACTTCCATCTTTCACCCTCTGCGTAGCAGAAGTCCCACTGCGGAGACTAAAACAAGCAAACGTCCTCCGTAGCAGACAAACCCAAAATCTCCCTGGCTGGAGAATTTCGGGATCACATAGCCCAAAAGAAATAGAAGTCCTCAGTACGACATAAACTCACAATTCATTTACTTCGGTGGATTCGTGTTCAGGATGTAGATGGTTAAACGACTTCCATCTTTCACCCTCTGCGTAGCAGAAGTCCCACTGCGGAGACTAAAACAAGCAAACGTCCTCCGTAGCAGACAAACCCAAAATCTCCCTGGCTGGAGAATTTCGGGATCACATAGCCCAAAAGAAATAGAAGTCCTCAGTACGACATAAACTCGCAATTCATTTACTTCGGTGGATTCGTGTTCAGGATGTAGATTGTTAAAGTCCTATCCTTCTATTAACCTCAAAGTTAAATACACTAAAAGAAATAGAAATCCTCAGTAGCATGTAAAGCCGAAATCCCCTTGGCTATTTTACGTTCAGAACAGGGACTATTAAACGACTTCCGACTCCTATTCTATTTGTAATTTTGGGCACAAAATGAATAAGCCCAAGTATTCTCAAGTCTTTACAATCTAGAAACTATTAAACTCAGTGATGCCGTGCAAACTGGCTGATTCGTGATCTGCTAGCGTCTAAAGTCTTGGAATAGTCGAGACGTATGTACTAGTGCAGCTACCTTACCTTTGTGGGTCTCTAAAAACATATAATCCGCGTTGGACACTAAAACGGTCGCATAGCTGAAACCGACTTAGAATTCAGGCTGCTGCGGCGTAAAATAGAATATAAGAGTTCCCTTAATTAAAAATCTACTACTTTCACAACAATCTGTCGCTATTCTACCGAATAGAGAGTTTCCTGCCAAATCTATGGAAATACGCCTTCAACTAAAGGGAAATTTACGATGTAATGTATGGCTAAAGGAAAGGGTAGCTTGGAGTTATTATTATTATTGTGGATGCCATTCGCACTATAACTGTGATCTTACCGACAAGAGCACGGCGACAGCACAACCATATCTGCTGTTGTATTATTTGTGTTTATTACTGATTTATTATTCATTTCTCTACCATTCCTTCCGGATTTGCTATCCTCCCATCATCGGGGGATTCACATTAGTATTTACAGTGAAACAAAAATTAATAGAGTTAATCTCAACTTTTTCTTAAAGGGTGTTTAGTAAATTCCATATCGGGAGCTTCATTAGAACTTCATATATATTGGAGAAATATTGAATCAATGTCATATAGATATCTCTATTAAAAAAAAAGAAAATATGAAAAATCAGAAAGATATACTGCTTGTTCTTTAAATTATAAGCAATCAGTATAATAATTTAAATTGTGAAAAATATAAGATAATTTCAAGGATAAACTGAAGACATACATATATACCTTGCTCAACATTACTTATTTTGCTTCCTAAACAATATGTCGTCGACAGGCAGGGAGAAATAGGTTTAAAGAATCACATAAAATAAGCAAAAGCGGTCATTTAAGAAACTTCTTGATAAATTCCACAAAGCCGCAAATTGAGATGTTTTGTAGAATTTACATTCGATATTACAAGTGATGCTATTTATTGAGAATATTTACGATGCTATGCTATTCATTCTTCTTAATTACTTTGTTATGTTCACAAAAAAATCTTAAACAAAATGGGAAATTGCAGATTACTCTGAAAAAAATTCTTTTATATTTTTCCCAACAAAAATTGAAGAACCACATTGCTTTGAATGGACAATATACGTAATGCCAACTCAAAAATCTGCAGAATATGCCATATTAACAACTACATTAAGAAATACGAATTCATCTAAAGAAAGAATGCTCTTTAATTATTACTCGCTATTGGCAATATCTAGTCTTCTCTATAAGCTACCTCCTGAACATTACCTCTTGGTTTTTGAAAGAACCTTCATCGAAGAATTACCATTGAAACGTAAGAGTAAAGAATTAGCTGCCTTGCAGATATTGTAATAAATTCATCGAAAACAAGAATACCGTTTAACGTTAGCTTATTCTTCTATAAAAACTTCCTCTTAAACAATCCTGGCTTCTTGCCTTAAAAAAAGGTTACATTCAGAAGATGCCAGTGCAAAATATGTTAAAATAAGCCGCCCTTTTGATGTTACGTCACTTACGCTTCTGTATAAACTTCCTTCTGAACATCGCCTCCTAGTCTTTGTGAGAACTAAGATTCAAAGAATATCAATGAGAGATAGTTAAAAAAAGAAGCTTCCTTCTAGATGTTGCAACAGGTTCATTGAAAAGAAATCAATGCCTTAAGTATTAAGGCTACAAATAAGCTTTCTTCTAGATATTGCAATAGATTAATTCAAAAAAGGTTGCATTTTTAAACATTCTTTACGTTTCTATACAAACTTCCTCCTGAACATTGCCTTCTAGTGTTTGAGACAACTGAGGGAATATCAGAGATTTTAAGAAACATCAATGAAAGATAATTCAAAAAGAAGAGATCCATAAGATCTCCCTCCTGAAAAATATTGCATTCCGAATTTGGGAAAACATAGAGCATGTCTTGTGCTTCTGTACAAACTCCCTCCTGAACATTACATTACTTTCTCGCTTTTGAGAGAACTTACATTTAAGAACTGTCAGTTAAAGGCAAAGCTAAAAATAAGCTTCCTTCTAGACATGTCAATAAATTCATTCAAAAAAGTTTGCCGTCTTACGCTTCTCTATAAACTCCCTCCTGAACATTGCCTTCTGGCTTGTGAAAGAACTCAGATGCAGGAAATAACAATGAAAGATAATTCAAACAAAAAACTTTCATTTAGATGAAGAAGCTTTCATTTAGATGTTGCAACAAGTTCATTGAGAAGAGATCAATGACCACCATTCGACACTCCTTCTTAATACTAGAAATCTAGCAGAAAATATGCCGTTTTTGTAATACCAACATTTAGAAGGTTTTCTAAAGTTCCTTATACTACCACAACTTGCCTGTGAAAAGGTTGACTTTATACTTATTTCTTGAAAACACCTGGAGATATGTTAAAGCCTTTTAACATTCGACACGAACTACATTGACGTTACTTCTTATAGCTCTGGACGCCACCTTTCGAGGACAAGGAAAATCATCGTTTTAGGGATCTTTGGATATTTGAGATTAAGAGTCCAGAGACTATGGACATCTCAATTGACCGAGTGTTTAAACACGCACTTATGTCAATTTCAAAGGAATGTTAAAGCGCAATTCGAATATTTTTTGTTATTGCGGAAACATGGATTCATCCACAAAATTAAGTTCGCCGCTTCTGGCATTGTACGCAGTACAATCCAGGTTGATTACCTTGAAAGAGGTAAAACAATTAATGGCGAGTATTATGCTAACGATGAACTGATCGTAGAAACAGACCCTTATTTTGCATAGTTGGACATCGTATTTTTAGATGAAATATAAAAATACAAAAATGTTGGAGCAAGTGCTCGACCCCGAATGGGAACTACGAATAAAATTAATGGTACTCATACAAATGTTTTTCTTGCCAACCGTAAGTATTTATCGCACTTTCCTCGAATAAACCCATTTATTAGACAAGATTTTATGGACAAAGCACAATTTTGTAATCCAGAGAAGCTTCTAACAAAGGTATCATATACCAGATAGCTTCTTTCTTCTTAGACATAGTTGTATTACATTTGTATGACACTTTTAAAATAGTAAACAGAAGGACTAACGTCACTTCTGTGCGAGCGTTGGAAGCACTCAAATATTAAATATCACTAGTTTAGTATGGTAGGTTCCGTCGCTGGATTCTTTCTCCTTAAACATGCTTTAATATCTGCTTCATATTTATTTTAAAGTAGTACTTTTCAGCTCAAAAAAGCTTGCACCGACTAAACAATCAGTTTTTTCTTCTACGTTGTTAATTGAATGAACTCCATTTGTTGATGATAGATAGATAGAAGATAGAGAAGGATAGAAGGAACAGCAATATTTCTTTGTAGATTTTGAAGATACTCAAATATTGGCGATTAAGGCTTTCGTCAATTCTGTTGGATTAGAATTGAAAAATAGAAATTAAATTTATTTATAGAATGGATGATTCTCGTTTTAAACTTCTTCTTTTATAAACAAGCTGAGAGTGTTGATATTCGTGGTACCTCGATCTAGAAAATCTTAGAAAATCACTCATTTATTTGTGATCTAAGTTGTGACGAAGAACAACACAGAAATAAAACCAATAAATAAACGAAATTTTATGGTGGAGTAACATTCTTTAATCAAGAGGAATTTTTACTAGATAGATGATCTGCTCTTCGAGCTCGTTATTTATGCGTTGTTGAGCACATGAATCCATTTCCTTTTTCCATATTTCAAGGGTACTCAGATACCGAAAATATTATTTTATTTTATTTGTATGAGACCAGTAGAGAAGACCAAACAACCTAGTTGTAGGAAAGGAAGTTAGTGATGGGTAAATCACAAGATTCGATAGATGATCTTCTTTCTCAGATTCTTCTTGTTAGTTTTGAAAAATTTGAATTCCATTTATCTTGTTTTGCTAGGTGAATTAGCCAAATACTTCGTTGGTTTTCAGGACATAAAAGATTTTCTAATTGAATTTTCTCCTTTGTAGATGCATCCTGCATTTTCAAACATTTAATATGGCGTCAGTCAGATCCGCTGGTATTAGTTACGGATAAAAGAAGTGGCGGTCGCTTTTCGGAATTGGATCCATTCGCTTTCTTCTTGTGACCATCTCCAAAGACTTCTCCCAAAACATCTTTCATCTCTGCTCGGTACAATGATAAAGCCATTGACGATTACCGGTTCTATTGATTATGGGATTACACTTCTGTGATTTTTTCGAATCTCGTAGAAAACGTTCAAAAATTCCCCAAATTAATATAATTGGCGGTGTTAGGGATCTGTAACAAAAGAGAGATATTCATTAAAAAACAGTCTAAAAAGAATTTTTTACAACGTTACGTCTCGAAGCACAAAAAAACGAGCAATGATCCAAATGCATTTATGTATCTATATTATTTATATATTTTTCAAAAGCGAGGATCAATTTCAAATATCAATTTAATATCATTAATGATAATGTACAAAGCACTTACAAAGCATAATGGAAATTTAAAATAAATCTATTTTAAAACCCAACGTTTACTTCTTAATTTTCAAACACACTATTACTAAAGAATGGTCCTTACCAAACACTGAGTGATAACAAAGAATGCTTGGTTTTTAAAGATTCTATTTATTGGGTATTGTGTGTGGATTATGGTATATAAGTTTTGCATATCAAATTCTATTCAAATGCTGAGGGTGCTTAGTTTCCTCTTCCTTTCATTTTGTAAATAATAATAATAATATATCTTTATTGCCCAACAGAATACAACTTCAGTAACAGGGCTAATTAAAAAGATGAGATGAAAAAAAAGATAATGGAGTAAATGCAGAGATATATAACAAATAACAATATAAAACAGAAACAAACAAAAAAATAAAGTGTATACTGTATTCCTTAAATTATGAAGTAATCAAAGAAAAATAAAAGGAAATACTTCTACAGAATACTACTACAGAGGAAATACTTCTATCAAATACGTCACAAAATTCACCAGAAAAAGCTTGAACAACATCGGTGCGTTTGATTAAAAGTGTTAAGCATCCTGGAAGCCAAGCTAATCCGCACTCTAATCAAAGATCGAACTCGAGAAAATTCAGCACAATAGGTAGGCAATCTTGTACGTTTCCATTTAGTATGATAGTATTGGTTTAATTCCGTTAAGTTTCGTCTAATATTGATATTATACCACGGAGGATATCTCCTTCCAGAGCTACTAAATAAGCCAAAAGTATCGGCACACTCCGCACCACACAAATTTAATTAATTAACCCGAGACAGTTGTTTCAAGGATGTGTCGATTCCCATTTTTCAACCGTATGATTGAATGATGTGAAAAAAAATTCTAAAGATGACTTGCTTTATCGCTGCTCTCCAGAAAGCTTTTGCAGCCAATTTGCCCCCTACACGCCTTAAAATTAAGAGAAGTGAAAATACGGAAATATAGGCAAAAGAGCGCCTTGCCATTGTAGTACAAAACATAAAACATGCACATGCTTTACCCTAATAAATCAAACGGGACTCACTTGACGATTAACACGCCTTTAAACTACGATACGCGAAACAATAAGTACTTGTAAATAATATTTTTTCTCGTAATAGTAGGTATAGAACAAACATGCTACAATTGAAGCTTTTTCCTGACATCGTTGGATCCTAAGTTTGAAAATAAGGATCAACGCATTCTTAAAACTACCCCTACAATCCTTGCTGTCATTATTAACCATTAATTTGTTAAATTAAACATCCTGAAGGTTATTGCTTTTTTTGATTGGTCTCTCTCACCTATCTCGAAATAATCGAGTTGATTTTTTAAATATCTGCGAAATGCCCCTATTTTTTTTTTTTTTCTAACAGGCGATATCCCAAACGCCATACATGCTAGAGTCGCGATTTAAATTTTGTTAAATTAAATATTTCTTTGAGTTTTAGAAAAGACGTCTTTGATATACATTTTTTAATTATTCAAATCAAATTAAACAGAAAAAATATTTGTAAAATCTACTTTCAATTAAAATTATAAACCACTCTAACTTCTTCTTTTTTTAAATTATTTAAGCCAGTACATGTATGTTGAAATGAGTTTCAACCTTTAATCTTATTCCTCGCCTTATTATATTCCTAATCCTACAAACTAATTAATAGAAGACCTTCCGTTTTGTTCCTGGAATTTTGAATAACATACGTGAAAACCTATTTGTCTAGTCAATAATAATCCAAAATTAACTTACCACAATATCATTAGTTGTCTTCAAATTTAATAAGCTTATAATTGAAAAGAACAAACATCTTCTTTCTTGATAACACAATTAATTTAAATTATATTCTTTAAGAACCGATTTAAAAAAAATGTATTAATAAAAATTATTAAAACCACCAAAATTAATCACTCCTCCACAATTCAAATAGGTAATATGCAATAATTAGTTAATCAATGCGAATTGACCATGTTAACTCAAAGTTAGTTTGAACAATGAGCGCTTGTACGCTTTTCCCAGCGAGAAAATACAACCTTATTGCTATCGAAAAAAAGATAACGAAGAGAAACATTCGCATTCCTTTGAAGCGATTAATTCTGGGAAAGATTATATATGAAGCAGAAACTAAACCCCGCACACACGCAGATTTATCGAATGAAAATTATAACCGTCGAATGGTTGGTGTAAACAAAAGCATGCAAAGATAAAGAAGTGCGTGTGGGAATTGAAGTGCAATGTTACAAGTAATTTTCCATAAGCTCTAACTGGTTATCAAATGTAAATTAATTATTAATTTAAAAAAAGGAAATAATGGCATGCAGTGATAGCATAGCTTTGATTTTGTTTTGGACCACAAGCGCCAAATAGTCGGCATCAAACAGAGCAAGGAGCTATAAATTAATCCAGTTAAGTGCTTTGATTACAATGAAATTTTAATGAAATGACTATTTCCTTTCAAACGCTTACTCTAAATTGAATGAGACTCTTTTAAATCATTTAGCTACCCAACTTCATAGGTTATGCGGTGTTCGAGTATCTGAATAGTCGAACGCCAAGGAATAAAAGAATTGAACGTTACTATTAACAAAACAGATTAAAAATATACAAAAAGAAGGTTTATTATTGAAAATGGGTTTCCCCAACAGTCGACAGAATACGAGTCTGTCTAGTCGCTGCAAAAAAAGATATGATTTCACTCGCTTTTGTCCTCTTTACTCATAATGTTCATTTTGAAGGTTATACATAACACAATTGCTTGTCACTATACAAAAACGCAGGAAATATCTACAATAAACGACAGCACACCCCCTCGTAGTTAAAATAACACTAAACGCGGAAATTCTACGTCCTAACTGCATATTTATCGGCTAGTCTACGATTGCTTGTTTGATCAAGCGTCGTTACCATTGCGATCATGGACGCGATTTTATTGTGTCCCAAATATTTCATTTCAACCTACCGGGTGTTATTCAAATTGTTCATTTTCGGTAATTACGTAACATAAATTTGAATAATCTTGTTTATGAATTCAAATGAATTTCGTGGTGGCCAGGACGCGGAGCTTCGGCTCCCCGTGGCTTATAAATCTACCCATCCGCGCATAGCAGGAAGGTTCGCAATTTCGCCCCTGCACTATAAAATGGACAAGCTGTATAATGAAACAAAATAACAGGGAGGCAAAAGGATCATCGTCAGCAACTCTTTAGAGTATCCTGCTGTTGTTATTTCAATATGAAATCGTAACAATTCTCTTTAATCTTTCTAAATCGCTTACAAAGGATGTCCGAAATGTAATTTTGATTTAGGAAACAACTGTATATATCAATAATTTCAAGGAACGTTACAATATTCGAAATTTACTTTTATTACATCCTTAACTTCCAATTTCCTTGTTCGATACTAACGTGTTATTCTAGAAAAATGTTCTATTGCACTACAATGGCTTCGATATTATTGAACGTGTATTACAAACATCTCGGTCAATATAAAATGCTCTATATGCCGTTATCGCAAAGTAAATACTCATTGAACTAATACAGAGACAAAATATAGATAAATTGAAATATTTTTGTTATAATAACCACTTTAAATACTTTTAATGTTCCACTTAGTTTAAACTCATTTGATCCCTATAATTATTTGTTTACAGAGATTTAAGAGAAAGACGCTAATGGAATCTTTAAGTAAACATTGCAATTATTCCTGCATATAAGCAACCCCGATCGATAGAAATGAAGTAGTCTTCAAACGTTAGTGGTAGTTTAGGTAAGCGTTGCGTGAAATTACAAAGAATGAAGCAACTGAAAGGGAAATTAGCCGTTGTGGCTGGTGCTGCATCTTATCTAGGCGCGGCGATTGCGGAACGATTAACACACGCTGGACTAAGAGTAAGATATAAGATAACTTTCAACCAATTTCCTTTCCATACAACATTCGTATTTCAGGTTTTAGCTTTAGACTCGGATGTAGAGATACTAGATGACTTAGCTTTCAAACTCAAACATAGCAAAGGTGTCTTTCAATATTACATCACGGACTTGAACGATGAACTGGCAATAATGGACGCGATTAACTGGGCTACTTGTAGTATCGGCCCTATTCATGTGCTAATAAATAATCTACGTCTGCATACAGCCACTCATCCAGCGCAAGGGAAAACTGCAGACTATGGAAGGATATTCAAGAAAGACGTCATCGGTTTCAATGTAATCACGAGGCAGGTCGTAGAAAGCATGTTAACGAATTGTACTGAGGGCCAAGTAGTTCATGTAAACGCTATATTGGAAAGTGGAGCGTCCAAGAAAGCGTTTAATTGTGTTAAAGAGACTGTCGATATTTTGACTGAATCTTTGAGGGAGGAATTACGAGCTATAGGATCTAAAATTAAGATTACGGTAAGTAAGAAAGTCTTCCGGTACGTATTTCCGTATTGTATTAGATAAGAAATGAAAGAATGTATATAGACAGCTTTATTGTCTAGTGCTACGAAAATATCTTTGCTACTAAACATTTCTTGAAAATATCGGCGGATTAATCTTGAGGACGACACATAACACAGCTATGTGAAAATGTACTGAGCACCCTCAATTTTTCTTTGGATGTATAAAAATAAATTATATATTAATAAAACGACATCATTACAGCGTATTTTATTAATATTTGCAATATCTTATTGGTCCACTAACTACTTTTATTAGAGATTTTACGCGCTATACGCCCACGTAAATTAGCCTATCTTCAATAGCCCTTCGTCATGATACGTCCACAGCTCACTATTTAATTCTTTCGATGATTTTCATCGGTCCTGTAAAACCATTCGTTCTAAAAGGCGAACTGTTCTTGCCGTGATTCGCCGTTTTCTTGCTGATTCGGGTCAATTTCTCTAATATTCGATTTCTTTATAACGTTTATGAGTGATCCGAACCGCACATCGCGAACACTTTATTTTTTTTAAATTGCACTTTGCGTTAAGTCTTGCGTACTAAGTAATACAATTTGGCCAGGTCCTGCCATGGTCAGTTCGCGTTTTTTAAGCGTAATTGCAAACGTTATATACTCAGTAACTTACCTAAATATAATTTAGGGAGGTACTGACGATTTATAAAAATACAATATTTGCTGTAATAAATCTTCGTTTATCCGGTTATTATAATCCTTTGTGTACACATCTGTTTATGGAATTACCCAAAATAAGCAAGGATTTTATGACCAGGTTTTCTTTGAACCGAGCCTAATGCATATTCACATAGCTCCACGTGTTTACTTGTAGTTACGTAATTAATTATATATTCATACATAAATACTGGGTTAATTATACATAGAAAACTCGGCATAATAATATTTATTAATCAAATACACATCATACTAGATTGCAACTTTATATGTAGTACTTCTTTTAAGGGAAGTTTCTGAATGTTGCTGTATTCTACTATAATTCTTATTTTTTAATGATCATTTACAAGCGAACAACAATTTAGACTAATATTAGATATTATTTTACGATTACGATATGTAGCATTATCCGTAACAATACCACCATGTCTGGTAGCACTGTCAATATTTCATGAAATCATCTTCTCAAACCGGTGATCGGTTGTATTGTTTGCCTTCGAAAAGCAATAAGTCTTTATCCACAAAAGCAACCTCATATCCTATGTGCAAAATAATAAGGCGTCTTTCTTTCCCTACAGGATTACGTCAGTGCTTCGTTAAACGTTTCCCGTCAACTTTTTCTATTATCTTTATATTTGATATGATCTTCGTTTAGCCATCTTCGGACAAAATAATGAATTGCTCGATTTTGACGACGATAATCTTTTAGTAATTCTTTGTCCTTCTTCTCCATGTCATTACAACATCACGTTCTAGGAAAACACATTTCGTATATTTCGACCTCTCTTTGTCTACCTATAACATTAATTATATTTATTCTAACATATCAAAGAATGTAAAATATAAATTTGGATACTTATACTCAATATTGGTTGCATATTAATTAGAACATGGGCACTAAGCTGAAATTTAACATTTTCATAAATTTGTACAATGCTGAACGGCTCATCTGTGGAAAATCATCGCTCGCTCTGCATCTCTTATATTAAGGAAGATATAAAAATAGGGACTTCACCGATCAATTTCTCTTTAAAATCGAGCCGCAGAAGCTTAGGTCAGTTTTTGTCTAATTCCTTTAGAAACTTAGGTTCCCTATTAAAAGTATCGAATTTGGTCCATTCTGTACGAGGCTGATTGATGAAATCAGCCACTTGAAGATATTGCCAATATTTCTTGGAGAAACTCCCCCAAATTTCAACCACATTGGTTTACAACGAGCGCAACGATGAACATTATTGTAACTCTATTCAACTAGAACGTAAACACAAAGGATGCAGTGACCAAACAATATTTGAATTAAATTCATTTCATTCAACTGACTAAGGAAGAAAAGAGTCATCCAACATTAGTTACCAAATTAGTTAAATTAAATATACTCAACACTCTGCTTGGTTTAAAACAACAGCACTCGATTGGTTGAACCTTTTGTGTTGGATCAACTTTAAAATGAGTGTTCGACCAATCTACATAAGAATGGAGCGTATGAAGCGAATTTTAAACTGAAAATAAAATGTCTTAGATCACAACCGACACAAATATTGGTTTGATTTAACAAAAACAATCGTACGTCCAAACTTACTACTAAAATCAACTAATGCTGCTGTTGAGACTTACTAGAGTACTAGAACAACATTTTTGTTGCAGACTTTATGCCTCGGACTCGCAAGGGCGTTATTGGAGTCTCAGTACGACAGTGAACTGATACCATCGTTAACGTGCAAAAATGTAGTAGATGCTGTACGATATATTTTATCAACACCTTCTCATGTTCAGGTAACTAGTATTTCTGAATATATACGGTAACTTTCTTGTTTCTCAATTTAGTAAAACAGAAATTTCATTTTCAGATTCACGATTTAGCATTATCAGCTGTCTGAACTTCAAACGAAGAATTTTGCAGTCGAAGAACCAAAGAAATTTAATAAATTTGTTCCTACCGATGTCTCCTTGTATATAACTTTAGACATAGATACATATACGTTTAAATTAGTGTAATTTTTAATGTTTGTAATAAAAAGTATTGAATTTTCAATGAAACAATTGTATTATTGAATCCGATACAAAGTACCGGGTGACAAAACATTTAATTAATATGGAAAATAATGGAAGGTTTTTTTATTATAAAACATACCTTATAAAGATGGTGGTTTTTGTTAACAGGAAGTAAATTTCTATGATACGTACTGTCGTATATTATCCGTCATGTTTTCCAAGGGCCGTTTTCATCTTTATCGGATATGTTTCCCATAAGGGTAACGTACTATTTTTACAATTTTCCAAGAGATCCTCCAACAGCAGATTACTTTTCGCAAATTTTCGCTATATCTGCTTCAATTTGATGATCCAAAAACTTGGTCTTTTTTATTTCTTTTAATAGCTTCTGAATCTTGTGGTTTCAGCGTCGAAATAAAAGATTTAATGCTCTGAAAATGTTCACAGTAACAGTCACCAGATTCAGGTGGTTGTAGAATTCCTAGACAGCAATTCTTGAATTAACCAATTCGTTTAGGGGATTTGAGAAACGCCTTCTTTGTGTTAGCTATGAATTGGTCTACTTTTGGATAGTTAATGGTATCTGCCACAATATTAAATACATGCAGTAAGCCTATTACTTGAACAAGCATTTCTTCCTTTTTTCTTGCACAAAGATCTATCCCCTTATGTGTTAAATTTCATTTGTAAAAGTGCAAATTAGTCTTATTTATTGTTGTTAAAAAAAGATAACGGCTTGTATACTATGACTGAACAACGCTCCGATTCCTTCATATATTTCCGTTGTATATCTCACACATTGCATTATGCAACGAGAAAATTGAAGTGTTATAATGTTATAATTGACCTCCTTGTTTTTAACTATTGCGTTTTTTCATATTTTCTTTCCATATTTCCTTTGCCTGTTCTTTATTTTGTTAAAGTTGAAATTATTGTTATTAGGAGACTTCAAGACGTCGTTCCTTATCGTATATATACGTGTATTCACACATGTATACACTAACGTATACGTTGCCTTATCAAGTTAAACGGAATTTATCGGCGCTTTGACGATTGTTATTAAATACCATCCGCTAAATGCCGGTATGCCTTCAAATAATAAATACCAGATACGCTTATAGCAACCAAAACATTATGATTAACCCGAATGCGGCTTTGCAAACGTGAATGAGAGGACAAGAAATGTTTTAACATTGCAAAGTTTCAATGAAAGATCTTCCTTAGAAACAAAAATCTGTTGGGAAGAAAATGAATTTGTGTAGTCACAAATAGCTACGTATTACGTTATTTTAATAAAATGACTTTTACTTTATTAATTACCTTTATTCAATTTTTGAAACGAATATTACATTTAGAAATTGATTTTTATAAGAAAATTGAATTTACGTTTTGTTTTTCGCCAATTTCTTTAATTTTCGGTATCGATGATGCCCTTAGGTTTAGGATACAAAACCCGAAATCCTTCCCAATCTTGAGATACTTGCGAACCCGTATCCGAAAAATCCCAAACTCGCGACTGATGAAAATTTATTTAATAGAAAGTCCAAAAGGTACTATTGAGAGCAGACTTGATATGTTTTGGAAGAAGATCCCATTAAGATGTTTAATTTTTAAATATTTTCTTGAGAAATAGATTGCTATTAGAATAAGTCAAATAAATCGAATAAGCGCTTAATGCGATACAGCCAACATTGCGATTCCTCGATTGTCTTGTCAGGTGCATTGAAATTATATTGATTTCCGTAACTTCGTTAATTCGTTGCGTAATATTCTTGGGGAAGGATTATTAATATTTGAGTTGTTGTTGTGGCTACTTCCTCCGTTTGTTAGATTTTTAAAGTTCGTCGTTTCTTTAGGAACCTTGCAAGCCTTGACAGCTAACATCGAAGAAGAAATCGCTAATCTGGAAGCAGAATAGCAATAATTTAAGCAGGAAAGCAACAATTAAAAATGCCGTAAAGCGAGCGCAATTATGCATCAACTCGGGAGGTGGCCATTTGAGCGATACAATTTTTTCCGATTAATGTCATTAATTTTACACTTTCAAATAAACTTTTTATGAAAATAGAGCTCTTTTTTTTCATTTATAACAAAATGGCGGCGAATTCAAATTATGACATTACTTTTGCGCCACTTTGTATATAGAGGATCCCACGATAACCGGTCGTGATAAATTTCCACGGATAGAAAAAAATTCTGAAGTTTTGGACTACAGGGTTAGTCAAGATTGTCTTCAATTTTTAAATATTTTCAAAGTCGTACCACTCCCGGTTATACCGAAAGTCACCATTAACTTTCTTATTTTAAATGGAACAGCCGTTATGTTATCTCTTTTTTTTTTTTTAATTTTCAAATATGCAGCCTTATTTTTACTTCTGCGCCTTTTACCTGTTTTCGACTGGTGATAAGCGCCTCCGGGGTAGGCGGAAGCACAAGAATGGTACTTCCGAAGTATACATTGACAATTAATTCATCGCTAACAAGGTGTTCAAAATTTGATAACTAATTACATCATCTTCAACGTTGAAAAAGTTCGGTTTTTCAAACGTGAGACCCTGTATGTTATTAATTAGTCGGATGTAGACTTTAATTCTGCCTTTCCCTATAGAAGGTGATTCTTGCCAAACAACAAGAAATACCTCTTATCAAGGCTATCCTGCAGACGGTAAGAGATTGTCTGCCGAAACGTCGGATTCTAAAAGTCCTCTTCCCTGCAACGAAAATTATGGTAATGCAATGTTTTCTTGTGGAACTCTTGCAGTATTTGACCATTATATTTATATAAGAAACTAAAATGGATCAAAAATAATTTAAAGCAATCAACTCTTGGCAATTTATTGAAAACGATTAAATTAAGATTATTATTATAAAGTATTCAAGTAAATTATTATTTTCATATTATTATATGAAATAAACGACCGATGTTACTTTCCTTTCTTTTATTTACAACCTTCCGTGCACTTCCAATTTTTCCAGAGTTCGACGTGACCGTAGGTCTATTCAACTTGAACGCGAACGTTCGGTTATTAACAAAAAACGTCTTCTAATTACGGAGAAACCATGAACAAATCAATTAATACGTGCTACGTTGAAGAACGAAAATACTTTCATGCGCGTCGAAAATCAGCGTTAGTACCTGATGTTACACGCTGCAAGCGCATGCAATTTATTTATCTGACATGTCAACCTTGATTCCATTACTTTCGCGATTGTGTCGAAGAATACTAGATCTATAAGAGTATTTTGCTAAATGATATTTTGCAGTCCTACTTTTACCGTAACGTGTAAACGATGGTGTTGTCCTTGGAACGTTGGGTTGGTAAAGTTGCGATTGTAACGATTGTGCTAGTTCGGGATGCGGGGCTGCCATTGCCGAAAGATTAGTTATCGAGGGCTTAAAGGTGAGCTACTGTTATTCAAAAGGAAGAAATTTAGAGGAATGTTGTAATAAACACTATATATTTTATCGTTGTGGTTTTATAATGTGTGATAAAACAAGTAAGATACAATATATATGACAATATCTTTCCATGTATATTTGGACTTGGAAAATTATGCCTTTGTTGAATGGAGAGCTTCCAAAACAATTTTTTCTTGTTGTAAACAATATACAGCGTGTCTGTCCGGTGCGTTGACCTTCTCAGCAAGTTGTAAAAAAGAGACAAATGTTGCCTAATATAATATTGTATCGAAATATACAGGCTATTCAGATTTCACGAAGCACTACGCAAATTTAGTATTTTAAATGGAACGCCTTGTATATATTTGCGACTTTAGATATCTCTATACAATTCATGGCAACTTTCATCGATATTCCCTTCATCTCTGAGATAATTGGTATAATTTGAGATTTTTTCGTCGTCATTGAGATACAAACAAACCAAAATTTCGAGATTCATACTTCGGGTATATCCGAGCTCTTTCGTAATATATCAAGGCCGCCAATGAGTGCGCGCACGTTTCTGCGGGCTTACTTCTTTTACTTTTCTTCTTTGCGGCTCTGCACGACGTTCTAAGCGATTAGCAATAGAAATCGTCAATTCCTTCAGATTCCCCGTTCTTCTTTAAAGTGAAATATTTTTTAATAGGTAGTAGGATTAGCAAGGCGCCTGGAAAGAGTCGAACAACTAGCTAGAAAACTCCAAGGCAAGAAAGGCCAGCTATACCCCTTAAAAGTAGACATCACCGTGGAGGAAGATATCTTAGAGGCCTTCAAATGGATCAAAGAAAACTTGGGCGCCGTGCATGTTCTAGTCAACAACGCCGGTATTTCCAGGAACACTACCTTAAGCGAGGGTGACACGGAGTCTTGGAAGGCGGTCCTAGAGACGAATGTTTTAGGACTTTGTATAGCGACCAGGGAGGCCATTAAAGATATGACGGAAAATTCAATCGCTGGTCAAATTATTCATATTAGTAGTATTCTGGGACATTACGTGGCGCATGTCCCTAAAGTCAACATGTATTCGGCGTCTAAGTTCGCAGTTAGGGCTTTGACGGAGACGTTAAGACAGGAATTACTTACCAGTGGTACAAAAATTAGGATTTCGGTAAGTGTTGGACAGCAAATAGAATATTTGTAGTTTTACCTCGTTACACACGTTAAGCATTACGCAGGTATCTATCATTTGCGCGCGAAGATAACGTGAAAAGATCAAAGCCGCAGGTAAAAATAAATGGTTGCGATTAAGCATTTATAACAAGAATTGAATAGACTAGAGACATTGCGAAGGAGAATCAGCAACATTGGTTCACCTCGGTAAACTTGCAATAAAACGGACACTATTAAACTTAACAAAAGAAGTATTTTTCAAATTATAACAATACGTGTTATTGTTTTTTTTTTTTACAGTGCGTCAGTCCGGGACCTGTCGACACAGACTTCATTAAAGCAGAGGACTCTCCCAAAGAATTCATCGATTTATTCTCTTCGATGCCAAAGTTAGAGGCGGATGACGTTGCCGATGCCGTATTATATATCCTATCGACACCGCCGCATGTGCAAGTAATACACCTATAAATTATAGATAGTATTAAAATAACACTGGTCAACAAGTCAGCTGTTATCAAAAAAAATATATTATAAAAATTCCTATAAAATCAAATTATTTTTCATGTCTATTAAATTCTAGCAAATGCAACACCAGCGCCTACTAGCAGTAATTTTTGTACTAATTATTAACTACGTATAACGAAGGTCACTGAAAAATTTGAAGAATCTGACTTTCCAAATTGAAACTGCGACGTTTCGAGCTCAGTTCAGTGCAGCTTCTTCTGATCTGTTGCATATTGTATCGCTGTTCTGAAAAGAAAGATGGTGGTCGCTCAGGGTCGGATTTTTATAAAATTAGATAGGAGATATTTCCACTAAAAATGTAACATGTAATGATCTTTTTTGTTGAGATTGTTAGATTGTTTGTGGATTTCGATAGCTTCGGACATTTTTTTTTATATTAGTAGTTTGGTATCACTAAATAAAAATTAATGGTTCAATTTTCGGACGAGAACGTCAGGCTGTTGCTCACAACAGCAACGACTGCGAAAATCTACAACATGTACACGAATTGTCGAAAAATGTTATAAAAAAAATGTGGCTGTACATTTCCTTCGTCCAAATTCATCTTAAAAATTTAAATGTAAATGATATACAGGGAAAAGTTTCATCTAAATGAAAAAGAGGCCATCAAACTCGATGCGATCTTATGGAGACTATTGTTGTTTTCAGTCTGAGAATATTTAACTTAAAATTGTTTATGAATTGACTTATAAAAAAATAAATGTTACAAATAGCTTTTAATGCTACTCTAACTTGCTAGCTTTGTGGTTGTTGTTAATTTAGTGAAAATTATACACCCTCAAGATACCCCATCATTTACCTCAATACGTTAAGAATTCTCCAGACCTATTCTAGTTTTAATGTTTCCTAGTTACCTTAAATACTAAATTTAGCATCATCTCTCTTTTTCAGGTGCAAGATATATTGCTCCGGCCCCTAGGAGAACCTGTTTAAATAGTAAGAAGGACGACATAATAAGAATAGCGTGTTTTATTAATAACTAAATTATGGTGTACAATGTAGATGAAAACAAATTAAACAATAGAAGGGTATAAGAATTTCCTTAGAACATCTCACCGATCGGTCTTAACGTCAATTCATGCACCTAAAATAAGGATTTTTCTCAATTCCTTGTTATTTTCGATCGATTCCAAGACGATCAAATTTTTACCTGAACATTAGGTCCCGTTGATAAGATGTAGATAACAGCATCCGCTACATCCTCTGGTTTCAATGAGGGCATTTTCCTGGAATTATTATCGTCTTCCTCGTCTTGCCCTTCAACATATTCTGGAGTACGAACAACACCTGGGCTCAAACTCTGCAATCAATAAAATATGAGTACTGCGTGTACGATTAGCGCATGACGCCAACTTGCTTCGCAATCGAATTGTTAGAGAAGACTTTGGCCAAAATACGTACCGTGATTTTTATTTTGCTCTTATAGTATCTTAATTCTTGCCTGAGGGTTTCCGTTAAAGCGGTGACAGCAAACTTGGAAGCAGGATAAACGTTTAATAGTGGTTCAGTCATCATCGGAATATAATGGCCAACTACGCTATTCATATTGATGATGTGTCCGGCGATGTTATTCTCCTTCATTATTCTAACGGCCTCTCTTGTGCATATGCAGGTTGCCATTACGTTAACGTCGAATATCTTACGCCAGTCATCAGTTGAACCATCTTAAAATACATTTAATATCGTATACAGAGCTAATTTAAAGCGAAATGAAGCAACATTATTTGAAATAGGCTCGTGGCAAAAAATAATTCATTAAATGCCGGTAACAATCATAACCACAAACAAATATGTGCCGGTAACAAAATAATATTCTGAATCTTTGAAGTTGAAGAGATTATGAATAAGTATCTATTTCGCAAATGTCTCTATAACGTTGCACCTGTTATCAATAAGAAATGCTTAGAAAAACTAAGAGATGGCGCTCTATCAAAAATGGTTTGTTCTTAGTAAAGGTCGTTTGTAGAGATGGCCAAGGTATGGGAAATTATTACTCTTCGGCTAGACAAGCGGCTAGACAGACTCGTGTTTATTCCACTCATGAGTGGAATAAACCTACTGGTTTCACCTAGAGTCAGCAAAGCACGAGTCCGTTTAGTCTCTGCAAAATTCCCCTACCTTGCTCATCTCTAATCATTCACTAAAGTCACTAAACAACAGCCAGAGTTACATCTATCCCACAGTTCCATTTTTCTTGCCAATTAAAACAAAGAATCTGTACTTCCAGCGGAAGTAACTACCTCCGAAATAATTGACAAAATCCAATATATGGTACCGATTACTTGGAAAAAGAACAAACAATAACTAGAAAGTACTAAGCGTCGTTATTGGACCGGTTGAACGAAGAAAGAGAAAATTTGACAAAATTGGTCGGCGGACAACGAATCACGTCGAATTTTAGGACCTTCCGGAATGCAACTTTTTGAAAGGCTAAGAGAGCTGGAGAAACACTTGCAAAATGAGTATAGAGTTAAATGGAGATTATATTCAAAAATAATTGAAAATCTTTAGAAAATACATTGTTCTTTTATATTCTTCTAAGAACTTATTGGACGATCCTCGTATTAATAATATTACAAAGTATTTCACTAACCATCAGCATTAAGCTTGACTCCAAATCCAATAGTGTAAATAATGCTTGAGAACTACTAACCGGTTAAATTAGTAGGCCTTGTTAACCCAGCATTGTTAATAAGTACGTGAACAGGACCTAAATTATCCCTAATCCATCTGAAAGCTCTTAATATATCTTCCTCTTTGCTTATATCGCAACGAAATGCATACAGTTTACCAGGTTGTTCCGCCATCCTCTTTGATAGTTCTTCAATTCTTTCGATTCTTCGCGACAAACCAATCACCTGCGAAAAATATCTTTTACATTCTTATAAACCATTCCGGCATTTCGTCCATTCCTCAAAATAATCTCGGAATATCTTGTTCATAATAATACGAATAGTAACAATTGTAATAATATTTATCAATGTTCAACAGGTGTAAATCCATAGTTGGAAACGAAAGAATACAATAAAAAAGGAAGATATGTATTATTTGCTAATTATGAAAAAATTAATAAAACAAAAACATTTATTTTTACGTTAATCAAGAATATTGATTTCATGTATTTATATATATATATATGTTTTATCGGAAGCTTAAGGCCTGTATTCAATATCTCAAAATAAGCAAAATTATTGATCAAGAATAATTTATTTTTAGGTCAAAAATAAAAACATTTACAAGAGTATGACATCTCATTCGGGGGCACATGTTTGTATCACCACGAATTATATTTGTATACAATTAAATTGAACTATTATAATCATCGATCAAGCTGCAAGAACAGCGAAAGATATCCAAATATAATTTGGAAAACTATTTTTATTTTTCAAGGTTGCCCTAATCACGCATTCTCGAAAATAATACAAAAACAATGCCACCAACAAATACATACTAATATCTTACTATTCTAGAAATAAATAAAGCTATATTCGATGCCCAAGAATGATTAACATTAATCATATATCAAACCAGAAAATTTAAGGTCAAGTCAAGTCACTTGTAAGATGTAATGGACCTACATATATTATGCTTTACCTTCATCCCTCGTTCGACCAGATATTGCGATATCACTGCTCCCATACCGGCACTGGCACCTGTAATAATAGCAACTTTTCCAAACCATCTTTCCATTGCAACTATTAGCAGATACTTGAAAAGTAATATATTGCTTTTATAAAAAATGTTAGATATTTAGAAAGATTAGCTGCTGCAGCTTCGTGATGTTTAGTTGTTAAGAAATGCATCGTAGACATTTTGTTTCGTCAAGAAATCGAAAATCGATGACGAAATAAAAGCTAAAATAAAACATTGCCGTCGGTTTGCATCGTTTCGTAAGTTTGCGACAAAAAAAAATTGGAAAGTGAACTGAAAAATAATAAAAAAAAGTCAAATATTAAACATTCACAAACATAAGTAGCAGCAATAATAAATCTGTCTGAGTTAAATTTTCCACGATAAGATTTCTTAAAAATAAAGCCGAAGACCGTACAAGCGATTGTTTGTAAATACAGAAAATCCAGCCATTATTCATAGCACTTACCTAAAAAATGACGGTATATTTGAATTTTGAAATGAAGATCCCATAATAGTAGTTGGCCTTCATAATCCTCATGCAGTAACTGAATGGATTCAGCTTCTTTACCGACGTGTCAATCTACAATGAATCCACAAATGGAGTTAACAATAGATATGATAGTCTTCACGTATATACAGTGGCCGGTTCGCGTTTTGTCTCCGCCTTGCAACAACTAAATATCGATGCTATCTTCCGCGCAGCAACACCAAATACGTAGGTACGCTCGACATCCTATGCATTAAACAAACGACGTTCGACTAACTCGCGTGGAGATCCAAGATAAATTAATACAAATCGTTTCCTGTGTTGCGTGTGAAGTTGCGTACTGGATACGGTCCCGTTACACAGATAAGCTAGCACACTGCACATCTTTTTTCCCCAGCGTCGGTAAAAATGGAAGATAATAATTATTGAAGCAAACACTTTGAGTTTTCTTAATATTCCTGCATTAATTTATTGTTGAAATAAGTACAATAAGTCAATGTCAATGTGTATTTTTGAAATACTGACTTCTTACCAAGTATTCTGTGAATCCAAACCTTTGAAGGTAGATCTTATTCACAAGAAACATATATTCTTTAATACAAACCACTGAAAATTATTTCTCTTATACACCATTCATGCCAAAAAATAAATGAAAAAAACAGTCATAATTTTAGACAATGAATAAATACAAAACTATTACAGAGTGCACCTGTATTTTTAAATAAATATTGTCCTTTTATTTTGTTCTTATATATCCAAATAATAAAAACTTTTGTTAATATAATGCAATGTTACAAGATTGTCCTTGTTTATTTTATTCAAAGTTCACGAATGGTTTATTTTTTCTTTTTCTTCTTCAAGAGACTAAATAAAATCAAAAGTATCTATGTTACTGTGTCGTAAATTAGGTCATTTTGAAATTTTGTATTCAAATTGCCCGCTTCTTTGATGTAATAAGATGGCTACATCATGGGGGCGCTACTGCATAGATCGCAGATTTAAATTTTACTGGTTATGCTTTAATTTTCTTTTTTCGTTTTTTAATGGCAAATGAAGAAATTATAATTAATAATTAGAGACTAAAGGTGAAGGTTAAAGTTGTACATTGCATCAAGTTTTATATCAACATGATTTATCACATTTTTGAACAAGATTGAAGTAAGTTTGACATGAAGCTAGTATCGTTTCTATCATGCTTATGAAATGTATTTACACGATAAAAGGTCACATTTGTAAATCTCTTCTTAGCCCGCGAACATCCTCAAGAGCTTCTCTTGCGTTAAATTTACTTAGGGCATACAGTAGCCACTCGAAAATGTCGAAAAGAGCCTTGATTTTTCTAGCACCCGGTTATGAAGAGTTGGAATTTATATCGGCTGTTGATATTTTACGACGGGCCGGCGTACGTTTATTTCGATGATAATAATTAACATTCTAATGCATTTAAATTACAGGTCGATGTAAGCATTGCTGGAATACCCGACAAGAACCCTGTATTATCAGCACGTAATGTTGCCATCGTACCAGATATTAGTTTATCTGAAGCATTTAATGCTGGACCCTTCGATGTATTGCTTTTACCCGGTGGATTAGGTGGTTCCAAAGCTATGGCGGACTCTGAGGAAGTTGGAAAATTATTAAAAGACCAAGAGGCTAATGGTCGTAAAGTAGCTGCTATCTGCGCAGGTTAGTTGTTAATTTATTCGTAACATATTGGTTTGCATTTTATTATCTTTGAAGCTCCTACCGCTTTGAAAGCTCATTGCATCGGAACTGGTAAAAAGGTTACATCCTATCCTGCAATGGCAGCAGCAATGAAAGAAGGCGGGACCTATGAATATAAGGAAGACGATGTAGTTGTCGATGGTAATCTTATTACAAGCCGAGGTCCCGGTACTGCTACGAAATTTGCCTTAACTGTTGTAAAGGAACTTCTTGGAGAAGAAAAAGCTTGTGAAATTGCCAAAGCGATGTTGATCAAATTTTAAATATTTCTTGTATTAATTACCAGAATAATCACAGAACAGCTTTAAAAATTGGTATTGTATAATTATTGCTTTTAATTGGAAATGTGGTTAATAAGAATGTTGATATTTTAGGGAGAAGAAAAGGCTTATGAAATTGGCAAGAAAATGTTGGTTGAATATTAAGTATATATATCATATTCATTACCAAAATAATCATTGAATTGCTTTAAAAATCTAATTTGATATTATACGATTATTTTTTTGATTGCAAATATAGTTAATAAGAATTACGATATTTAATCTTTTTGGTATTTCCCGAGGTACAATATGCACAAGTGAATAACATATTCTAATAAGGAAGTTACATGAAATTTTATTCGGTTTAAAGGTTGAATATATAATAACTTATATATTGAATATATAATTGTAGCTTATGCACTATATATGTACAGCAATGTCCATATTAAATGTCAGAAATCTTAACATTTAATATACCAAGCCATCCATTCACGCTGTTCACCCATCCTGCATTGTTAACAAGCTCGCGTAACCGTTTTCACTAAGCTAACGAAAATTGCGACTATAAAACTAAAAATTAATGAAACCTTAATATATTGTACAAAATCGAAAAGAAACCGTAAAATATCACATTAACACTACTTAATATCAAGGAACATTTATTCGCACTAGTTTCCGCAAACCTTCGAACGAGGCTTTCGCCAAGTTTTGGCTTGTAAATAGGCAGCTTCCGAGTTGTAATGTTTTCTATCCAATCGCGGTAGTTTATCATGTTAACATTATATTCTCCTGGTTTATTTCCACCAACAATACCCGCGATCTGCTTACTCTCGGAGAGATAAATCGGTGCCCCATCTATTTTTTCGAAATCGTCATATTTGCAAACGATCAGCGTTAAACCCACTTCGCAATCCGTTAACTCAATCTCTTCGAATAAATAATTTAACATGGAAAAATGCGTATTCTCCGGTATAAATGGAGGTATCAAGCCGACGGCGACCGTTTCGGTTATTTCGAACACCCTGTTTAATTTGACCAGGCCAATATCGTAGTGTTTTCGATCCGTTTCTTTCAAGTTCTTGTCCTCCCGTTTTTCCGTGTAATAATCAGGATGTACGACTAATCTAACGGATTTTCTCCATTGTCGACCGGGGTTACCTTCGTAATACTTCGTGATGCCCATGATCACCATTACTCTATCGTGTTCTCCTAGTTTGGTGGGACCCATTTTGTTCAAATCCAAGCAATGGGCCGCTGTTGCCACCCAATAGTTGTCGATGTAGCTGCCCGCGCAATATGTGTACATACCGTATACTTCTATATCTAAATGAGCAAATGAAGGAAACTCTGCGAGTGTTGCTTGCGAAGAGTCGGCTTTGAGTTCGTATTGACCAAAGAAGAAATAAGCGACAATCCAAAGTAATGCCGCTTTCATGATTCGTTTCTAGTAAAGATCATTAGTTAGCAGACAGCTGTCAAAGTATTAGTTAAATCATTCACACGGTGTCATTTTTATTGCTGATTTAAGCAACGAATTTTAGTTTATGTAAAAAAATTAAAGAAAAAATGAGTTTCGAACGGTGATTAAACACTTATATTTAAAACCGAAACAAATCAAAGCTAAGTTGGATGAAGTTCATGGCATATCTGCCCTGCGTTAGCAACTGTTTACAATTGGGCCAATGAGTTAAGCGGGGCTGTACATCCACTAAACATGAACATCGTTCTGGACGTCCGATAAAAGTGGCTACCCTCGAAATGATTGACAAAATCCACAACATGCCTTTGAAAGATCAACGAATCGAAGTGCGCGAAATAATTGAGGCTGCAGGCGTATCGCAAGATATAGTATTAAAATTTGCACGAAAAATTGGATGTGAAAGAATCTCAGCAAGATGGTTGCCACGTTTGCTTTCACTGAAGAATAAACACCGACTCTGAGGCTATTTTGACGCTTTACCGTCGAGTTTCTCCGTCAACACATAATTATGGACGAAATATGAATACACTACTACATTATGGAGGCAAAGGAACAGTCAAAACAGAGAAGAAAGAAATCGACAAAAAACGTCCTCGTTTGAAAAAAAAGGAACCTCTTCAATCAAAACAATGCACAGACGCATACTTTCGCAGTATCGATGGTTAAAATTATGGAATTAAATATAACATCCACCGTATTCATCGTCATCGTCCAAGCAGATGCTTATTTTGAGGACCTCACGAAATCCTCCTTTTTGGAGACCTTAGAAAAACTGGAGAAACGCTTGGAATAGTGTGTAGAGTTAAATAGAGATTATGTTGAAAAATAAATAAAAATCTACAGAAAATACTTTATTTTTCTATCTTCTTCTAAGGACTTATTGAACGATTGTACTTTATTAGTTTATTACTATGTATTATTGTGTATAACTGCGTACTGCATCTCTTTATGCCATTTTTAAAGTGACGAGGAAATATTTATTCTAATTTTTAGAACTTTTCTTCTATTCTTAATTCTTATATCTATTATTAATTTTTAGTATATCTTTCAAAAGTATTCGAGGTCATTAAATGTGACACTGTATATACAAAAATCCTAAAAAATTGTATTTGGTTACAATTTTTTACAGGCAATCAACCTGAATATTAAAAAAAAAATTGATCGTTCTCCATAATGTCACCTACCAAAATGACAGAAAAGTATCTCAGTCTGTTTGAGAATCATCGTTAATAATCAAGAACGAGTATAAAATGTATTAAAGAGTATTTACATAAAGGTACCTACAAAAACCTGTTAATAATAGGCATTGAGAAGTAATAAATTTAGGATAACAAGAAAGAGAAATACTTGCACCGGAACGGAGGTTTTTGGCATTTATTGCACTGCGTCTCATTAATCGGCCGCTAAAAAACTCATCTGGATCTGGAAGAGGAACGCTTACAGCTTGCTGAACCCAATTACGACGAGTGATAAGATTGGTGATGTTGTAGCTCAGCTGGTCCTTACTTATAACACCGACGATATGATAATTTTCTTCTTCGAAGACTGGAGCTCCATCGATCATTTGAATTTCAGATTGATTCTTACAAGCGATGGCCCAACCGAAGACCTTAGTCGTGCAATCCGTCAACGTTAACGGATCATAAGCAAAACCCGTCGCTACCAGAAAGTCGATACGTTTGGGTATAATCCTATCGATCGGGCTTACGCCAACAAATCTATTCATGGAGAAGGATTTCCTCAGCAAAAGAACTCCTACATCGTAATGGATCTGCTCCGTGTCGGTATAATTCTTGCCCTCCTCGTAATTGTCCAGATACTCGTGGTGAACGATTAATTTCTGCGATTTGATTCGTTGCCCGGTCTCCAGAATGTTCGGGTTGATCGTCCCCATTATCGCCCTGATCCGTCCGTGATAACCTAGCTGCGGCGGCCCTTCGTGATTGTAAATTAGACAATGGGCGGCGGTCAGCACCCATACAGGATGTATATATACCCCGCCGCATGTCGTGAGTATTCTCTGCTGTTCGATTTCCAGATGAACGTAGGAGATGAAGGTCTCTAGATTGCTCTCGCTTAGCTGAGTACGACATATCTTTGGAAGGACGAGGAAAAGAAACCAGAACATCCTAAATGTACGATCGGTATAGGTATTGTCATAAAACTTTAGTTCTTATATGTTGGTTCGTTTTTCTTCCGTATATTTGGCAGCTGTCTCCTTGGTTTTGACAGATCAGTCTGATCAATTCAACGTTCATTTACATTTATAACATTTGTAACACTTAAGCCTTAATCTTATTCTCGGTAGCAGGTAAAATAAAGACTTTTGTGTTAAGCATTTCTTCGAAGAAAATATAACGTTTATATATGTATACATATATATAAATAAAACGTTTTATAGGTACCGTCGTCGGGGGTCCTCGGTCCACTTTTCAAATAAAGACATAAAGACATAAATTCACGATCATTTACTTTAGAGATTAACTAGTTCATCGATTACAGCTTAGTCAAGTTCAAACGAAAAATATGGAGCTCTCTATTGATTTATGCAAGCTGATGAACTAAATTCAAAGTAATTCTAGATACACAATACTAGATACGCTGCAAGCATCGCATTGGTGGATCGAATAGCATACAGCAATTTGAATAACGCTTCAAAAGATAAACCTTCAACCGACGAAGAGGAAATATTTAAACAGATTGAAAACGAAGAAAGGAGAAGGAAAAAAAGGAAATTGGGAAGGAGTTAAATATAGAGCCTCTAATAGCTAAGACGATCGAATACAGCAACTGAAATGGTCTGATGACATGCTAACAATGTAAAAGGAAAAGTTCATGAAATTTGATGAGGGACGAGACCGATAACGAAAAGAACAAAGAGGAGACCCAAGGAAACGTGGAATAATGCAATAAAGAACATACTGGAAGAAAGACATACGGGATGTAGATGCAAGCAAGTTAACAAAGGACAGAGAAGAGTGGAGAAACTTAGTAGACAAATACTGAAAAATAGTTATCTTTACACTTTACGATAGGAAAGGTTTTAATTACAAACTCCTATTTTGTTTCTTTCTTTCTTTGCTATACGAGAATCATTAAGCCGCTTTTTCTTTTATTTGTGCTTACATAATGCAATGGAAATTAATCCACAAAATAAAAAACAATAATCACAACATCTTGTACACCACTGTGTTTTTAGATTCCCTTCTTCGATTTATGATAACTATCTGCAACATTTCTTTGTATCTATCAACTTTAAAGTTTTGAGTTAATTCAAATGATTTTAATTTTCACGAAACATTGACATTGTTTTAACACGAAAATCCAAATTTTCTTCGACTGAATATTTCTTAAGGTCTCCAGCGAAATTATAACCAGAGACGACAAAGGCGGAAGAAATTATTACTTTTTTTGCAGAGACTAGACAGACTCGTGTTTTATCGACTCTCGGGGACACCAGTAGGCAACACGAATCCATTCTCACGAGGCGAATAGACACGACTCTATCTAGTCGCTGCAAAAAAGGAATAATTCCACGTGCCTTTGTCCTCTCTAATTATCACCTTTGGTTGTAAACCAATCTCTTCCTGAGTACAAACTTGTATTCGCAAGCAATAATGCCCATGAACCTATCAGTTATTACAACGACTCTTCGTAACTAACACTAGTTGTGCGGTTTGCTTAAGATAAAAAGTATGTTGAATTTGCAGGAAATCCTCGCGGTGTTTAATGCTCTTAGAAAATAGGATATGCATTAAAAAAAATAGTAGCGGAACGTTATAAGATTTCATCATTTGTGGTTTCGTTCTTTGATTACATAAAAAATGATATAGATACGTAATTTGCAGTAATCATTTACATTTGTTTTTAAATAGAATTACAGGCCACATTCGTTCTTCTTTAAATGATAGGAGATACAAGAACAATATTCTTTTGCGAACACTTTCTTAGAATGTTGTGATAATTTTTACAAGATACTTCAAATTTTTTGAAAATTATAATCAACATTTTTTGTTTCAAGAAAACATCAGTGGTTTCGTGTTATCTGATTTTCTTTTAATAATTACTATAAAAACAATTTTCTACGTTTCGTCAAAAACAACGCATTATTGACTTTGATAATAATTAAGAAAGGAAAACTCTAAGTAGAGATTTGACATAAGGATAGGCAGTATTCTTGGACGGAAACATATCATTATCTCAAAGGAAAACTACTCATTACTAATTACTCAAAGGAAAACTGCTCTGAAAGAGACAATATAAGCATTATGTAACGCCATGCCACATCAAATAACAGCGTGGATTTTAACATGTCGCAAATATGTGTAAATGTAACATGTGACAAATAAGCCCCGTTTCTACCATGTTCGAGGTTAATAACACCTCATGATAAGCACAACCTCTAGTCGCTTTAAATAACGTAGAGCTTATCAAAGGGGAACGTCAAGAGTACCAACGCAATATACCAAATCATAACAGATACCTACATATGGGAGCCACACTTGGAACTTGCAACATGGAATAGGAGAGCAATAGAATCATCTTGGTCTGAAAATGTACAAGGCTTACCATAGGGGGCACCGATGCTATTCTTGCTTTATGTTAATGACTTAGTTGGAATTCGTGACCACGAGGCGGCATTATTCGCTAACTATATGTTCCTAATTATCCAACCATCGAATGCCTTCTTTCCAATGCGCTAAAGGCTTTCTGTTTTTCTTATAAAAGACAGATATTTGCATGGTCCGATGAAACCAAGAGTTGTCGTTGGATAATCAATTGAAATGTACAGCTTTTTCTACATAAACAACAATACTTAACTTAAATCGGCAATAAAAATGAAATCGTTTGATTGAAGAACTGAAATTTCGACAGCTGTCTAAAACGGTCCTTACTATAAACAAACTATTTTTGATATTACGAGCACCATCTCCTAGATTTTCTCGAATAATCACCAGGGAAACAAATGTATGTACATCTCTTTGTACATAGATGTAGAAGACAGGGCTCACGGCCGTTGAGCCATAATCAAACGTATTTCGATAGCCTTTTAAGAATAGTAAATTTCTATATGTACCGATAACGTCTAATTTTAAGTAATTAACGAGAAACAGAGGAAGCTCGGTTTTTCATAATTTTATATAATCTTCAAACCACACAAGTTTTAATAAATTCTCAATGGCCTGTTGGGTACATTCCCTTGTTAGTAAAGATTTAAATATTCACCTTTAAATTAGTTAGAAGTTGTTAAGTACGAGAAATAAAGTAAAAAGTTTGAATTAACCTTACAGGGGCTGCTTCTATGCAAACATTTTATGAATTTATGAGTAGATGAAGAGATAACTAGCATATGTAGCTTATTATTTGACAAAATTATATAGGGTATCTTTAAATAAAAATAAATCTTTTCTCTCTAAGAAAAAAATAATAATAATTAAAAAATCGAATAAGGAAGAACTTAAAAAAATAAAATAAAATATTTTTGAGTTTGTAATGTTTTGTTGCAGTTACTGATGGTGATTAAAGAAAACAAAAATAAATAAATAAAATTTAAAATTTTCTTCAACTAGCAATACCCCTTGTATCAAGTTATACTTTTCATCCCATGTTCGTATATGTACTAAATACATATATTTCGCCCAAGAAATGATAATACCCGTTCAAACGCGACATATAAAAAATCAATATATTTATTTACTTTTTTTAACTTGTTTGGGGCACGTCTACCATCTTAAAAAAAATCATATCAACAATGTATTACGATCTTTTTTGCAACAATTACTTACTAGACAACTTCAAATTTTTATACAGTTGAAACTTAACAAACTTTAATGTTAATAGCCAAATCTATCCACGAACCGGTTTCACCGGTTTACCTTTGATTCTCTTCTCCAGATATTGATATCAAATGTATATTGCTTCAATTTTATAGTAAACTTTATCATTTATAAATAATGAATTGAAATCCTGTAAAACAATCATCCTTTTTAGAAGACTCTGAAGAAGCCGATGATTAGCGAAACGTACCAGTAGATACGGCGAACCTAGAAAATTGCTTTACAGTAGACAACGGCCGCTACAATGCACACTCGGTCATGTATTATAATTATTTAAATTTATTTAGTGACTGGAAATTACAGATATTCAATAATTCTAAGCTTTCTACGAATTTAATATTTCTCAAGCACTAATAGCATTTAATTCCGAAAAATTAGTACAATGAACTTAATCGTATTATAATCACTAGCTACTAGTTTGACAAACGCTGAATTACCCCAGTCTTACGTACGACGTAATTGCCAAATAGCTTATTAACCAATTACCTATTGTAGAAAAGTTTCCATTCTTATTACAAACCGTTCGGCTTATTTAAAGTGGAAACTTCCGTATAAGATCTGTGGAAAACCGCAACGATGTCGAATATTCTTGAAAAATGGGAAACGCATCAAAAGCAAGCAGTGAAACTTCAAGATTTCACCACGTGTGGTTTAGTGGATGATAACAGACAAAAAGATGTGAGGTATAAATACATTTGTCAAGTTCATATGGAAACCAGTGCAAATCGTGCTAGTATCACTTCTTGTTCAAACGGTTAAACCTCCAGAAAACAACAGCAGTAAGATGGCCAAGAAGGCTTTAGTTTTGTTGTACCCACTCAACGAAGAAAACGAAATTATTATTCCGGTTACTGTGTTGAGGAAGGCCAATGTAAGTGAATTTAATTTAATTTGATTACGTTTTGTTATTGAATACCATAAATTATTTCGGTACGTACATATATGCGTTGGCTGAAATTTTGACCTGGACGGTAAAATAAACAGAATAAATGTATCGTTGCCTACCGTTGCTGTTCATATAAGACGAAGAACGAATAAGGGCGACTATAGAATTCATGTAAATTTCTATCCAGTACTTCATCTAGCTAATACAGACCATTTAAGGCTTCAGATGTCTAAATATAAATATTGTCTTCCGCATCTTTCTCTCCTCAGTTAAGCCGCTAATTTTGTTATTGTTAAGGTTATTATATCTAGTGTCTTCTTAGTCTTTCTTCTCCTTCTCCTCTCTTTATTTCTACTTTTGATATATTCTGTAAACAGTTTTTCTAGCTTAAAAGAGCATCTTTTCTCTCTAACGGACCCTTTTAATCTTTTCCTTACTTACATGTCTATCTTCTCTTAATTTTGTTGATTATCTCGATTTCAGAGTTGCTTTGATATTGCCTTATTCTTCTCAGCATTTTTTTTTTTGAATATTAAAGCGTTATTAGCGATTTTATTAATCTCTTATTTATGAATTCGATTGTTCCTCATTATTCATCGCTTAGTTAGCGAACAGCAAACAGCAGCGATTCCAAGCACTGCTGCTGAGCGTAAATGTGAACAGAAGTGGGCAAGCTATCGGTAAAGGTAGTCAAGATCTTTCGAGGCGAAGTAAATATAATTTATGATTTCTGGCGGCTATTTTCGCAAATGTCCTTTTTTAAACGCTCACTGCAAAGTGACTATTCGCTGGAATATTCCTGAAGCATGACTGTATGTCATGATCGTGACTATTTCTTTACTACGTTAGTATCCTAGCGTTGCAGATTCCAAATTCGATGCCAAAGGCTTTGAGGGCATCATTTTGTAGTTAAGCCCCTTCTCATTGCAATTTGAAATTTGCTCATGGATGTAATTACAATTTTCAATAAACTAATTAAACTATGTTTTACTAACTGTACTCATACTAACTACTACTAACTGTATTCATGTCTGCGGATAGCTTCTTACCGTAAATGCTCAACTGAAGGACACCATACCGGTTTTTTCAGCGATCAAGTCATCCTGTACTTGCCATAAATTTGTCCTTTTTCTGCAATCCTAACTTTTTAACAAACTGCAAAGCTTTGACTTGCAAAATGAGACCAAACAATGGCATACCTTTATTTATTTGTTGCGTAAACCATAAAAAGTGATGAGTGACCAATGTCCTTAAAATCATTTAATTCATTATTTTTCTACCAACAGAAAAAGATGCTTGTTTGGTAACTGTTCTATTTTCACTTTATTATGTTTCTAATCTCCTACAGTTACTTTTCCTACATTGTAGAAAGTGGCAACACCTTTCGTGGATTCATCCTTATAAAGTTTATTAAGAGCCTCAAGTTTAATATGCATATCTACAATAATATCATTTCTTCTTGACATCGTTTAGCCGCGAGCAAAACCAATTATGCAAGTGTTTATTAGCGCAAGTGTCGACTGAATACATTTGCCTAAACTGGTATAAACTTGCAGATTTGCGGAAATTAAAAAAAAATGCTTCGTAGACCGATTTCCCGATGCGGAGGGTCCTTCAATCAATAATTTTCCATTTCAGTATGAAGTTACAATTGCCGGTCCAACCAAAGCTCCAGTCACCGGATCCAGAGGCATGAAGATCGTTCCAGAAACTACACTCAGAGAGGCAATGCAATGCGGTCCCTACGACGTAATCGTCGCTGGAGGTGGGGCATTCGGTTGGAGGGCTTTAACCGAAGATCCGGACGTCGGTACCGTTTTGAGGGAACAAGAAAAATCGGGCAGGTTGATCGCCGCGATTTGTACAGGTACGTCGGCGAAACAGATAATACGATTATTCCGCATGTTTCTTTTTTAAATTGACAACGTTATTTCAGCACCTATTGCCATGAAGAACCACGGAATAATGTACGGAAGAAGATTGACCTCGTATCCGACAACAGAAGACACGGTCCGTGAGGGTGACCATTACATTTACAAACATGACGATGTGGTTAAAGATGGTAACCTCATCACTAGCCGTGGGAATTACACAACTTGGCATTTCGCATTGTCCATCGTTGAATATTTGTCCGGACGTCCTGCGGCTGAAGTAGCTGCGAAGGAGATGCTTATCGCGTATTAAGTATGTACGTTATTAGCATGGATTTATGTAATATGATTTTGTTCACTTGGTATTCTCTATTTGTATTTTGTATTAATATTCCGTAAAATATGTATTTTTATACGGCGTAATAAAGATTTTTGTGCAAATTGAAACTAGTGTTAACATAATTGGCATAAAAAAGTGAACTGCGTGAAATGTTACTTCTACAAACGGTGTGGATCGCTCAATTTCTTTTTACATCCAACCCTGCAGACTTTAGCAGTGTAATACGCGTATAGTTCTGCTAATAAACAGTAACTATGTATACTTTCCTGCAGTGTGCCTATGAAGCAATCGCCTAACACGGTCAAGTTAACTTCTTGTACACGAAAGTATCCAAATTTTTCACCGCATCTTCTCTCTACTCGTTCATATGTCGAGATATAAGAGAACCGTCAAAAATTTCAAATGATAACTTTTTCCGCCAATCTAACGGCGGCGATTTATATGTTAGAGGTAGGGAACATTAGAAGAAAATTTTCAATAATAATTAATGGAACCCAAAAAAAAACAATGAAAAGTACATATTCCGATAAAAATATTCAAGTTAATTATGACTTCCGGTGTAATCGGAACTAATAAGAGTCTAAATAGTTTTTGACAATAGAGCAGACACAAGTTTAATCATTATTATTACCTTTAAAGTTAACTATTAAAGAAAAAGACAGTTAATACCTTTTCTTTATGTTTTTTTTTTCCTTTTCTGTAATTTTTATACAGACCCATTCGAAATGTAATGTTCATATTCAGCCTTTTAATACCGGAAAAAAATAATAATTGTGCATTTTAATCGTTATTATTTTCTCAAATTAAAAGGCTTATCGATGCAAAGATTGACCTCGAATGTTATCCAATCACAGCTATATCTTCACATATTACTCTAGATATGTATACATACAGCTATGTGAATATGTATTAGGCATTTCAAAGAAAACTCGGTATTATAAAAACTTTATTTCGGGTAATTCCATAAACAGATGTATACACAAGGGATTATAATAGGTGGATAGACGAAAGTTTATTACGGCAAATATTGTATTTTTCTTATTACTTTCTTAGAGGGTATTGAAGTAAAATACATATAAATTGTCAGTACTTCGCTAGATTATATTTAGATAAGTTACTAAGTAATAGACTATTCGATAACGTCTGTAATTCTGCCTAAAAGAAAAAATGAAATGTTCGCCATGTACGGTTCAGACCACCTTTAAACGTTTAAAGAAACCGGGAGTTAATAAAAATAGACGTAAATCGAGCAAAAATCGGCGAATCAAGGCAAGAACAGATTACCTTTTAGAACGAATGGCTTTGCAAGACCGATGAAAATCATCGAAAGAATTAAGTAGTAAGCTGTGGACGCGACATGAGGTTTCTCTGACCCCAAGTGCGATAAGAAGCAATACTTATCTCCGTTTGGAATGGGCCAAGAAGTACTCGCATTGGGCAGAGGAAGAATGGTCGCGAAACATCGAGGTATGCTTCTTTCATCTTCTTTTGCATCTGTTTATTACATTAAGCGTAATTTACATATCGTAATTTTATAAATGTCTTATTTAATCATCTTTGTTGTATTTTCATCTTTTAGTGCAGCTTTTCGGACGACCAGGAGCCCAATTTGTGCGGCGAACATCCGGAGAAGAATATTTCCCGCAATGCATCGTACTAAAGGTAAAACATGGTGACGGTACCATCATGATATGGAGATGCATGTCGGTATCAAGGATTAGCACAATCTACCTTGCGAAGGTACCGTTACACCGAGATGCTATAGGAGATCCTGAAGCCATCCGTACTAAGATTGTTTGAAGATGAGAATGTTGAATATTTTTATCAACAAGATAAAAGGAGCGTTATCTTCACTGTGCAAGAGCGGCAATCCAATGGTTCATGGACTGGCCGGTACAGATCCCGGATTTATCACCAACAGAAAATTTATGGTAGATTCTGAAGAAAAACATCGCAAAACATCAATTTGGGTCAAAAGAGCAGCTTCGCCAACAAATCCTCAACGAATGGATCTCGATTTCCAAAGATGCTCGCCGAAAATTAATCAGTAGTATGCCAAAACGTGTAAGACCACTAATAAAAGCAGCTGGTGAACCGATAAAATATAGAAAATATTAATAAGATATCCTGCATAGTATATCTACTTTGTCGTTTTATTGATATTTATATATCCGAAGAAAGATTGGGGCTGTCTAATACATATTCACATACCTGTATGTTCATCGTTTATCCAATGCAACAGAGAGTTTCCCACAATTACATTACTAATTGTTTAGTTTACCTAAAGTGGAAATACCTGCGTAGAAAATTTACGGGAAACCACGCGCATTAAGTATTCGTTGGAAATAGGGAAGCGATTGCAAATTTTACTACGTGTACATGATAAACAAAAAAAAAAGTAGAAGTATAAATACGTTTGATAGGACCGCCTTGAAAGCAGTACGAATCATACAAGTGTGGCTTGTTGTTTAGACGGTAATACGCGTACAAAACAAAAACGAGGCAATATGGCGAAGAAAGCTTTAGTTTTGTTGTATCCGCTTAATGAAGAGAATGAAATAGTCATTCCGGTACAAGTATTGAGGAAGGCAGAAGTAAGTAAATGCTTCTAATTTTAATTTAATTGCCAAAGAAAAATAAAAAACTGACCTCAAACGATAATTACAGTAAAGGGTAGTAAAGGGTCTACAGCAAACAGCGTTTGTTTGGAAACAAAATATTTCGAAATGTTTTGTTTGGAAATAAACAGGCAATAGATGCGATAACGCAGGTGCAATGATATTCGATGTTCTCATCAATAATTTAATCTTTCTTCGTCGTTTTATTTTCGAGAAATTTACAAATGTTGTAGTTAGTAACTTATCTCAATAAACCTTAAAATGAGTTAGTTTAAACGGACAATTCGGACAATCATAAAACAATGGATGTTACTCTGTTACTTCTTCTTACTGGCAATGTTTTAAAAACCGTTGTTGCCGTTATTAAATTGTTAATTAACAATTTTTATTTTTCTATGATTTTGTTCATAACATAGAAAATACACCTTTCTTGATACCCTTGCTTCATTGACTTTATAGTCTTGATGAAATCGCCCGCCCTGCTTTATCCAATTTTTAAATTTATCCGAATGGTTATGCAGTGTTCAATTCAATGCTTCTATTCCCTTTAAAATTAAGCAGCATATTTCGTACGAGTTCTTCGTAATGTTCTGCCTTATCGTTACTCAAGAAATTGTTAAGCGCAGTAACAAAAAGACATCAAGAAGAAGCTTATCATGGCTTTTGGGAAATTCAAGTCGGTAATGAGCTTACGAATTTTACCTAACTGTTCGTCTAACTGTTACCTTGTGCGACTTTTCTGCATTAGAACCCGGTTCCGACGACCGGGGTGTATGGAAGGACATTCGTGAGTTATTGTTGGTTGGCGCCTTCCAAATTGTCAAACTGGTTCCTACCGCGGGAGCTAATTTTACGTATCGACCTTTGAAAGAGGACTTCCAGATGAAAGGATAAACCTAACGCTGAGTTTACGGTAGATAGATATGGCTGTTGATTAAAGATAGGTTTCTTGCAACTTTCTCTCCTCTTTTCTGCCTTATATACTGGAAGATGTTTAGCAATTCATATTCCAATTGATATACCAAAATTCCTATTTAATCTACGAGACAACGCGGGAATCTAAAAAATGCTGCATTCCACAACTAATATATTTCAATCTTTACTTCCTTAGGTTAATAATCATAATCACTTATGCAGCGGTTTGGCTATCTTAACTTGGGTAGCCACCAATTTCCTACTTTTACTTGTGGTTGACGATAAGAATCGTCGGCTCCAATACACCTTAACATTATGATTTTCAAAAGAAATTTTTAAATCTTTCAATTTCTATGACACTTCTACTTACTTATTAAGCAACGTATGTACTAAATACCTCCGAAAGATATACTTCAAAAAGCCAGTGCAAGTTGTGAAAGTGTAGCTTCTTATTAAAACGAACATACACACAAAAAATAGTGGAGATAACATGGCTAAAACGGTTTTGGTCTTGCTATATCCTTTCAATGCAGAAAATGAAATCGTTATACCGGTACAAGTGCTACGGAAAGCGGAAGTAAGTCAATTTATTTTGTTGGGTACATTTTATCTCGTTTCTTTCTCCAATCCATTTAAATTACGAGGGTGGTTCAAGAAGTCCTTAGAAAAATCTAGATGTCGCCCGCAGCATCTGGAATGGTTAACTTCTGGTGAGAATCGTTAGTCACTAGACAACTGTCAAAGTCTCAGTTATATCAAAAACTAAACATATTCCGGATTCGCGCCGTGTCTTGGTTAAACCAAAAGGCGGCGCCACCGCCGGCATAAAAGTGTTGTGTTGGCATAATTCACATGCTAAGTTACCGTAATCAGCTACTTCCCCCTTAGTTAGTTCCTTCTCTAATTGTTGTCTACTACCTACCATCACGACAGGATTCGAACCCGGAACACGCTTAGTTTTAACCGACTCTGGCCGTGGAAGCCTACATTATTATCTCAGCTATAGCCATCATACGGTGTCTGGTTCTGGACGTCCAATAGAATCCCACGAAAATAATTTTGAATGATTGACGAATCAAAATACGCACGAAATATTGCGAGATACAATGTTTGTTTCAAATTTGTACGAAAAATTGGGCTCGAAAAAGATCTTTCAGAGAACAAATGTCGTCGACTCTGAGACTCTTATCTAAGCTTATCTATCGCAATCCTGCCGAGTTTCTCCGTCGATACTAAAGTATGGATTAAACATGAATACATTACCACACTCCGGAGATAAAGGTATATTCAAAACAGTGGGTTTTTGAAGGCGAACGGGCTCCGAGGAAGGTGAAGACGGTGACATCAACCGGCAAAGTGACGGCTTCGACTTTTTGGGATGCACGTAGAATAATCTATTTGGAAAAAGGATAAACAATAAGCGGAAAATACTATGTGTCGTCATTGGAACGGCTGAACGAATCGAAAAAGTCTTCATTTAAGAAATAAAAAAATTAAAACAATGCACGGGTGCATAAGCACGTAATTTTTATGGCCAAAATTATGGAATTAAACTTCGAATTGGTACGACTTCATTTTATTTCCAAATTTGAAAAAGTGGCTGGGCGGACAACAGCACACGTTGAACGAAGTCGTCGCCTAAACCAGCTGAGGACCTATTGAGGACCCTCCTCAAGATTGAATTGAACAGAAGAATTGCCACAACACAACACAAGAAAATATAGCAGAATACGCTCACAAAGACCGCCAACGGTTATGGAAATCATGTCGTTGTATCCGTTATAGATATGTAAACGTTCAAATGCATCGGGCATTATAAATCCGAATGGAATATTAAAGAAAATTAGACTGGATTATCATTAAGTCCGAATATATTTATATGTATTGACCGCCATCGATATAGGCATACTATATGTAACATGTTGATATTTTAACCAGTATTAATCTTTTCAGTACGAGGTTACGCTTGCTGGTCCAACCGCAGCTCCGGTCGTAGGGTCCCGGAATATGAAAATTGTCCCCGAAACTACACTTAAAGAGGCAATGAAATGCGGTCCTTACGACGTAATTGTTATCGGAGGTGGACAATTCGGCTGGAGAGCTCTAAGCGAAGACCCGGATGTCGGTACAGTTTTGAGAGAACAAGAGAAAGCTGGTAGATTGATTGCGGCAATTTGCACAGGTAAGGGTACTACGAGAAAACAAATTTCAAGATCGCCGACTTAGATCTTCAATGTTATGATCTTATTTCAGCACCTATTGCCATGAAAAACCATCGCATAATGTATGGAAGGAGATTGACTTCATATCCGTTGGTGGAAGATATGGTCCGTGAAGGTGACCATTACGTATACAAATACGACGATGTCGTCAAAGATGGTAATCTTATCACCAGCCGTGGGAACTACACAACCTGGCACTTCGCACTGTCCATTGTCGAGTATTTATCTGGAAGACCTGCCGCAGAGGAAGCCGCAAAAGAAATGCTCGTCGCATATTAAATGTTACAATCTATTATTGTATCTCTCATTTGTACTTATATCGTTTAATATTTTATATTCTGTATTATGTAGTGTTATGTACTACAATAAAGCTTTTTCTATAAATTGAAACAAGTATTGCAACACACTGATACTACTTAGTTGTAAGAGTAAAAATTTCGTGAAGGGCAACTCTTTTCTGCAGGTTTACTGCAACTCACTGAATAGCAGTGCACTGCATTACCACTATTCTACTCAGAACTCAGAACAGGAGAGATTATTCACCGAAAACATAATACTAAGATAGCTTCCTCATGGTATTGATGATTCACGGCAAACGCAACAAAAGGAGAAGGTAAAATACTAACACACGGACGTGTTTCTACCTACCCGGCATCATCAGCGTGGTTTCCAGACTATTTTTTATCTCTAGAATCTGTTTTGTAAATTACAGGAAATACCCATATTTTGTTTAAGACTATTATATTTTTGTTTTAATCTCATTTTAGGTACATATGTACTTGTTTTTAATCTTAATGAACGTATTTTACAGTCCTTCTTATCTCTAGGAAAAAAACAGTAGACGCAAACAGTTTGAAAAATCGGAAATTATTCGCCGAACGCGTGGCAATACTGGGCTTATCTAGAGATATTTATATTGTCAATTGGTGAATATTGGCAACGCATTCAAACGTTTATTTACAAACTTCTTAGATTGAAGCTGGTTTGGGTTATGTTACGATTAATAAGGAGGTAACGTTCTTTTCGTTATTTTTTATTTTATGCTCCAATATCAAAACTACACGTCCCTTTTGCAGGCCATTTTGCGTTTTAAACCATCGTAATGTCGACTGCTGAAGCTTTTAACAAAATGAAGACAATAGTCGAAAATGATGAGCAATCACATAAAAAATGTTGTGAAATACTAGGTAAACAGATACAAAGAAAAATTCTAATACATCCATACGAAACGACTACTGCGGAATCTGCAGAGCGATACACAAAGTTTCACGAATCAGAAAGTTTTAAACAGTTCGCTGATAAAAATGAGAACTTAAATAATCTGCTTAAAAGATTGGAAGTCAAACTCGAAGAACTTAAGAATGATCTTGCCAAATTAGAAATGGAAAGAGAGAAGTTAAAATCAAAGAAGGATTATTCCCAGAATTTAAGGAAATTAGAGGACCTGGGAAAAACATTAAAGTGTCTGAAAGCAATTTTCCCTGTTAAATTTGATTATACCAATAAGAATATAGCAGGATTGTTGTATAATAAGAGTACAGGAGAATATCATGGTTTTGAACTATCGCCAAAAGATACAACAAATATTAAATATGTCTGGAAGCATTTAGGTAAATTGTATAAATGGTTAGTGTACAGACAATAAGTTGGCAAATGGTAATTTTACAGACAAATTTGTTTCAGAGAAGTGATCAGCTCCGTGTGGATGATGTATCTATTTTTATAATCAAAAATTTTAACAATATCAATTAAATATGTTTTTTCTTCCCAAATTGGCTATTAAATTTGTAGTCTGAAGAAGGATTTTACCTATAACCATATTTACATTTTTACTATCTCTATCCTCGCATTGTATGATCTAACATTTTATATGTTTGATGCACGTAATTAAACAAAAATGATTAAGTGCGAATACAGATACACCAGTAGCGATTAAGTGAAAACCACGCCTACAGCAGCTTTAGATGTCATCTGGAACCTATATACATCCAAGGAAAGGCCAAGCTAATAAACTTCAGATTAATGAATGACCAACCTCCTATAATTAAACCACATGGTATAAACTATCAGAAACTATTAAAGAAATTTCAAGCAGCATCACTAACTAGCATTCCTAGTGACTCTGTAGTCCCAAATTCAGCTTCGACAGAATGGTGTCGGAGTCAAACATAATGTGGTACACAACTTACCGAATATGCTTATATGGCTGAAAAGAAATCCGGAGATGAGGTCTTCAATACCTGAATCATAGCGCACGTTTCTACAGTGGTCTCTTTGAGACTTGTCTGTTACGTCATATACTTATATCTGCTAATATGCAGAGAAAGATCATTCTACATCTAGTGATGTAGTATTTGCATACTTAAAGTGGTCTTTGAATTTGTATAACGGATCTTCCGCAACATTATTGTTAAATAGATTGGCATAATCTAGAAAAATCGAAATTTTTACGCAATATTGTATTAAGTTTTCCTCTAACTGAAACACTTTTTCCGTCATTTAAAATATTAGTCACAACTGTCTGCGGACTTGGTAGTTATCACGTTGGATTATATTTCTTTCAAAACTGACGAAACATTGTCCGATTTTTGCTAACGGTATATAATATACACGTAACATCGTCGTTAAATCTGCATAGAAATTCTTCATACGATCTTCTTCCAGTTTTTTTTTTATTTGTGTATTTCGCTAGTTACATGGTTCCTACACATACATGGTTTCCAACATAATAAACTTTTATCGCAAACAATTACATATTAAGTCTGGAAATTTTCATAAATACGTGTATACCCTGTTAGCAAACAAGACAAATTGATGCATTTCTACGCATTTTCAACATGCTTTCCGTTCAATTCCATACACATACACATATCAATAGAGAGGACAAAGGCGGATGAAATTATTACTTTTTTGCAGAGATTAGACAGACTCGTGTTTTGTCGACTCTCGGGGACACCAGTAGGCAACACGAATCCATTCTCATGCCTTTGTCATCGGGCTTAGAAGCTCCGAAAGTCCCGACATGTAACGAAGCAGCCCTGTATCCTCCTTTGTTTTAAGACGATCCTTTACTAAAACTTCTTATCTCACTGAAAACTAAGAACACTGGTCATTTGGATTGCATATTTCCAGCAGCCACATTGATTTTATTAAAACATATATTTTTATATTGTTGAATAACTTAAACAGAGCTAAGTAACAAGTAACAATAATTCAAAATGATGAACTAATTTTAAAATAACTTTTTCCTAAATTCAAAGGTCACAAGAGATACAAAACGAATTCAACGGCATAAAATGATAGGTCTCAGTAGCTAAACGTTACTGGTATTGACAATCTCAAGTATAATTATTAAAAAAGAGCTTACACACATTTAGCCTTACTTACATAACAAATAAATACATATCACAATAAAATAAATTATTGTATATAATTTGCTTGTAACTTTATATCATACAGAAAGCATATTTACAAAAAGGCAATTGTAATCTAATTACTGTTGCCTGAAGACACAGGTACTGTACATTAATACCCGAACTTCATTTTCCTAAGATACATATCACGTGGAGCAAAAAAAGCTCTAAACGGAGAATTTTTGTATTAATGCTTTAGAAAATTATTACTATTATAAAAATTCCTGTCTTCTTTGAAACTAAATTTTAGCTAATCACATGTAAGAATATACTGAAACTTTAAAATGTTTGTGGGAGTAACGTATCCGTCTTTCTAAAAACGTCGGTTTCTTTTATAAAATTTTTATAATACTCTGTATGTTGCAAAATAAGCAAAACAATTGATTAAGACATCAAGGATGACTCTCTTGAAGATGATCCATGCGAAGGTGTGACCAGAAAACAGCAAATTGGGGGAGGAATTCGTAATGAATAATCGACGGCCGATAACAAAGGAGGTAAAACAAACACGGATTTCAAAAGCTAGTGTTTTGAAGATCCTCCACGAACATTTGGATACAACAAAGCAAACAAATTAGCGAAAGATGACACCCGAAATTGTTCAACCCGATTCAGAAGGAACATGTTCAAAGCCGGCAATACCACCTCCAACCAAATTATGATGGAGGATAAAACAATGGTTCTAGATCATTATTCTTTATCAAGAAAGGAAACGGTGAGGTAACATTACAAAGGTGAATCCGTTTCTAAGAACTCCAAGACAAAAGTTACCAATTTTTTGATACAGCGAAGGCATCTTGTTAGTGGACTTTAAGGAACGCCATACTACTGTAAACGTATTATACCGATTTACTAAGCCCGTTACGATAAGCCATCATCACAGGTACGACGTATTTAGCTCTTGTACGACAATGCTTCTATTAATTTTGGAAGCTATTGTGCACCAGTGTGTATTCAAGGACTTTTTTCCAAAGCTAAGAAAGAGGAAACGTAACACCAATGAAGGGATGTATAAGGCGGTCTTTGGGTATTTTGACAAACGATCTAAGAAGTATATTAAATTAGGACGACCGCATCTCGTCTCTAATGATCAATAAATCTATTTCTATTGCTTTTACAAGAAAATATTGCGCCTCAACATGTGGAGGAATTTTTAACTTGCTAATAATTTGAATTTGGTGCATATTTTTTGCTCCATGTTGTATGTAATTTTGTATTTGCGTTGAGTTTGTATTTCAATCTATTCCAAGGAACAGGTTAATAATATTTATAAGAAGGATATTGCAGCTGATAATATTCAGTTTGCTTAGTAGAAATGTCCTTATGGTGTTGTCGCATACTTGCTGTTTCACTTGGCGTTTCACTGGTTATACTGTCATCTTCTTCGGAAGTTTTGTAAAGAATTTAGAAAGACATTTCTAGTATGGATTACGGTCGTGAAAACCTACACTCAACCTTTCAGTTTGCTTATTATTACAGCAACATGATATTCAAATGCAATTTTAGGGTATTACCATACCTTAATTCCATCAAGTACTTTTCTCATAACAAAGAAGATGCTAGATCATACCTCACATAACCGTAACTCTTATCTAATTGAAATATTGTATACATATCCTTTTCTTCCATTAATAATACAAATAAAATAAATTATATAAATAATTCCTAAACAAACTTAATCACTTTTAATATGTCCTTGCACTTTCTTATTTTTCAAAGCCAATTTACAATTATCAAAAATATTTTTTACATCAAATGCACCCCGAATGTTCTCTTCCGTAAACGGGAACTTCAAAATTTTTGATTTGCTGTCTACAGTAGGGCGACGCAATACTTCTTGTCCTTCTTTAAATAGTATTAGCGTCGGTAGTTGTTTGCTTAGACTGCTATCATTTATTCGATACTTCTTAGCAGCATCGGGATATCTTCCGATGTCTACCTTGCCAAATTTGAAATTGTCCAGGCAATATTTAACGCTGAGCTCTGCGAATGTTGGTGCAAAATTAACGCAAGCCGGATTCCATACTGTATAAAACGCAACAAGCCATACGACTTTCTTGTCCCTATTCAGTTCCTCTTCTAAACCATTTACGCCTCTAAAGTACACTACCTTATCTGGTCCCGAATATGTAGGTTCAGGCAGGAAAAATGCAGTAACTAAGAAAGAATTAGCGAGAGAAACTTGGTGTCGGTGTATAATTCGATAACTTACCCACAAAAACAATTCCGAACAAGATTCCCATTATGAAATCTGCATAAAACCATAGTATCAAGTTTGCTATTTTCGTATAGACAAAACTAGCTGATAAATAGTTTATCATGCTAGTACTACCTGCTTTTCTAGTTCGAATCATGACCACTATCAAAAGAAAGAATAATATTTCGGTTTCTCTCTAGAAGTAAGTCATAATTAACGTTAATTTGCTGCCTGTTAATATGGTATATAAATAACCTTACCTCATCTAATTCGCATTCTTCAATACCAAATATGTAAGTGCACAAAACGGGAGTTCTCTTACAGAATATGTAGGAAAACGTTAGAATAAGATTTACGATGTAATACGGCTTGCAAAGGTGAACCAAATCCTTTTTAAAGGACATTTCTGAAGTAAACACACTTCAAAACTGTGCAACAAACAACGCTCTTAGCGGAAATTTTATGTACTAAATGGAAATGTACAGTGTTCCAAATAAATGTAAGCACGGTTGGAATAAAAATCGAGAATCAGCTTGTATTTCCTTTCTTTTAATATTCAAATAATGATAGCAAAGACTGTGGCGTAGTATGATAAACAACACATAAGTCATATAATAATTAGTTCGGGACGGCCGTTTCGAGAGAACGGTCCCCTTCATCAACCAGCGACCGAATATTTCTTGTATAATAAATTCTACATTCTGTGTGTATAACAATAGATCGATAGATTGGAATTTATTATAATATACATTAGTAGAGTGGGTCAGCGTATCTGAAAGCGAAGCAGTCATGTTTTGTGTTAAATCATCTTGGGTTTCCACGCGAGTTAATCGAACATCGTTTGTTTAGTTCATAGTATACTTGGCGTACGGAAGCGCAAAAGGCGACCATAGCTTGAAAATATAAAAACGCATATCGCATAACGCACAAAAAAAAAGTTATGGTACGTGTATTGGAACCCGCTCAACCGAATTTTTCAATCTTATTAGCAAACAATTGTTTACAAAAGTGTACTGACGCGACAACAATGCGTTACGTGGGTCGTTCTCTAAAGCGAGAGTATGAACAACTTTTACTTTTGACGTGTAAGGCTCATGCTTTACGTCTTATGGCGCAAACGTTATCCACAAATGGATGAAATTCGAGAACTTCACAGAGAGAAGTTATAGTAAGATACTTCATACATTCATTATCTATTTAGAAAGATTATTTTAATTATGTGTATCTTACATCCGTAGATGTTGAATGGTCTTTCCCAAAATATAAAAACAATTTTTTGCAGCGAATAGACAGACTCGTGCTTATTCGTCTTCGTGTTGCCTACTAGTTTCCATGAGAGTCGACAAAACACGAATCTATCCACTTGCTGCAGAATAATCGTATTTTCACCCGCTTTTGTGCTCTCTACTCAGTCTAGTCGCTGCAAAAAAGGAATAATTGGGTAGTACTGTCCTGGCGTTCAGAAAAAAGCTACCTACACATTTTACATTGTGTTTACAGTTACATTGTGCGGTGGCAATGTTCAAATTTAAAACGGGTAAGCGTTTAAAATAAAAGCCAATTGATTAAAACAATATTATATATTATAAATTAATGAATTTATCAATCAATAAGTACAAATCTTATAATTGGAAAAATAATTTAACAAAAAAATAACGATTTACATATTCAGTAGACATGATAATAGGACAGCTTGAAGCTATTTCGTTAATATTTACCTTAACACCTTACGAAAAAAATCGAAGTTACTGAACAATTGAACGAGTATTTAAATTTAAAATGTTGAAATTCATTACTTAAAAACATTTATCTTTTCACGGGAAAAGAAGCACTGCGCTTTTGGATATCATAACAACAAGTAGCTGTTTTACAAGTTTCATGATCAACTGTATCGACATGAATTAAAATTTAATCTAGAATTAAGTTAAACTAATAGGCAGATAAAGTGTGACAATTACAATCGATTACTATCACATTCTACGCGATTTAATCCGAGATTAAATTTTAGCGGATGTTAATGTAACTGACACAAATCCATTTTACACATTTCAACGCTTTACGTATTGTGTCTACCGGCAAAATTTCAAATTAACAGCAATCTTAGTTAATCAATTCCATTGTTAGTGCGGTAATAGGAACAATTGCGGAATTAAAAAGCAAATTTTCCTGCGTAAATATGATTAATGAAAAAAACATAACTTATGCTGTCGAGTTTATCGATCGATCAGAGGATTAGCTAAAAATGTATGATTAATAAAATAAAAATTTATAAAGATATAATTGAAGCCAGCAGACGAATTAAACCTGCAAGCTCCCAGGAGTTAGCAGACAAGACTCAAGAAATTTAAAATGATCCAGATTATATTCGTTCATGCGAATATTCAAGACTACGATATTTGCAGGGTGCACTAATTAGCAATGAAGCTGTTATAAAATATTGGCTTATTTAAATTTCTTAAAAATGTGTTATATGCTTTTATTAAAAATATAGCATTTTGCAGGATTGTTTTTCTCGTTTAACGACTTTAGTCGGCTCAACCGTTGACGTGACGCAGTCTAAGCTCATCGATATATATATATATATACAAACGACATAAAAAAGATAAAAAATTAAAATATTAACAAAATATAGTCTAAAGACTTCCACGTGTTTTTTAATTCCGCAACCATATGCAAGAACGTCTGAACACAGTAATACGGTAAATAGTCCTTCTCTCATTGAAGGTAAGAATCACGAAATTTAATGTCTTAACTTTGCCTCCACTATATCCTTTTCTATTCATCCAAATTGAATGCTGTTTCTAAATTCAACTATTATCACCATCTTTATCCAACTGCGGCTTGTGCGACCTTAATAATTCAACCAACGCGGTCTGTTCTTGTCGTTTAACGTTCTTCATGTCCAATATTTTATAGAAATCGCTCTGTTGGCAATCCGGCAATAATTTCATGTACTGTTCGACGAAAGCTTTCTCGTTGTCGGTGGGCGTCATAACAACTTTCAGTATCATCTCGGCTTTCGTCATTCCTTTATTGACGACCTTGGTGTAGGGCGCGGGCGCCTGCCTGTTTATTTGGGACGCTATCGATGGTAAATTCAAAAGAATCGTCTTCAGCATATGCGTATCCAATAGTAACTGCTCTGCACCCTCAGTGTTAATCGGTTTGCACTTGTAGATATTGCGAACGAATTTCAGAATAAAAGAATTCGCGAACTTGATGCAAAATTGCGTGAAGTACTTCCTAGAATTCGTTAGATTGTCTCTGATAACCGGTACGGTGGTTTTGAAATGAGTCGTTAGAGCTGTGATGTACGGACTCTGATCTCCTACCCTATCTATGTTTTGCCATTGTATCTAAAGGGGAAGAAGTACGTCATTAGTTTAAATCCTCAAATACTTTTTCAGATTAAAATAGTTTACCTTGCTCATTGCCGTTAGTGCAGGTTCGCAAGCGTTTTCGAGATCTTGAACTAGAAGTTGGATGCAATTCGAGATAACGCTGAAAAGTTACAGACAATAATAGGTTTAATTTTAAAATGTCGGGATATCTTTCAAGATATGTAAAATTCTGCGTATCTTATTTCTACATTGCACATTAAAAATTATATCTAATCTAGTTGTTCGTATACACGTCACAATCTGAAGTTTCTTATTCTTATACTTATTTAAATACAGCGACACCTCAGTTTACGATACGAACTAAAGGTGCTGCCGGATACGAAATTCGAAAAACAACTTTTACAGGTTTGGCAGAATTTCCGTGCGACTCGTGTACATGCTAGAAGAAAGTAGTTATAGCCAATGTAACACGATCAAATTATAGTTAATACTACTCTTACTTAATCGGATAATCTCAGTCTTTTACAATTTCAATTCTACAAGTTTTTATTTATAGATCATTTTCAATACGTTAAATTGTATTTGAAATGTATAAAGTAAATTTTTAATAATGAGGTTATAATATACAGCGTATTCAATTTAAAATAACAAAGGTGATAGTTGTTTCCGATATAACCGGATTTGTCTAATATTCGTTTCATAAATGGTCGAATGAGTAACACACACATATTGCATAGGCCAACACTCGCCAATTACAATTCGGTTCTATTTTTTTTCTGATATGCTAAAAAAGTTAATGTATTTAACTTTTAGATTCAGTGGATTACAGCAATTACCTAAAGACTGATTGCGAGTGATTTCTGTGTGAAAATCTATCAACCATTTACACATGTTACAATTACAAACCTATGAAAATAATCTTGTTCCTGCGACAAGTCGATTTGATCCGCAAACGGAGGATCAATCTTCTCCTTCAATTTTTCTGCCAACTGTTTCGTGGTCTCTTGACAATACTCGGCGGTAGTTAATATACAACAAATTTTCATCTGCTCCTCCTTAGTAAACCTCGTAATCTCGCCTTCTTTGAGAAGAGACGAAAAATTTTGTATCAGTCCCGATGTGGAGATCTTCTGCAGATCTCTAGTGATATTCTGCACGCTAGTCCCTAGAGATTGACTTTCTAACTTCGGCAAATTATTTTGCAATAGCTTGGAGGAATATTCGCGAAGGTATTTTTGGAAAGTCCTTGTTAAATCGAGCATAGATTGTCCCTTATCAAGCTGCGTGCATTGGATCATGCTCTTCTTGTAAAACACGAACAGATCGGCACAACTCGGCAATACGATGGCGTGGGTATCGCTGGTTTCTGTCGTCGAATGAGGTTTCTCATCTTGCTGGAATCTTTCGATCAGATCGGCTAAGTTCGCATCGATACTGTCGATGTATATTTTCAAGTGAGGTATGAAACATCGTCCGATTAGACCCGAAAACGGAGATTTCTGGAGTTCAGCGTTATCTTCCGGTGTTGCCGACGGCTGCTTTCCTTGTTCGTTCAGAGTAACACCCGTAAATCGTTTCGACAGTAGATTTTCAAAGTTGGAGGTTTTTTGAATTGCGTATAGAAGTAGTTTGACGTCTATTTCGTGCTTTCGCTTCATCATGATCTTCGACAGCTCTTCTCTTGTATCGTGACAGAATTGTACCGCTATACGTTCGGATACCTCCCAGTTTTGCGGGAACATATTACCTAAAAATAAAAATTAAAAATTAATACTATGTATGGGCTGAAAACATTGGAAAGATAACTATAACCATTCAATGGCCCAAGCCATATTATCATTTACATACAAATGCAATTGTTTATACAAAAATACAAGAACATACGTTGACTACGACTTACAATAAGCAATAGCCATTAATTATTACCTAACTTATCCTCGAATTCCAACAGATGTCTTTTCAACCAAGCGTATCTCTTATCAATTTTGTCCAACCAAGCCGTATCCTCAGTCTCTTGAAATAGATGATTGTACTCTTGCAATTGCAAATTGACAAACCATTTCAGTAACTCCTTCTTAACTCTTGGATCCAAAATAGATACTACCAAACATGCTTGTGCCAATTGTTTGTTTGGAATCAATGTTTTGGTGTTACTTCCAGAAAATGCTTCTTTGAAATCATGTGTTATTTGCTCAGCCAATTCTATATGAATTTGTTTTACTTGATCACTTAAACTTTTAATTTGGGGAATATCAGAATAATTTTCGAAATGCAACATTACTTCACTTATAGCTTGCAGCGGTAAAGCAATTTCGCCATATAATCGTTTTTCTTGCAGAGATTTCAAGGTATCTACACCACCAACCAGCATATGTAAATGATTTAACGTTGTGATGGCCAATGTCAGATTTCGTTTAGCGCAATCTAATTGCTTGATGTCTCTAGTTATTTCTCGTACCATCTCTTCAGATCTTTCCGCGTGTTCCTTAATATCTTTTATATGGACAAAAAGTTGCTTTATTACTTTCTGCGCATCATCCAAAGCTTGTCTTCCGTCCTGACTTGCTGTAGTTTGGCCACGTACTACAGAACTTATTTCGTTATCTATAGTTTGAATTTTGTTTTCCATTTTTGAAACAACCTATTCAGATTAAATGAAAAAGCATATTTAGTGTATAGCTTTCAGCACAGCTTTAAAACTATTGAAATAAATGAAAAAGTACCTCATCAATATTTGAAAGTGATTGTTCAGTTGGAAACAAGGAATTAATATAATCTATTGTATTGAAATCAGGTTGGTCTAAAGGATCTTTGCTTGGTAGAACCTGTAAGAAGAAAAATGTAGGAAAGGATATTTTATTAAATAAACAAATGTTACTTCTTCGATAGCTTTTTGTACTTCTGGTGGAAAATTAATTATGAAATCATCGCTATCGTCTAAAATATCCTCTTCTATGCTTAGGCTATCCATGTTAAAATAACATTAACTAATTTCTGATATTTAATAACTTCTATACTTAAAAAATATTCAAGTGCTTTATGCTCCTGTCAAATTGGTAATCAAATGGTTATGTACAATCGGCGTTGCCAACCTCAACGAAAAAGAAAATAATATTACAGATATACTCCGTTCACGTTAAGAAGACGTGCACGTCATAGATGACATTTACACTATGTTGTCAGTTTTCAGTATTAGCAGCTGTCATAATATTAAATAATGTAAATATAGGTCATATAACAGATTTGTTTGTGCCTAATCTTACTTGTCAGCTGTCGATAACTAATGATAGCTAATAAGTAAACACCAAGAATATAAATAACAACCAAACGATAATAAAACGATAGGGCACGCAAAATGACCTTATCCCTTCGAGCATGAGAGGTTCACAGCGACGTATTCACAAAGATTACTATATTGTAAGAAAACTTAGGTATTCCTATAAAAATATGTGCGGAGATCAAGCTCTTGTAAATGTCGGAAATTAAGCTAGACCAATGCATTATGATAAACAATCCGTTAAGTTCACCTTCAGAAACACATTTATAAAATGTTAACGAAATACTCCCACAATTTGGGAGTGATACATTTTTAATTGCAGTTAGTGTACGTTGTGCGGCCGGTAATATTTGTAAGTAGTAATATTCGAATCTTCAGCTTAGTCGGTTATGGTTATTGTATATTCAATTACCTCCATTAAAAAAGTTGAAGTTACTCACTCGATTAGAATAAATTCTGTTTAATTTCTTAAAAAAATACTTTTATTACAAATAAAAATAAGATTACATATATTTACAAAATGTATATACTATTTATTTTATTCGCAGCACAATAACTTTATAATCTACGGGGGGTTTAGTGGTGGCCAAGTTAAAGACACTATATGGTGCGTACTTGTTGGAAGCCACAGCAGATATTCTTCGAGTAAAACTGAAAGAATTCAAATAATATTAATACGAAAATCCATCTTATTTTCAAGGAATGTTAATTGGATTATAAGGTTACTTACATTTTGGATCCTTGTCCCATACTTTTTCAACATCCTTCCTACTTCTACAGTCCATTGAAGTCATACGGTTTAAAATTTTTACAATGCGAGGCTGTAACCTTGCCCAAGGTTTCGTTACAACGCTTGCTGGTTGCAACAAACTCTGATTGTATTTATTTAATCTAGTAAACACTTTCCCTTCTAGGAAGAATTTAGTAAACCACTTGTAAGCTTCTACTGATTTAGGATAATCAACTTCTGCGTTTCGTAATGGCCATGCTTGCCGGCCGAAAGTACCAGAGACAATACATTTCACTTTACCTAAGGTGTAAAATAGACACGTAAAACATAATGTAACTAATGTTTTTGAAGATCTTACCAGTACTTTCTTCGTACCAAGGTTCTGGGTCTGCGTGAGGCTTGCCAAGGTTACACAATTTTGGAACATAAGCAGCCAACCATTCCGGTTCAACCGCTGTAATTCCTCTAATGTACATTTTATTTGTTTCATAAACTTCTTGGTAAATCACGTACTCTGGAAGAGTTTTCTTCAAGACAGATCCTCTATGTAAAAACACGGGGTCTTCCATATCGTTTGCCTTATATGCATATTTATATTTCGTTTTATTTTCCTTATCTTTAATTTCATCGGCATCCATTTTCTTAGCAACCTGATTACCCGTTCCGCACAGGAATATTTGCCTCAATAATTTTGCTTGTAGATCGGTAGGTGGCGCTAATTGTGGATCTACAACTGCATCTAAATTAGGCACAATCGCATTGATTTCGTTGGTGAGTTGGATTCGCAACTTTCTTATTTCCAACACTGCTTTATACCGCAATCCATTGTCTTGGCAAAATTTTTGCAATTTCCCTTTCGAATTCGCGTATTCAGCGCCGCCTACTGCTTTTAAAAGAACCATTAGATCGCCTAACAGTAAGGAGTCGCCTTGTCCGACCCAGCTACGCCTTTTTGCGAGCCATTTTTCCTGTACATCTGCTGAAGATGATCCAATGGGCGTTTCCAGAAGTACTTCTTGTACACTCAGCGCAGCCACCACGCAAATTGTGTAGGGTAATAAGTCGAATTGTAAGGATAAAGCTAACATTTTTCCGTATCTAGGTAAAACTGGAAATTTAGCTACAGCACGGCCTGAAGGAGTGATTTTAGAGTTCTCTAGAAGTTCTAAAGCTTCTAAACGGCTTTCTGCTGTCTTCAATTGCATTAGATCTGGCGCTGTTGGAAAAGGAAAATTGACAATCTTATCTAAATGCATGCATTTCATTTGTAGATATAGATCGTCGATTGGTTTTCTTTGTATTTCCGGCACCGAAAATTGCTGGAAAACATCGTTGAAAACAGCACTCGAGTATAACCTGTAACAATGTCCAGGCCCGGTTCTACCAGCTCTACCAGCTCTTTGATCAGCAGAAGCTTTGCTCGTCCAGTCGATTGCATAAGTAGTAACACCAGTTACTTTATCATATAGTTTAACTTTCGTTTTTCCAGTATCAACAACATACTTAATATTAGGAATAGTTAAGCTGGTTTCCGCAACGTTAGTACTGACTATGCACAATCTACAACCGCTTGGTGGTTCTCGAAAAACTTCTGCTTGCTTATGCGATGGTAGAAACGAATAAAGCGGTAAAACCCACAGCGGCTGGGCGTTAACTGGAGCGCTTATTACACCATCGTCCGTATCCTCATCTTCAGAAAGAAAATTCTCCTCGTCATTCGAATCATTCTCCTCATCACCAACTTTGTATTCATCCAAATCTATCTCGGGCACAATTTTAATCTTCTCCCTTTTTTGCCTCTTCACTATTTTTTCTAGTTTTTCTTCAAACGTTTCATCATCCGTACTTTCTTCTTCTTTATCCAAACCTTTGGTGATGTTAAGAACCTTATCTCTTTGTCTTAAAGGAAATAGAGAGCGCAATTTATGGACCAAGTAGTTTACTTCGCGCTGACCCGTTACAAACACTAATATACCACCTTCAGGAAGAGTTGTGTGAATTTTGGATGTTTTTCTTAATGCTTCCTAGAAAAAAAGAATAATTGCTTAGATGCTTAATTTAAGCTTTTAAACGTTACATCTGGTCGTGAATATTTTTACTAGGATGATTTTACTAAGAGCTTTAAATATGAAGCATGTCTTTGATTAGATCGTAATCACAACCTATTTTGTTCCTTACCTTCACATAATTTTCATTAGTCCTTTTATTGAAATGAACTGTAACTGGAAATTGCCGTGCTTCAACGTTAATAACAGGAGGTGCAACTTTAAACAGCCTTCTATTTTCCGTAAAGTCTTGTATTCTTAGTGTCGCAGACATTATAATCAATTTCAACGGATCATTCCTTTTATGTCGCAGAGGCACAATCCTCGATAACATCCCTATGAGTACATCGGTGTAAACCGACCTTTCGTGAGCTTCATCCAAGATAATTACGGAATATTTTGTAAGTAAGAAGTCTTTCTTCAATTCTCTAAATAGAACACCATCAGTCACGAATTTGATTTTCGTATTTTCGGTAACGTTTCCTTCGAATCTGATTAAATATGAAATTTCTTCGGAGGAAAGGTTCATTTCTTCGGCAACGCGCTTCGACATGGATATCGCAGCGACTCGTCTTGGCTCGGTGATTCCAATCATCTTTTTAAGTGCATAGCCGGCTTCGTATAAAAACTGAGGGACTTGAGTTGTTTTTCCGCTACCTAAAACATTGGATATAGTGAATTTTAATGTTGAAGTTTTAATAAAAATGTATTCGTGTTCATTATCAAATCAGATTTTACACACATTGTTCTTTTTTCCATGAAATGTACAAAAATTAAATCAATGATGGTTTTCAATCTGTATGTTGTGAAGGTTCTGAATATTTGAAAAGAACAATCAATGCAAATTTAATAAATGTGCGTTACGTTATAAGATAAAAAAAATAAAATAAACAGAAATGTAGGTACCTGTTTCACCTGCTATTATGATAACAGAATTATCATTTATAACTTCCATTATTTGTTGCTCTTCAGCCAAGATAGGTAATTTCAACCGTGCTTTTTGTATTTCGTCAGACCTATCAACTTCAACGAATACTGCTGGTTTTCTTACAATTGGTTTAACTTCCTCATTTTCCATTTTCTTTTTTCCATTATCCTTTGTAGTTGTTTTGTTGCCACAATTTTCATTGTCCATTTTCTCATCTTTTTTTAATGTTCCTTCTATAATTTTTTGAACTTCTACATTACCTATATTCTTTGAGGGAATTATTTGTACATCTTCAATATTTTCTGCTTCTTTTTCTTTCTCATCATCATCCTCTGAGTCGGTATTCGAATAGTCGGACGACTCAAATCCCACAATATTAGGATCATTATTACGTTCCGGTGGTTTCTTTTCCAATATTAAATGACGTTTAGCACCTTTAATGCTGTTAAGTACAATTTTTTTTGGTTCCTTATGATTTTCACTTTTCGATGTATTTTTCTCCGAAAAGATCTTTTTTAAACCTTTTGTTTGTATTTTTGTAATAGATGTTAGCTGTTCTATCTCTTCTGGAGCTGCTTGAACTTTAGCTAATTTTTCAAATAGCTCTGCTGTCTGAAATATGGTTGAGCCGCATATTAATAATATAATATATACAAAACATCAAACATTTATTACCAGTTCCTTCTTCTGTTTCTTTTTGACAATGTTCTCCAGCCTTTTTCTTTGTTTGTTTGATAATATCTTGGTAACTTTAGTAGATTTGTTCTTTATTTTCGTTTTTCTCTTCTTAGCTGGCAACACAAGTTCATTACTTTGATCGTAATTGCCCCCAACGTCAAAGTCTAATTTGATCTATAAATAAAATTTGTGAAGATATATTACTTTTTTATGTAATGTATAGATAGAAACAACTTACTTTTTTGGTATCACTATTATCTACATCAGTTTCTACGATTTGTCTTGCTTTCCAATTATAACCTCTTTTAACCATGTTGGTATGTCTTCAAAACACGTCCCAGCTATTTAAACCTTTGGAATTATAAAATATCCACTTTATGGCGTAGATCCTTCCTGTTTCACTGCTGCTATAAAGTGCTGACTATTCCTACATGATAAATAGACAAATTTTGATAATTTTACAGGTTTTGAGGTTAAAGTAATTTAACACGAACTTGGCGAATGCGATGGTCTACGCTGCCAACATTATAAAACATGTGATGCATGCCTTTGTTCAATTCGTACTTTGGAAAATAAATTATGGCAGCACTGATCATCGATGGGGAATTTTTTCAGTTAATATTCATTTTTATGAAATAAGAAGACTGCGAAAATGGTATAAAAAATGGTTGTTAGTAAATAAAATGCACTGAAAGATGCGTCTAAAAGTAATTAAAAAGAAATAAACACGGCTCTACTCACAACTTGCTCCCGCTCTGGCAAAACCGGAAAAGAAGGTTGAAATGGCCAGGGCCCAAAATGTTCAGTAAGAGAATCTTCTAGGCCATATTAGTGGCTATTACCACCACGTGATGTATTTATTTCTGGGATATAAAACAGAGGGCGCAAAGTTCAATCATCATTACTCATTACATTACTAGTGGGGTAGTAATTGTAATATCGCCTTGATTAGCTGGGCAACTATTAAATTTAAGCCCGCTCAATCTTTTACTCAGGTTGGCCTTAGTCAAGCGTTTCCTCGACTTGAAGCATTCAACATTTACTTTAATTAATGATTGACAATCATTTGATAATATTCCTTGCAATTTATACGCAACTTCATTCAATATTAAATAAAATTTTTCAATTTTCAGGACAATTTTTCCAAAAACATTTTTTATCATTTTTGAAACGCTTGACTGACCGATATCTTGTAGATTACTGCATATTCTCTGAATCATCTTCGTCTTCATTATGCACTATAACGATATGTGGTGATAAGTAGATATGAAAAAGGCAAATGGAATTATTCCTTATTTACAGCGACTGCTTCATGAATAGAAAGGACAAAGGCGGATGAAATGATTACTTTTCAGGGATACCAGTAGGCAAAACTAATACATTCTGCTGAAGCGAATAGACAAAGTCTATCTAGTCGCTGCAAAAAAGGAAATAATTTCACCTGCCTTTGTCCTCTCTACTTATGAGAATTGCCTACTTGTGTTCCTGAGAGTCGACAAAACACGAGTCTGGCGAGTCTCTGCAATGCTTTTGTGTTGTTTTCTATGCTACGCTACAGTCATAAAAAAGTTTGGATTTAAAAGAGAGTTAAAAATAGCGACTTTGGCGATATTTACCAAGCTTGACTTCGATTTAAGGCATTGGTTTCCCGACAAGTGTAGGATGAATTATTTCTTACACTTCAAATCATGATTTAATCGATTTTTAGTTTGTTATTTACGCACTTATCTTTTTGTGAAACTTGTCATCCCGTAGATTGCAGACGTAGTACATTTAATATGCACATTGTTCGATATAATTTCAAATAAATGTAACGTTATAATGGAAGCAGGGTTGTTGTCACTGTCAAAGAAATAAAAGAAGATATTTGCAAATGAAAACCAAAAATCCAAGTGCCTGAAAAATTAGGCAAAGCCTGTTTAAATTTGAGAACGTAAAGGATTTGTTATGCATTATGTAGAGGCATTCTTTTTGGATATACACATGTGATGCTATGTATATTTTTTGAGATTTTTATGCAATAAATATCTTTTCTTATTTATTAGCGAAAATTACCGACATTTCGAGTACTTAGGTTATACTTGTTATGTTCATAGCTTTTGCATTTTATGAAGAAACACTTTGTCTTTAGAATTAACGTTTATTTATAATAACCTGTAACATGTCTTCATTTGTAAATAAAAATAATTCAACATCAGTACAATTCTTGTTTTACTTCGATTTTAAAATAAAGCATATTTTCATTTTCTTTTTACTCAATGTAACAATCACTCGCAATCGCTACTTGGTGCTAATTCTTCACCAAAATCCAACCTAGATTCATGAAATGTCGATTCCAAACATCTGCCAAATACGATTTTTATTCTTTTACTCCTGGGGGATTCCGGAGATTCGGGGATGACGCCTTCTTCAAACGGTTCAGGGTCGGGAGCTTCGTTCTTATCTTTCTCACGTTTACTACCAACTTCTTTTGGATCTTTCAACATTACATCATTGTCATCTATTTCGAAGTCACTATCCCAATTTAGAGAATCTACCATGACGCGATCTTCTGGCGACAGCTCATTTCTGGGTTTGTTTGTAACGTATTGAAACGTGGAATTTGTACAAGACTGCGTGGAACCATCTGGGGCGATGGTTGATAGTACAAAATTGGCTTCGAATATTGGACTTCTTATTGTTACAATAACCGGCCTGAAATATACTTAACGGGAATAAAAACTCACAAATAAGCTAGGTCAAGAGAACTTACTTTCCACCTGTATCAAAGTTCATTATTACTGGTAACGTAAATGTTTCTGCGAATGCTACAGCTGCCCTAAACGGTTTGAAACTCATCGTGATATTGCATTCTTCGCCAATTTTGTATAACATAAATTCGTTAGAATTAAGGGCAAGTTGTGATCGTATTCGTTTTCCTATGTTATTACAAGCTGAAATCATAGAGGTACTTGAATATTGCGGGTCTCAGTTAAACTAAAACACCTTACCTACATCATAATTCCTAACGGTCACTCCATTGGTCTTAACGTCTAGACTCATGTCTTCATCCGATGTTTGGAAATTTGTTAAAACGTGCCCAAAAAATGATCCTGTCGAGTTGATTTGGTTTGGCATCTTTTCTTTATCATATGTGACCGATATGAATTCCATATCAATTAACTTTATTGTATGGTTGATCACTACATCTTGCTTATATTTAAGTTTTAATAAAATTTTTGTGGGGTCATCTTCAAATTCGATTTTGCACCAGTCGATCTGCAATAGAAAAATTTATTGTATGAATGTTACAATTCCGCAAACTTAATGTTTTAATTGCTCTTTATATATTGTTATCCACTTCTGGACAAAATTAGCTCATCCACACATTAAATAACCAAAAAAAATGTTATTAAATAAATTAATGGAAATTAAATTAACTAAAGGAACAAATTGGATTAGTTATGATTAATCATTACAGGTGGTTTTTAGATCATTTCTTAACATAAAGCTAGTGATCGATCTTCTTCTTAAAGCAGATTGCCTACGAAAACATTTATTTTTTAAGCTGGTAGGTCGTTTTCATACTTGCTTTGGCCTCCGACAATAAGTATCAAATCACATGAGATATTTTGGTGTGGTTTACTTTGACCAATTGGTAAAATAACTCCGAGAATACCTTTTACCATTGTTATGTTCCATCAAATTTTTCGATAAATTAATATCAGATAATAACATAACAGATCATATTCATTATTTAATTAGTTGTAAAATACTATCTAATTACCTACATTCTTCTCCTTAAGTCCTTTTGCCTTAAATATATTTAACATAGCCTTTATATAGAGCTTGCAGGTTAATGCTGCGGATGTATTTGTAGAGCATTGTTTATTTTTAAGTTCGTATGTAGAAAAGAATATATTTTGGAAGTTAAATGTGATATACGAAGTTTTACTTTGGTTTATTGTTGCAAGCTGTAAATAATCTGGTTTCGCTTCAATGTATAATTCATCGCCTATTTTAGCTAATGTGTGAAGAGCTTTATTGATAACTGAAAAAATATGAAAGTTATAATTCTGAAATGAAATCATGCGTATATGTGTTTGCTTACTTTTAATATTCCCACTTGGAATTATACAGTTCATCTTTCTTTATATTCAACTTGTCTTGACTTGTAAAATTTGAAGGTTACCTTAAACCATTGCTTATATTTGTATTTTTCCGGAACTGTTCCGGAACTAGTATTAAGTATTGTATTTAATTACTCTTTCTCCTCAACACCGCTACACCATGACATGTTCCAGCATATCATGGTGTAGCGGCCCTTTCGATCGCTACACCAATGTTCAATGTCCTTTCAACCATTTGAAATAGAAATGGAGCCTTCGTATTTTACATCTCCGTTTCATCTTGCACGTCGTCCGGTATTGTGATAGCTAATTGTGATATGCTCCAGAGCAGTTCCGGAGTCGTTTTTTTAAATAAAATGAAAGTCCTAATATTGATATTTTATTAATTTTTGTATTCAATATTACTTCACAGGTGTAACAGTTGTATAAGTTCAGGAATCACAGAATTCTACTACAAATTTACATATAATGAATTGGTCTTGGGTTTATTTTAAAAATTTAGTAATTTTTATGTTCAGGATTTAGGTAGTTGTGAGTACTGCGGTCAAATGTCAAATTAGACAGGAATTTGTCAATTTGGATATTTCCAAACACTTTCCAAAATAGTTTAAATTTTAATAAAAAATTATTGTTTAAGTTCATTTGAGGCATTTATCTCAAAATGGTTAGTATCTTCATATAAATTAACCTTAATCATATATCTAACCTATAAAAACCAGTTAGTTTTAGTATTAGGAGACCTGCACATACCCCACAGGTGTAGTAGTTTACCTGCAAAATTTAAGAAGTTACTAGCACCAGGACGAATACAGCACATTTTATGTACTGGCAATTTATGTACGAAAGAATCCTATGATTACCTGAAATCTCTTGCGAGTGATGTTCATGTTGTAAGAGGAGATTTTGACGATGTAATTCAAACTATAAAAGATATCCAATGAATATTAGTTAACACAATTAGTTTCTCTTTTAGAACTTAAATTATCCAGAACAAAAAGTAGTTACTGTAGGCCAATTTAGGATAGGTTTGACGCATGGACATCAAGTTGTTCCGTGGGGAGATCCTGAAGCATTAGCATTAATCCAAAGACAGTTGGATGTTGATATTTTAATCTCGGGCCATACCCATAAATTTGAAGCTTACGAGCAAGAAAATAAGTTTTATATCAACCCAGGGTCTGCGACAGGGGCCTATAATGCTTTAGATATGTAAGTTTTTGAATTTTTATAATTTCTTTCACTATCTAAAAGATGAATTTCTTATTTAGGTCGATTATTCCGTCTTTTGTACTAATGGACATTCAGAATACGACTGTTGTAACTTACGTGTATCAATTAGTGGGTGATGAAGTTAAAGTTGAAAGAATTGAATATAAAAAGAATTAAATTCAGGATAAAAATTATTTTAGCTTAAGGTTAACTATTAATTAAATATTTATACTTTACGATTAACTACTAAGTAACCTATACTTATACATGTATCTATGATTTTTTATTCTTTGTATAGATTTACGTCAACGTTACTGGAATATGTGTTAAAGTAATTGTATATTTGTTATAGATTTGTATACAGCGTGTTAACCTAGTGCGTGGGTGGAAGATAATTTCTTTGATGAGCAATTTAAAGAAAGTTTTTAGCTAACGAAAATTCTAAGACAGGTTCTGCACAACGTAAAATTAGAAAATGGGACGGTTATAATTTTATTTTTGCGTAACCGTCATCTCTGAAGATTTTTTATTTCGAGGCTTTTTTTTAAATACTCATGGAAGGAATCACTTTTCATCTACGCACCAGGTAGACATGTTGTTTATTGATTGAATATATCAAGAATGCTGATTTTATTTTATTCCATCAAAATAATTCAAATTGCATTTATGTATGCATCTCTGTAGATTTCATTTATTTCGTTAAGTTATATAAATAATAATTAATTGTATTATTTATTTCGAAAAGAATATATAGATGAATTATTAAGTTTATTGAGATTCCTTTGATCCATTAACATGTTGAAAATAATAATGTGAATAACTAGGGCCAAATCCTTTGCTTGAAAACTATCCAGAGTGCTGTTACATACTCAACTCTGCACAAAATTTCCAATTGATTCAGAACATACGTTTCGATAATTTGTGGATTCCCATTGCCAATTGTATGATCGTACAATTTGGGAGAAGCTAATCTAAAACAGGCGTAATATTTGGAGCTAACGGAAAAATGTTGTAAATTGTATGTAAACAATTTACATTAATAAAATTACATTTAATCTGCTGCTGTTGTTCGCTGTCTCTCCAGTTCTTCTCTCTCTTTATTCCTCATTATGGACCTAATTTGGTGAACGGTCTTGTTGTTCAGAATGAGTTCTATTGTATCGACTGCGACGTAATGAATACAAGCGTACTCATTATTATTTGTTAAATCTGTTGGTATATGAACGAAAAGGGACATGTGCTGTGTTTAGCCATCTACTTTGTACTTTATTCAGCAATCTTTGCTGCATCACCAGATCAATTGGCATTACTTCAATTATCACCTGTAGGGGCACTGGCCACATGATTCTATATACTGGCGCCATTTGTAGAAGTATGTATTTCTATGTCTTTTGGAACACCTTCCTGTACTTGTTGCCATATAGGGGCTGCATACAAGACGATGGCTAAGGCCTATTGCCATTAAGGCTCGGCTCAATACTGCCTTTTTATTACTGCTGAGTCCTTTTATATTGGGGATGATTCGGGTCACACTGGACATTTTCTCCTCCGCTCTGGTCGTCACAGGTCGTGGCAGGTTTCAAGCAATATGGTCGCTCCTTCTTTTTCTTTGCAGTATAATGGCGTCTGATTTGTCTGGTGCTAATGTTAGTGTACGTTCCTTAATCGAGGCTCCTATCCTTTTCAAGCATATTGGTGTTAGCTACTAGGGTATGTTCATCTTTGGCTCCCATCGATATCGATGCTAAGTCATCAGATCTCATCAGATCAGATCAGACATCAGAAGTAAGTAAAGTAAGCAAAAAATTGTCCGGGAAGAAAATTTGAATTTTGTTAATTACGGCCAAAAAATAAAAGAAAACATCTAAATTTAGTGTGAAATTCAAAAAAAAAAAAGCGCTCAAATTTCAAATCAATTCCATCGTTAGACTTCATAAATCAATGTATTTATAGCGATTTTGTTGACTGTTATGGTGTTATTTATCTTGGACATACATTTTTAAAGGTTAAACTCCAAACCGATTATTAACGGCAATATGTTCAAGTACAGTGCGGTGATAAAGTTCGGCACAAAATTCGTAGATCAATGATTTAATGAATTTCCAAATAAAAGAATTTGTAAGAAAAGAAAATGTTGGACCTTTTCTCAACTTTCCCAAGTTAACCATTCTCACCCAGAGTCCCCATGGATTATTTAATTTAATTACCGGTGCAGAAATGCGGTCCAAAGACCATTGGTTGAGAAACATTGGTTTGGCAAAATTTTGATTTTCTATTCTTCTGAATTCTTCAAATATTTTTGGCACGAGTTCAAAACGTCGGCCGTACCCTGCATAGTATACTTCACGAAAACAACATATTTGAAATTTGAAAAAAATGGATATCCAGGTCGTATAAAAGCAACCTTCAAATATCCGAATAATATTCTTAATGAAATTAACCAGTTGTTATACGCCTTGAAAGATCGTTCTATTTTATTTCGTCACAACACAATAAGAGTCCCATATATTTATGTGTCGCGATAGTACCTTCCCAAATGCACGTACAGTCTAACGCACAAAAAAGAAGATAACACGGCGAGTGCAACAAATGCACGTGCTCGCATAGACTAGAGCTAGAGAAAGATGCATAGCAAACAAAGCCGCCAAGAGGTCAAATAACTTTTATGAGCCCTCTTCTTTTCACAAAACGAAGGCCTACCTACCAGCATAGAGACCATCGGTTTACGCACCACATAGGATTCAGTCTTCGTCTAGTGCAACCACGTGTCAAAATTGTCCGCAGTTCCAGATCCAGTATAAACAATGGCGTTTACATTGTTTAGGACATCTGCTCGGAGGTTTTTGGCAAATTTCGAGCGAAATTTGACAAATGCTAATTTACGAAATGGGAAAAATAAGGTAAGTAATGGAAATCTTCTTTATTTTTTTAATCAATTAGTTGTTGGTGCGATGCATGCAAGCGACTTCTTTCAATTTTTTTTTTTATTTATCTGCAATTGGCTTTAAAATATTATTTCAAATAATGTTTTTTAGCTTTCGTTTTTATAAATAAAAAATAATTTTTTAATAATTAATATATTTAATTGGAAAGCTTCGTTGAGCATTAAGCTTTTAACGGTTAAAACATATAATGCAGGTGTTTCTGATTATAGATTCGTTATTGGAGGCAAAACGATAAATAAACACCTCAAATCGCGTTTGTTTTTTTTTTATTGTCTATATCCAAAATATTGCACTACCACCATGACCTAACGCTTTGTTTATGTTTACGTTTTCAAATGCTCGTTAGCCAAGCTACCGGAATTCGATGTAATAATTTTAGATCTGTGTGTATTTACTTATCATTAATTAAATATGAACAGTACGCCGTTAGAATGATGGATGGCACTGATAAAGATTTTTGAATAAACATGTTTTGCTTTGCTAGTTCTGAATAAATATTTGGAACGTTACGTCTATGATGGGCCACTTTATCGGAACCGTGGGTATTATACACGTTAGACCTCACGTAGCCGGCGTGGAACCATTTGCTTTGTCATCCATTGACGAGAAAAGTGATAAAATAATAGATTAATTGCAGTAGGGAGTAGGAAAAAATGGAGAATAATTTTTTTTAATTTTTAATCTCAATCAAAGTTTTATGTATTTGTTGTTCACATTAAAACTGTTTTAATATTTAAAATTATTTTTGTTAATTAGAAGTTGATGTCTTTATGCTACAATAACATTTTTTTTTAATTAATTCTAAGGCTTAAGGCGAGAACAAAGAGGGATGGGGGAGGGGAGATTATTGCGTTTTATCTAATGTAATTTTGGTAGGAAAAAAGTAATTAGTGGGATGAAAAAAACAAAAACAATAAAATTTATGTACACTCCGTCAAAAAAGTATCGCATAAACTAAAAAAGGGCATTCATAAACCAAGATATTTTTATACGTTCACAAAAAGTTTGCTTCGTGTATGTGAACTATAAAAACACTAACAAAATCATGGAACATAGCCTTTTTACTTTTTTTTTTTCTAAAAGAACACATTTAGAAAAATGCATATGTGTAAGGTTTGTTCAGTTGTTTATTGAAAGTCTTCCTATACGGACAAATTTTAAAGTGCGAAGTCAGAGTTCTGTACCAACGCTTTTAAAACTAAAATGAGCAATTTAACTTCAGAACAAGTGGCTGCTATAGTTGCTTTAATCGAAGATGGACGATCTCAAGCATACGTTGCTAATTTGATGAACATCAATCAGTCAAGTGTTTCTAGAGCCGTAGCCAGATATAGGGAAACAGGCAATTACAGTAGAAGACCTGTACCAGGTCGTCCAAGATGTTCTACTCGCCAACATGACCGCTATTTACGACTACAAGCATTACGTCGAAGACATGTAACTGCGAGACAATTGCAGAACGACTTGGCTAGAGTCAGAAATACTCGTGTGAGTACTCAAACTATCCGGAATAGGTTACGACAGAGTGGATTAAGAGCTAGAGTAGCTGTAACAGCCCCTCGTCTCACTAGGAACCACCGAGTGGCTCGTTTAAGGTTTGCCAGAGAACATGTAAATTGGAACATTAATGACTGGGCCAATATACTCTTCACAGATGAGTCAAGATTTGGTCTTTACACCTCAGATAGGCGTATCTCAGTGTACAGACGACACGGTGAGCGCTATTCGCGGTGTAATATCAGACCTAGACCTAATTGCGCTGGTGGCTCTATTATGATTTGGGGAGGCATCTGTTTAACAGGTCGTACAGAGTTAGTACCAGTAGACAGAGGTACACTGACCGCCCACAGGTATATAACGGACATTTTAGAAGAACATGTAGTACCATATGCGCCAATTATAGGAAACGAATTCATGTTAATGCACGACCGCATGTTGCAATAATCGTCCAGGAATACCTTAACGATGTTGGTATTCCGGTTTTAGATTGGCCTGCGATAAGTCCGGACATGAACCCAAAATGTTGCCCCAGCGGACCTGCATGGACTAGAAAATGCTCTCCGTGACGAGTGGGAGAATTTGGATCAGGCTTATATACGGAGGTTAATCGAATCTCTGCCGAACCGTATGCGAGCGGTCATAAGAGCCAGAGGTGGCAATACTCAGTATTAAAAGCTACTGTTATGACATTTTTCTTTCCAAAATTATAATTTCTTGTTTTAATAAAAATCTCAAGTATGAGTTCTTGTTTTTATTTGGCCTGTATTTTATTTAAACAATCATAGAAATTATATCTTAGAGCGCATTAAAGTATATTTACAACTTTATGCTACAAACAAAGATTATGCGATACTTTTATGATTCAAAACTAAATTATGCGATACTTTTTTGGCGGAATGTATTTAACTTACAAAGGATCTTTCTTCCATTTTTTGGAAGTTGCGACAATAAATATCAAATTTCATTTAATAAAAAAAAGGAAAAAAAATCAGAAAGTTACTGTGTTTAGTTATTGTGAGCAGACATTCTTAAGCATCAATCAGTTTATTTAGAAATGAACAATGCCGATTTAAGCTAATCTTTCCTCACGAGTTAGTATTAGTACAACTTGAAATTTTAGCTTGCTGTGATCTTATGATGACCGACTTTAAATCAACATATTTTTGATAAAAGATAATTATTGAGCTATCATCGTCTTCATACTTACGAAAATTCCATTGAAATTTTTCGAGCATCATTCGAAGTGTTCGATGAAAATCTGTCTTTTGAGTGAAACCTTGTGTTTAAAAAAATAGAAAAAAAATGTTGCGAGCCAGATTTGTTGAATAGGGTGGATGGTCCATAAATTTGAACGTCAACTCGTGAATTTTGAAGTCTTGGTGGAACAAGTCTTTCGCTCTTCTCAAATGCAGCCAATTTCTACCTTCAGTTTCCCAAGTAATGATGCCTAGTATGCTCTTAACCTTTAAACGTTTTCCATTTTCAATACTGTACGAGTATCGTCATTACTTTCTCGGCCAATGGAAGGTTCTCGATCTTCTTTGGAGCCCATCCACTTTTCGAAGTTCACCTGTGCTTCGACAGTGCCTTGACTTCAGGAATGGAGAAGTTCAACTATTTATTCGAATTAGTTTCTGCTGGTTTTTTCGTGTCGAATCTTCAATCAACATTTGTCAAAAACGTTGCTTCGAGTTGCCTCTTTTATTTTCCTAACTTTAATCCAATGGTCGCCTTCCACCATTTCGCGAACTTCCAAATTTAGCTGTTAAAAATGTCACCGTGGCAAGAGACGGGACGGAAGTGCCGTAGACGACACCCAATTTTGCTTTTTTAAATTTAATAGCTGCTCAGTATACGATTTTGTCTATTTTTACAGAAACTTCGATCGACATAAACGACCGTTAAATAGTAACTGAGCGTCCAACATGGCCGTAATTTTCAAAAGTATTTTATCAATGCGTGGACTATTGTTACCAGAATATTTTCGACAAGGCTATCTATATGTTGAGGCTTAAAACGTGTAAAGTTGGACGTGGGTTTACATAGAAAGAAATAGAAATCCGGTGTAGCGTATACGAAAAAAGAGCACAGCCTGCCTTAATTTTTTGGAAATAGGCGGTTTCTTTTAAATAAATACTCAATTCCGCAGATTCGCTCACGCTAAAAAGAACAACCGGAACTGATTCTTTTTTACCAACTGTCAAATAATGCCAAGAGGCCATACATCAGAGGGTTTCTTTCAGTTACAATTTCTATTGTTAGGTGCAGTTAAGGGTATTAATTTTACGATTACCCTATTCACTTTTATACTTTCACGTTTTCTAAATAAAGGGACCGTATTTCGAACTACGTTACAAAATTTTATTTGAAAAACTATGACGTCAAGATATTACCACTAGCAAAATTAATATTTCAGGTACCTGTCACCCTTATTTAATGCTTTATTTGGTCATTAGGATTTAGCTTTGAATATCCTTTGTTTCGTTCCAAGAACAGTTTAACTCGAGAAAAATAGTTAATAAAACTGACAGATCTTACGGCTCCAGTTAATAGATTTATGAACTGTTTTAAGACATTTCGACAATTGATGTAATAATCTTATTTATATCATTACATTTACAGATTTCGTTTTGCGGATGTGCTTCAGTAACATTTCTGGATAACCAATCAAGGACTTTCACCACAAGAAGGTATTCAGAGTTTACGAAACCTCAGACGGAAAGAAAATACGAGTGTGATACGGATGACGGATACGGTGATATTGAGATTTCGAAGAAAGCTGTTAGTATCACTTCACCTGATAAGGAAACGTATTCAACCCGCATCTTCGGAATTTAATGAAACTTGGACGATATGCAGACTTTATGGGACTACGTAAAATACTGGTTTCCGTTTCTCTCTTCTTTCTCGGTTTCACATCGATTATTTCTTGTTAGATGTTCGTAAAAATTATCGATACACGCAGGCGTTTAACATTTTAAAAGAGCTATTGATATACATTAAGCTTGATGCCAGTTGGGATTTAACGGGAGCGACCGCTCGCTGAACCGCGTTCGTCGTGGTGAAAAAATGTTTTTAATCGTACCGTTGTACCGCACTGGGCACCGTCCGTAAAGTTCTCGAATTCGTTTAGGAAATTTCAAAAATTCCATCCACGCTTAAACACAGTCCTTTATCTTTAGCTATGCTTGGATTAATTCACCGATATACTTTTTTACATATTTAAGCGATGGTCCTCCTTTACGCTTCTGTACGCTCGACATTCTATCAATTAAACAAACGACATCCGACTAACTCGCGCAGAGATCCAAGATGAACTAACACCAAACGCGACCGCTTCGGTTCCTGTGTTGCTGTGTTCCGATGTTGCGTACTGGATACGGTCCCAATATATTCTAGTGATTGTATTATGTACTTTTGTCTTACAGTCAGAGCTTTCATTGACGCCCTAAAATAACCATCAATCTGAAGACGCACCGTACTTATTCGCTTATTACAATTTGAACGAGCGGGTTGCATACCTTTCCTTGTTAGTTTCATGTTGAATCCCATTGCTTAATAATTTGTCTCTTAAGGGCGAATCACAGTTTTGGCGAAGGAAGATGCGCACATTCCACGGAATTTTAGATGTTAACAAAGATGGCGTTATATCCTTTGACGATTTCCAACTATTAGCTGATAGATTCGTTAATTTAGGTCACATGTCTGAGGAGAAAGCATTCGAATTTAGAGAACTGATTAAGGTATGTATTTTCTTGATTTTCGTTAAAAAAAACCACGTAATGAAACATACTTTAAAGAAAATATGGGAGAAACAATGGGGTGAAATTGAACCTTACAACCTAGTGACCGTAGAACAATATCTGGAAGATATGTTGCACGTTGTAAACGACAAGGACAGAGCCAAGAAGGTGCATTCTTTTCTTCCGTATTTGTTCGAAGTGAGTAAACGTGGCGAATATTAACGCACATCATAAGCTTATTATCAAAACCCGTTTCAGGCTATTGATAAGGATAAAACCGGCGAAATCACGATAGAAGAATATAAACTATTCTACGAATGTCTGGGACTTACCGATGAAGACGCAGTTTTCACGTTTAGGGTAATGGATACTGATGCAGATGGCACGATCGACATGAAGGAATTCGTTCATCACGGCAGGGAGTTCTTCTTGTGCGAGGACGAATCCAGGATAAGCAAATACTTTTGGGGACCGCTGGTTCCTAAATGAGAAGGCTGTTCAAATTTCTATGTACCTATACTGGATAATTCCATTATGTATAATTTTAGTTAATCTAACGTGCGTTTTATCATATATTTTGTATGGATTGAGATTCAATGAAAACAAAGCTAAATTATGCGTGGTAGTTATAATATATTCATTTTTTTTTGGGTTGGATTATATTATAATCGTATAGCAGAGTAGCATATAAACCATACCAGAAAATATATCTAGTTTGCAATATTAGGCAATGGTCGATTGCCTCTGAATAATTGGAACTATAATCTGCTAATAATTTTTAATTTTATTGGAAGATTGTTTTCACAAATATTTCTACATCAAAATATATTTTATTTAACCTATCTTTTTTTAGATATTCTGTTTATATATATATCAAGTTGACAGGTTATATGTGTATAATATACTATGTAATATTTTGCACTCAATAAATTTATAACAATTCGTTTCAAGGAAGAAATTGTTTTAAGCAAATTCCAATTAATTTCGATAAATCCTTATTTTTTAATTCGAACATGCAACAATTACTGGCGAGGACGTTCGGTGCAGTTCGCTAACGAGCGTTGTTAATCGTCAAGTACGTTTTTAATGCGATTGTAATAGGAATTAACTGTAACATGCTTTTCTAAATTGTTCGTTGTAAATTGGTTTCGTAAGTTAATGTATTTTTAAGTCTAGAGAAAGTTCTTTCTACGTCACATGAAGTAACTGGTGCGAAACGGAAGTATGCAATTGAATCTTTATATTTTAAACGTAAATTTTCATTCTGGGTAGTAGAAGTGTTATTGGAAATTTCCTTTAATAGCATGTAATCTGGATTTCTTTGTAAAACAGCATTCATTTTGCTTCGCATCCTTTCGCCAATCGATCCCTTTATATTTTTTAAATTGCTAAACACTGATTCTAAGTGTTGAAGGATTCAGTTAATTTTTAAATTGATCGTTTTTGTTAGAATTGAGAAATATTTATTAATAAAGTTTAATCGCTCGATTAAATTTTTTATAATTAATGCTTGGATTGCTGTCAACACTAGAAGCATCTCGTTTTAACTTTAATACGGAAATGTTGGGTATAAAGAAAATGCGGCATCTAACCATGTAGCTCATCGTGATAATGCAGGTTCTGCCGACAAAGGTATATTCGGGCACATTTCTTTATATAACTTTATCCTAGTTGGTGCTTTCGATTCATGATTCATTAACATCAGGAAATTCTTCACGAATAAGCTCAGCAAAATTGTCATGGACTAAGGTTGTTACAAAATACAACATTTTTTTAATCTTGACCGTTAATGCTTGTCAGCCGAAAAAAAAAATGGCGATCAAAGCTATAATAAACGCAACTTTATGATGCTTGGCCGATGCGGACTTTTGCTTTGCTTATCTGAAGCGTCGCCAATTTGGGCGTATATAAAGTATACATTGAAAAATTCTGAGTCGATATGTATCATTAAATAAAATTATTTTTTGACAGATGAACGAGTGCATATGGCCTTCTATAACTTTGAAAATGTTTTGGAAAACTGACTATCAGTAGATTACATTACTTCGGGAAGTAATCTTTTTCGATCTATCGGGGTTCCCCTTTCATTATTCGCTTTGCTTTCTCTGCTAGATTTAGTAATCTTGTGAGCGCCTTGTGGTCCCGCCTTGAGTTCCTTTAACAGTTTCTGGTAGTATGCGCCATGTGTTTTGATTATAGGAGATTGGTCATTCATTAGTTTGCAGTTTATTACCCTGGCTTCTCTTTGGAGGTATATACGTAGCGATTCCAGGTTTAGGGTAACTTCCAGAGCGGTCGTGTCGTGATTTTTCATGGCTCCGTGGTAAATAGATATGCTACTCTTTCTATCAGAACCGCGGAGATTCTAGCAGGATTCGAACACAGTGTTCAAAAGCCGCCCAGTCAAGCGCAGGCCCTCTTACCACTGGTCTACTGAGCCGATTAATATAGAAATAAACAAAATGTAAAAAAAAGCTAGAAATGTTGATATCTAATAAACTCCATCCTAGTTCAGTATTTTCTCTTAGTACTTAGGAGAAAATATAAAAACTAAATTATTCAAAATACATTTTATTATCCTTAATTATAAAAAAATAATACATAATACTTCACAAACAGTAGTAATTATTATACTAAACGTTATTTTAAATTTAGTTGTTTCTTGTATTGGTTAATTTCATTTACCATGTCCGCAATCTTTTCCGTTCTGTAAATAAATGAATCAAATCAGTTACACATTATGAAGAAACAGGTAAGTTCATAATAACTAGAGAGGTCAAAGGTGGATGAAATTATTACTTTCTTGCAGAGACTAGACAGACTCGTGTTTTGTCGACTTTCGGGAACACCAGTAGGCAACACGAATCGATTCTCATGAGGCGAATAGGCACGAGTCTATCTAGTCGCTGCAAAAAAGGAATAATTGCATCTCTGCCATCTGTAATAATAACTCAACGATGGTAAACGTTATCAACATTGCGCAATGGCATCGAATACATCGTTTCTTACAAAAGATAATTTCGAAGAATTTTTGTTTTTGAAATCGAAAGGAGCTTCAGGATAACGCGGAGTTCTAATATATACAGACTTGGCAGAATTTCCATGCGGCATTCAGAAAAATCAAATGGCTACTTTCTTCGACAGCATCTACACAATGTCTATGAATTAGCACTCTCACTAGCCCATTTATAAAGGCAACAAGTAATAACGTAAACATTATGTTGTACGTAAAGCAATCAAAAGTATTTAAACAAGGAAAAGGTGAAATAGGGCGATTAAACGACATTTGACGTCATGTTGGCCATTCAAATAACATTGCGCGTAGGGACCGAGCAATTGGTGTAACCCTTATTATATTTAGTAATAACTTACGTGTCGTGCAGATTTGAGTTTATAGCTTCTATCTGAACGTTTCCCATCGTGTTTTCTTTCTTGATTTGCGAGTTCCAATTCTTCATCTGCAACAAAGTATGCGTATGTAGTTTTGATTTTAAAATGACTTATTTGAAATTAATATTTGCCAATTTTCGTTTTTACCTGGGAAGCAATTCCGTTTTGGAAACTTTACAAAAATAAAATTTTGGAACATTTGAAAAAATTAGAAGATTTAGGCACTCCTGTGTGAACATAATCAATTATTAAAACCCATTCGGGTTTCAATAATTGCGGGTATCCTTGGCTTCATGAGTGTATCTAGGTACTTACTTGTAATTCTTGATATTTGATTGTAGTTTTAATTTTCATGATGGCCTTCTTGTAGGTGTCCATTTTGCTTTCTCCTTCCTTTAGCTCCTTCATAAAGTCTCTTTCGGCGTTTGAAGGTTCTGCTCTCTCTTTAGCTATGAGGATTAATAACTTTTCGCATCTAAAACGAAAATACAGACATAAAGATAAAATATTTTGATTAATAAATTTTGTAAGAAACTAAACGGAAATACAAAGAAGACACTTAGGTATAATGCAGATAGTGGATTATTTCTTGGATTTACTGATAATATGCTGAATGTTAATTGGAATGCGTAATAACTAAAGAGGACAAATTCGGATTGAAACCACGGGCGTGACTAGCGATCGGGCTCCTACACCCCGCATCCCACATGCGAAAGGTTATTCAGTATGTTGTCCACGGCCATTAGGTTGGTCTCTAAAGGAACAGTGTGGCATGGATTTTACATATTACATGTAAAATCCATGCCCTACATCTTGTAGCAGAACAGATCCGTAAATGTTACCCAGAGGTAGATGTATCAATATGAATACGAAAGCAGTATTCCTGAAATCCCCAAAACGTATTTGCAAATTTCAGCAATTGTGCCCCAATATTTACCACCACAATCGATTCTGACACGATGGGGTACATGACTAAAAGCGACATTTTATTACCATGAATATTTTGGGGATGTAGAAATTGTGGTTTTATTACTAAATCCGAAAGAATGTGCCGCTATCGAAGAAAGTCGGAAAAAATGTAAAGATAGTCAGCTTTGTTCGTTAGAAGACGCAAGAAATTAGCATGTTTTAGTTAAGTTTGAAAGTGCTGCTATATAGATCTCTCTGTATTTTCTAGGATTAAATGAAAAAGACAACACATAAACGGTACCTTTTAGACAATTCTTCTTGCTTATCTTTAATATCTTCGTATTTCTCGGCCAAAGCTTCTGCTCTTTCTTGTAATTTCTGTTTTTCTTTCGCGATCTTTTCAATATCGGCTTTTTGGATTTCCTTAAGTTTGATGAGTGTCTTCATGCGTTTCTCAATTTCCTCTCGAGCTTTGGTATGGTTCTTGAAATGCTCCTCTCGGAAAACTTGTGCAGCTCTTTGTAAAAGCTACAACAAAACTCAAATAGAATTAGAATAGATAGATTACAATCTCTTATCGCATGTTTTGGATTATCCGTGCAATGTTGAGAAAATGTTGGCTTCTTTTGTTGTTTAGCACAAATAATTTACTTTTTTTTTTTATTGATAACGTCTATTGAAATATGGTAAAATAAATTAAACGAAATTAAATTATTACATTCTGACCTTTACATCAAAAATGAAAGAAAAACATCGAAATGTTTTTTATCCTTATTTCCAAATAAGGCCCTATGCAGTGATACAAAAAAGGTACATCACCACCTCAGAACATTAAATAAATTCATAAATTGGCGTTTCCATAACTGAAGATTACCACGCTTCGATCTTGGAGGTGTTAAAAGAGGCCACCAAATAAAAAAGTGGCCGAAAATTGACGAAAGGTTCTGCTCCTGCACGACAATGCTCTCGTCCTGAAGGGTCGAGCGGCCTTATAATCTGGACTTGGCTCCGAGTAATTATTACCCGCCAATAATGAAAAAGAACTGCGTAGGAAGAAATTTACGAGAGATGACGTAATATAGGACACAATTTGAGCATGCTTTTCGCACGAAGCAAATACATTTTCTTTTTTTTAAAGCCAGGCATAAGCTACTTGGAAGGTCTGAAAAATCTTTCTTATTTCCACCATTCCGCTAACTTAAAAATGTTTCCTCTTTATTTGTTCGCCATTAGGAAGTTAAAAAAAAATGTTTATTTTCAATAATGTTGACATAATTATGAAGCTTCAACATCTATCTATCTTCCGATATAGTCACCGTTACTGCCGTGTGTTGTCAACAGTCTCGCCTCACCTCGTTTCTTCTGCGCATTAAAGGCTATACTTTTGGGAATATCCTCGCAAATATTGTGAATGAGCGAATTTATGCTATTAAAAATCGTACATACTTCATAACATTCCTGCGGTGAATGCTCGGTTCCTGCGCCTGACATCTTTAAAATCGGCTGGGCGGTGGACTGCTTGAGAATTCTCTGAATGATTACGTCGAATGGTTCGCTCAACATCTGGAAAGAAATAGCTAGCTTAAGCACGTTCTTAATTTCTTCATCGATACAGAACTCTTTACCTTCTTCAATGGTGAATTCATGATTTCCATATTTTCCGGTTCTAACACATCCGGTGTGGGTATTGTAAAAAGCGCTGCCAATGTTAACGTAACGAGCTGTCCATTCGCCAATAAAGTTAAAATACTGGGTGGATTGTAATAAACCGTAAAACCTATTACGGGATTCACTTTCTCCGACGCCGCCATCTTTGTGCAAACTAAGTATTCTACGGAACTGGGTAGGTCGAATAAGTCGGGTTGCGGAGAATCGTCTAAATAAGAAGCATGTAATAAGAATATCAATTAATTTTTTCTAAGGTGTCTTCGCAGAGAACGTCTAATCTTTAATTAACTACGAAAAATACTATAAAAATATTCTTAATTTAAACTAATGGCGCTTTATTATATCTTCCAGGAGCAATGAGATATGTAATGCGTATGCACTATTATCTTGCTTGCTATTGTTGTTGACTTTATTCTGTAATGTCTAATTTGATGTTTGCCTTACCATTCTGTTTCGCAACGAATTTATGCAGATTATCTAAGCAGGCGATATCGATAGAATGAATTCCTGTTTCGTGGGAGGCAAAGTAGTGTCCTATCTTCCCCACGTTCTTGTGTAATAGTATTCGACAGTTATACGCCGCCTCCTCTTCACTAGTCGACAAGCCGAGTTCCAATTCTACCCTTTCAAAGATATAGAGCGCCTTAACTGGATTCTCGATGAAATTTGGTCGGTGTTCTTCATACTGGAAATGAATTGAATGAAAGTAAGTAATAATCATATTGAAAAAATAAACACAAATTTTTAATATTAATGGGCGAAAAGAAGGAATACTAATTGCCACGTTTATTTCGGTTTCTCGTTTAATGTTTTTTAATGAAGATTGAGAGCAGAGGTGTTCTCTTGGCCGCTGTCCGTACTTACATTAGATATAAAATGAATATTTTGATCCTTACTCACCAGTTCTGGTAACCATTTTTTATGAGTTATCAGACGCTTTAAGTTACTTACAAGTTAGTGTTGGTGCCCCTCCGCCCATCTTTGAAGTATATCGTGCTCTTTGCCATCGGAGCGTGGTACAAGCTTGTGTGAAATAATTATATTTTGCACTACTTATAATCGTGAAAATACTTTATGTTATCTATCAATAATAATAGGTGATTATTACCAATAGCATGAAGTGGCTTCATTTGGCGAATTTCAATGTCGAACTTAGCTATTCTTAGTACCACGCATCGTGAATTCAGTACGTCCATTCCTTCAACGCTAAAATACTACGATTGGTGGAAGATTATTCCAAGTCTTGATTAGACATAGGCCTACATTTATAACGGATCTACTAAGAAGAGACAAGGAGAAGAAGACAAGAACAATAGCGAGCCTGCTAAGAGGGCATTGTATGCTCAAGAAGCGCCTGAGCAATTTGGGCCTGACAGAGGAAACAACATCTAGATTCTGCCAAGCGGAAAAAGGGGACTCAAATGGTTCTCGGATGGTTCTCAGAAAAGCTGAAACCTATGTAGAGGGTTCACTCGTAACTAGAGAGGACAAAGGCGGGCGGAATCACCACTCTTTTGTAGCGACCAGACGGACTCGTGTTTTGTCGACTCTCGGGGATACCAGTAGGCAACACGAATCCATTCTCACGAAACGAACAGACGCGAGTCTGTCCAGTCGCCGGAAAAGAGCAACAATTCCATCCGCCTTTGTCCTCTCTCTCATAAGACTACTCATAATACTAGCGAAGAAGGCAAAGCTAACGCAATCGATCCGAAAAGGTCGTAGCGGGATAGATCGAGAACCATCACGGGTGGTAATTAGTAAATAATTACGCCTTCTTTTCTTCCGTCCGCTTTGTCATCTATGTACTAACAATTTGCGATGTGGTAATCATCCCGTTTAAAGTTTAACATTATGCTTACCGTAAACACAAAATCTTCATCAATAGGTAGCAATACCGTATGATACAATAACCCGCTGCAGTTTGCAACGCACACAATGGGCGGCGTGCTGTGCAAGCAAAGGATGGAGCAGAAGTCTTCGCCAAATTCTCCATCAACTTCAGGAAGAAACGGCAACGGTCCCTTCAAGGTAGTAGGAGTATTACTAAATACAAAATTGGTACGTTTACTAACGATTCCTTCAGAAATTACGGTAAAAATGACTTACCCCGACTTCAAGTCTATGCTAGTGGTATACACATCTCCATTACCGTAAAGAATCAACACCGGCCAATCTACGTTCTGCTCAAGTACGGATTGCTTACGAATCGGTTTGGGTTCGTCATCGAATGTAACCCGTTTTGGGTAGATTTTCGTACTGCTTAAAGCGTCAGCAGCTGAAATTCCAAGATATACACACGTAATTAGTCACGGGTAAAACGCCCAACTTCTAATAATTCTTACACAACTTGCTGTAGCTTATGCTTAAATCCTTGAGAGATTCCGCTATCGTACTGTCATTGCTCTGCGGTGCTTTCTTCGGTACGATCTTCTCCGCCAATCGTTCACTGGTTCGCAGCTCAGGCGGGGCGAAGTCAAAATCCACAGCGACATCTCCGAAAGCTTCTAGGAACGAGATTTTAGTCGCGGGAAAGCGGCCCATGGGTTGAACTCCAACTTGATACGTCCCGATTGCAGTCTCAATGCCATTTTCAATTTTATGCAATCTACATTAATGTAGAAAACGTTGATGCTACTAGGTGACTTTCGGGAGGTAAATGATGCCAATACTTGCCTTAGAAAGTTATCGGATGTAAGCATCAGGACGTGACAATCTTGTAAACTTCCTGGATGGAATCTGACTTGCCTGACTTCAACGGTGTTGCTGAAGGCTAGGATCCTCTCGTGTAGGCTGAAGGAACTGAAAATAAGGAAAGCATGTATTTATAATCTTATTAAGGATGCTCAATTTCAGACTTTCAATCGATAAGAATGGATTTTGAAAAATATCGATCCAATGTGATAATGGAAGTTTGGTCTCTTCAAGAGAGTATCTTGTAGAAAAATTATTTGTGCCAGTGTATACTTGACAATATTTTTATTCTTTTTAAAAGCTTTCAGATAATTCAGGAAAACTTGGACAAAGAAACTACGTGTAGCGTTCTCCAAACGAACATATTAGCCCAATATCTCCGCAAATATATTCTTCAGAAAATCTCAGTTAGGTACAGAACCCTAGTCATCAGAGGTGGCGAGTAACACAAATAAAATGTGTAACATTTAAACTGGTAACAATGTTGATTACTCGTAAAGTAAAAATAATAACAAGTAATTGAAAGGTAAGAAAAGTTAACATTTCTTACTTTTGACGAATTAAAGTAAAAAAATCATCGATCATCGACCTAGATATATTTATACATATATTTCTAGCGATAACTTACTAAACCATCTAATACCGAAGTGAACGCTCTAAATGCCCCGCATACATTTTTTTCACCCATTCCGAATTAAAAGGAGCAGCATAAAATTCATTTTAATCAGTTGAAGCCTTTTATTTTGAACGAAGAGCATCTCCTCGTTAGAATCGGCTTTCGCGGCTTTACCCGACGTAAAAAGCCAATTCGAAATTAAGAATTAGTATCTTTTAATACCAGCGCCGCGGTCGGTAGCGACGGTTTTTCGTCGGCCAACGCGGCGAACCGGTCGAAAGGCTCTCCCGCTGAACGGATGAAAATTTCGCGAGGTGCGCTCACCGGAGGGCGGCTTTCTCTGCTAGATGGGGAGAGGCATTGTCGGCGGTATTATTATTCTTATCCAAATCCTCCCCAGAAACACATTCATATAAATATACACGTATACGTGGTTGTTTTCTCAACCTTCGTCCTCCGCCAATCTCCATACTCGAGCATTTCGCGAGCCTCCCCTCACCCAACTGGTTTCTATATCGTTATACAGGATGAGCAATTTAACGTGGTAGGGGGAAAATTATAGGATAAACCGGGTAAATATTTAAAATTCGAAGTAATAATAACAACAAAGGTTTATTTGTTTAATAATCTTAACAGATATCGTTATAAAACGGAGCCAAAAACAACAAGAGAGGAAATAAACTAGTTCAACACAATCCATTAGCATTTATTTCAATTCAATAAGCAGCAAATTGGAGCTCGATGTGATTGTACAAAAAGTTAACTAACAACAATAGTTTTCCAAGTATTTGAGGAGGATGAATACGACTATAAATGATATAGAATAAAACGTTAGAATATTAATAGAAACTTTGAGTTGATACTAGCGTATTAAGTGGAGTTCGCACAATTTTGGCGGATGAGGCTAAATACGCACAAGAATCTTATTTCCGCATTCTCACGATCTAAGAGCATATATTGTAATGAAGGAAAGTATACGTGATTTGCATTTTTTTTTGTGGGTGAAGAGCATTACATTGTATTGCATCTGGATATAGTACAATTTAACTTAGTTTGTTCTCTCATGCTATGCTTAAGTATTCTTGATGAAATAAAGCATCTTGTAACGAACAAATTCGGTGAGGATAAATTAACATCATCAGCAAATAAGCAGCACTTATACAACGCAAAGGAATACATAGATCGTTTAGAAACGCCAAGAATAAAATTAGTTTCAAAACGGCCCTTTCCTTTTTAAGAACACAGAATTTGTTTTTTTTTTGTGGATGAAAAGCTTATGGATGCTTTGCATTTGGATGCATTATAACTTAATTTATTTCCACCGAGATACCAAGCTGAAATCCTCTTTAAAAATATTGCATCTTATAACGTACAAATCGATGCGAATAGATTAACATTATCAGTAATTAAGCGGCATATATGCGACGCAAAAGAATACATAGATCGTTTAGAAAAACTAAGAATGAAACCGGTCCTAAAAGGAACCCTTGGAGGTTATCCAAATTAAGAAGCTCTTCTACAAAAAGCTATTTTGAATAAACGAGCATATTTTATGCTGAATAAGTTGAATAATTACGAAGAATATTTCACGTTGAAGCAAAAAGCTTAATGAACAGAGTATTAGGAAATTTAAGTTTAAAAGAAAATAAATAGCATCTTGATTTTGTAATTTATTGCAGTCTACGGCTAGTCTTAAAGAACCCCCCCCCCCCAAAATAACACTATATCTCGATTCAATTTTTTTTTAACAGTTTTTAATATTATTTAAATTTCTCTAATTACCTTTTGTTCTCTTTTTTAGCTCAGTGCTTTGTTTTCGACAAAATAGCTTATCATAGTTCGTAAAATCTTTGTTATTTATGCATTATTTCCTTGGTTTTTTTCCCGTTTCTATCACTCTCAAATATCTTCGAATCTAGCAATTGTTTTTTAGCAGTCCTCCTTGTTACATAACTCCCAACAACTCAAAAGAAGGAAGATTAGTCGACGGAATTGGAAACTTTTGATGTATAAAGTAGTCGCAAGTCATACGAGGACGATACTGAAAACAAAGGCTCTCAAAGGTGTGCAAACATCAACTGAATTTTATTGTGAGCAGTATGTCGTGATATATACATATATATAGCAACTGTTACGCTAATTGACGTTTCTAAAAAAATATCAGCAACGTGTCGCTAGATGTCTTTCGCAGATTGGAAGCATTTGTCATCAAGAGTTTCCTGATTTTAATACCAAACCACAAATAAATCTTTATGAAAGGTCTTTTTTCATGAATCATAATAAATATTGGTGCCATAGTGGTGAAATCGAAATAAAGATGATGACTGGATAAGATACTTTTCTCCGGCGACGCTTGGTTCCAACTGTTTGGCTGTGCGAACTCTAAATTGGGCCATAGAAATCCTACGAAGAGGACAATTTCTAAGGCCAGCTTCAGGAAGATAGACCTAATGTACGCGCAATTGCTGCTGTACTAGAAGAAATTTTTACAGAAAGAGTAATAAACAGAAGACCTGAATGCCAGATTATCAAACTTCATTCTATAAAATTTTTAATAATTTCGATCTTGGAGAAACAAAGTTTACTGTAATGGATAGCATAAATAATGGACAGTAATTACAATGAAAATCATGATATTATCAATACAAGTTTGCTTAGAGGATGATTTCTTTTATAATTAAAACAATTAATCCCAGTGACAAGCATTCTCCAGTACGATCGTCTTGTTTATTAACTTGCCTAAAACATTAGATTTTAGCTTCAAATTTTCATTCTGTATATCACCCTAACCGCAGCGCCATCTACCGAAACAAGCGCTTCTACGGCCGATGCCAAAGTAGAGATCCGGCCTTAATCCAACAATAATTTTATAGCGTTTTTATGCTAATACGGCGGAAATCTTAAAGCTCGGCGGCGAAGAGAAATATAATTCCACATTATAACCTATGTGTACTTAATTGCGGATGTATTCAAATGAATATTCATTGTGACCTCCACCTCATACCGCCGGAACGGTTCGTTAGGGCCGCGCTCCTCTCGGATTCAGGGTTCGCTCGTTATGCGATACTTTCGCCGCGTTTAGAACGGGTAACGCGCGGCTGGCTGGAAAGCGGGAGGCGGTTGGGAGGGCAAAAATGGAAAGAAAATTATCCGCGCAGATGGAGAAACTTAGCTAATGTCGAATCGGCGGTTGCGAGATTTTCAGATTGTACCGTAAAAGATTTGATTGTTTCAGCGAATTAAGCGCAAAAGAAGCGAAAATTCTTAAACGGAGTAAAACAACCACCAGTTAGACGTAATGCACTTACCTCTGTATCACCCGCCACGGGAAAAAGGATTATAAGAAAAGATTTACTTTATTTATGTGGAAAGTAGATGCCAATTTTTAGGGATGTACATATTTATTGTTTTCGTAAATAGAAGATGATAATCTGATTGATTGGCGTTATGATGTTAAGTAGACATTTATGATGTTAAGAACGCTACAAAATTGTTTCGCCACGCTGTGGCTTCATTAGGCGGACGACTGAAACAATTGATAAGATTAACAAGTACATCTACACATTTTTAATTATAAATAAAATGGTGGGAAGTCGTATAACCCTGTTTGCTCGTTTAGGGTTACCTTAAGTATTGTCCGCGGTTGGCAATAGTAAATTTACGACGAACGTGCGTTTCTTCTTCAATGGTTAGGCTTACTTGATGGGATTAGACAATCTTAAATATAGTCCTTTAATAGAGATGAATGGAAAAGAGGTTCCCTTATTGAAGAGAATTTAACTTTGTCGTAGAAAGGGTTCAAAGGCAGAGATTGGAGTTGAGGCATGAATCAATTTGATTAGAACAAGAATGGCGAAGTCATTAAGCCATTATAGCATTACAAATCAAAAAAAGCAGCAGCGAGGGGGTGTTATTGAAGAAATAGATGAGCAAGAAGATAATTATAGATCCGATCATTCCGAAATCTACACAAGCAAAGTCGAAACTGATGTGTAACTGCAGAAACGCGGCAAGTAGATCGGGTAACAAGATTGCTTTTGGTATAAAGGCACAAAGGCCATCGAGCGAACGTAAAAATAGACGAAACTTCAGAACTGATGGATGGATGGATGGAAATATTTGGGAATTATCTTTATGGTCAGTATTTGGATCTTTTCCTTTAGCAGCCGAAATTTCTGCGTGCGCTACTGATATAGTCGGCAAGAGATGCAAAAAGATTTGTAGCAACGTCCACTGTCATGATATTATGAAGCTGCAAGGTTTCATTCTTTCCCAAAAGATCATTCCAAACCTCTCTCAGAAGATGTTCTCCAGCTTTCCATTTTTTTTTTGCAAGGCTTTGAGCTTCGTTTCTTGTTTCTCGTGGTTAATCAGTGTTTCTGGCAACTGATGTTAAAGCTTTCAAATTATGACTGAGATCATTACGTAAATCTAGTTTCAGAGAGGGGCTTCAGAACTTTAAATTTTGGATAACAAATACAATAGGCAAGGTTTTGGTAATTTGGGTTTTTTTGTTTTGTTGGAAAATGAAAGAGGCAGCATTCTTCCTAGAGTATCTTGCTGCATAATGTTTGTTGTTTTTATGGTAAATCACCCTACAGAATCCCCTAGCAAATGCGATTTAAATCTAAAATCCTGAATTAACCGTTTGTTCGTAAGTGTAAGATTAACTACTGCTTTTTACTGCTCCTCTTTAATTAACAATGTTCGACTTCGAGTCGAATATTTTTATCTACGCCATCATAAATAAAGCTACCCCTTTCCTCCGCTATTCGAAACGACGCGGTTATCCGCAACCACACCGCAAGCGAAAAGGAAACAAAAGAAAAACGAACGAACGGACGAACGACAACTGCGAACGACGCTAAACAAAAGGGTGAACTGCGAGCGGGCGAAAGAAATCGCCGTCGCGGCCAACTAAATGTAGCGTTTATAGGATTTCTGTGCAAATGTCCGCGCAATTCGTGTTCAGCGGTATAAAGTCGAAAGAATTGAAAAAAGAACGGAGCGAAACGAAAAAATTAACAAAATGTAAAAGAAGGAAACACGGCCGCCTAGACGTTATATATCGTATAAGTATGCGTGTGTATGTATGTACATGTGGGACGTTAATTATGCGTTCTATACCGTCGTCGGGTTCTCCCACCTCCGGTGATCCTTGTACCCTGTTAGCGGCCCTGTCTCCGGCGAAATTTATTAATTTTGCACTTCATTATTGCGGTCTGCATTTTTAATTCTTGGTGCGGTGGACGCACGCGGTCGGATGAAACCGGGCGAAAATTACGACAGGATATGTAATACATCGGGGCACGAACATTAGAAAAATATATTTTCCCCCGCAGAAAAAGAACCAAATTAAAATCGCGCGTACGTAAAATGTGCCACTGCTTTGCGCAATGAAAACAAGACAATTCGTCGAGATACAAGCATATACGTACATAGGGTGAAGTTATTATATACGGGATTTTTCGCCGCAGAACAAAATGATTTGCGCGAACGTTGGAACTGTGGCCGAGAGAGGAAAAAATAAACGGCTTCAAAAGAAAACTCATATAATATAAGTTATTTATAGGGAAAGTAATAAAATTTTGCGGTGCAATATTTAATGTAGTGCATTTAATGCTCGAAGAAACCCATGAACAAGTCATTTACGGATTTATGAGCTGTAAAAATGTTAAATATCTATTGATTTTAATGAATGTAATGCATTTCTTACAGACAAAAAAGAATGGTAAATATTGAAAGAAAAAAAGGACGATATATGAATAGACTTTGACGCCTTGTTTGACGCCTGTTTTTTGTTCCTGCCGCCATTACAGTGCAAAGGATAAATCAACGTGGAGATTTCTTTGTAAACAGATACACAAAAAAGATCTAATTAAATCCGTACGTTGTTAGTATTTTCTTCGTGTAGGATGTGCAAAAAATGATTCGATTGGAAAGTCGATCACCCAATCGAAATCTAACAATCTCATCTGGAACAACTTATAATTTCGATTGGTTTACAATATAAGGAAGTTCCAAAAATATATTCAGGTAATCCCACTAGAAAGCTGAAAGGCTTCAAAGTTAAATATTAATTTAGTACTCTTTGTTTTCGGAGGGAAAAACTTATGTTTAAAAGGTGGTAATAAATGACCAAGTTATATGAGAGCGGAGAGTCTCATAGCTAACCGAGTACTGAAAAAGTTGTTTCTATGAAATAGTGTATTTATTGGATTTATTGCGCTAGTAAAGTAGACACCAAAGCTGTTGTCGTTGCGAATATTAAAAATTCATTTAAATTTGGAGGAACATAATGGTGAATCTGTGAAAAAATCAATTATCTATATTCTCTCCTAAAGCAAATTTTGAGATAACATATTTGATGTTATCATCTGCTTCTCTTACGACAATGTTGAAGGACCAAATAAATTTTTAATTCAAAAATATTATGTTGTTCCCATAAAGTTAAACTCGCCTCTATTTACAAGGAGATTATTAAAAAGTCAGTTTATGCTGATAAATGTTAACCTAGTTGACTTCAAAGGTTTAGGTACCAGTTATGCGCGATAATTCTTGCGTTTTTCTTTTTAAAATAGTGCCTGGTAGATGTAAAAAACGGCATTCTCAAGTATATTCCTCTTTTCTTTAAATATAAACATTTTATATTTCGCACCAGTTAGCCTCCAGCTTAAAATGCCATCCGGCACTCCATCCTCGCTAGATTCTTTTAAGTGCCGCGGCAAGATCCCGTTTAGGACGGCCCCGTAATCCGAATAATTGCAGTTCGAGTTCGAGTTCGCCGGATCAACTAATCCGGCGAACTGCCCGGAGCGCACCCGGACCTCGCCGCAGAACAACTTCGCCGTTTCAACGCTCCAAAGCCTGACGTCGGCGGCATTTAGACGAAAATTATTCGATAAACATGTTTTGTTTAGCTCTCTACCCTACTTATAGCAGGAAGACGCCAAGGTATCTATACACAGGGAAACAAGCGCTAAGCAGTCGCTCGTAGTCTTCTTTTTTTCGAATTGCAACGAAAACTTGGCTCCGACTCGAATACGTTTCGGGGAGACTTAGCGAGCGCATTTGTATTCGGAAAGTTGGCGACATTTAAACACCAGACGGAAGCGGGTATAGGTGAGAAGTGATGGTCGAAACCGAGGTAGTGTACGAGGTTAATCTGGCCCGTGAGAGTCGAAACGTTGGGATTTAAAGTTGATTTTAACTGGCAAGGTGGGATTTTCAATTTTGTGACCGCAAATAAGAAAACTAGCATCTATACAGGGGAATCCAAACGAAAATGTAAATGCAATAACTTACACGTAGTATCGTTTTACAAATGTACATATATATTTTGTAGTAACGCCGTTATATGACCACTGCGTAAGGTAAAAATAATTTGCATCATCCTTGTTATACTTCACTATCGTGAAGTAACGTCGATATTGCTTCCAATTGCCTTAGGGTTGAGTACACGTTCATGTGTGAGACTAAATGCGTAAAAAATATGAGAAAACGCGATAACCGTATCCTACCGAATCGTCAGAAATTGAATTATTACCTTGCATAACGATAAAAGGTGTTGAAATGAGTAATCATACGCAGTGCTGTCATTAACGTAGTGCCATTTAACGATACTATTGTTTGCAAGAACATACGTATTTGCAAGAAAACAATTTTATAGAATAACGAGACACAAATAAAGCAAATCAAAAAGAACAAAGCTAAAGATTGAAGAAAGGAAGGAAAATTTAGTCCGGCTCCTCATACTTACGTCTACGCACTTTTAGCGTGCCTTCTTTCTCTGTAGCAAATATATTCTTTTAGATGTCTTGAACACAAAACGAGTAGCAAAATGGTCGGTAAATACCATCGCCATCCTTGCGGCGATTCGGACTGCAATAAATTTCATCCAAAATGAAGAAACCCAGTCGACTGACGGAAGGACGAGATAATTTTTGTGAAGTCGACAAACGATTAATTCAGAGGGAAGGAACACTAGTTTAAAGAGGGAATAGGGGAACTCATCGGTCACGGACGGTATGGGTAAACGCGTCCGGCTTGCGCTTCTCGCCACCCATCCTACCGCCTCTCACGTCGTCGTCGGCATCCCGTTCTACTCTGCACGTTCCACGTGCTCGACAACGGATAATTTCAAGCGGAGTGCGAAATTTAAAACGCGCCATCGTCGAATCTAGCGTGTCAGGAGGCATAATTCAAAAATTGCGGAAACGTACCGTTTAACATGGATGAAATGGAGGAGTCTACCGAACGGCGTGTCCCGAAATGCGACGCCTTGTCCTCGTTCCTTATCGTTGGACGCAGTTGACGCTGGAAAAAGCGAATCTATGGAAGAACTAGATTTAGATGCAGTTGATTTAGATGTTATTCTTGTAGAATTACACAGGAGGGTACATCGAAAAGATATATTCTTAAAAGAATATATCTTTTAAGAACCACGTCACTTTGCGGCGAGTTCCAAGCCACCAATAGATCGAAAGAAATGAAAAGGCAAAGAAGCAGCGAACATGTCTTTCATGAGTTTTAATCCTCTTCATGCTCTCAAAAAAAAAAAAACTATATAAATCAATAAAAGCATGAGAGGATAATCGAAATCAGGCGTGCCAAATACAGCACAAATAGGGCGCCGTCGTTTAACAAAGAGGATCTTAGAAGATTGGCAGGCCAGTCTTCTGACATCGTCTATGCGGCCTTAAAATATCTCTTATTTACAATAGAAAAAGTCGATAAGATTTGGAAAAGGCGATACGCATTCTATGTAAATGTGTTGTCATCAGTCGCTCACGACAATAATACTTCAATAAGAGATTTCTTGTTGAAGGAAAGAAGTGCTGCAGTATCCAACCTCCAAGTGTTTCTAGTTATTCCTAACGAAGATCACTAAGTTAAACGATCCGCTCTTTGATTTAGTAAAATTTTTAATCTTTAAGTGTATTTCGTACTTTTTGGGGACAATTTTATTTGATTAGATGTCGCTTCTCTTCAACTTTAAACTACATTTAATAAAATAAGCATGGCTCGCATCCGTAGTTGAAGGCTAGTTAAAGGTTTACGATACAATGCCAGGTACATACAGCGCTGTATTGTCTATTAATACAAACAGCGCTATCGTACGGCAAAAGTATGTGTTGCAAATTGCTCGTTTTTCAACTTTTTACGTTTAAAACCTTTATGATGCTTATCTAAAAATTTATATTTAAATATTAAATGCAAATACTTTATTATTAATGAAATAAATAAATAGTAATAATTAATATAATAATAATAATAGTAATAATGTATTTTCGATTCAAGCGTTCATTTTTCTAAAAAAATAAATAAAGAAAATGTCTATATTCCTACTGCGGATCACAGCTTTCTACCATTAGTACTTATGGCAATAATTAGACTAGCTTTTTACTTTTAACCTGCTTTATTTCGTTAACCGCCGGTCAAATTCGAATTGTTTTTATTATAATAATGTTAAAGTTATACCTTATCAATTTGCAAGCAGTAAATGCGATCGAAACCAACTTTCTTATTTATACGGAACATCTTTAAACGATCTAGAATTTATGCAAAGCCTGCTTCCTACAATTCAATATGTAATTAAGGTTAACACATCTATGTATTTATTAATAACAGGTCGCGAAGGAAGTTACTACATTAAATATTAATGTGACATCTTTAAAAATACCTTTGTATATTACACTACGTACGAAAAGCTTTATAGACGCTTGAGCAGTACAAAAACCGCGAGCAATCTTCCGAAAACTCAATTTCTCGCCATAGTTCTCGCCAGGAACCACTTCGCCGGTATTACACGCAGCAGCGTCTTGTTGCTTCCGTATCGCATCCCTTGACGGCTCCTTCCATGAATCACCTCCGTCTATTTCTTGCCCTCGCAATAAAATATCCTATCAGAAATGCCTGTTGGCTGATACATAATAAAGGGAGCTGTTAAAATATGCCCCTATTTCCAACCCTGCGATGCGGAGAGGCCGCATCCGCCACCTATATCTTATAATCAAACCAGCCCGCACTTTATTATTTATTCATTAATTAATCTATGCTTTCGCACCGGCACTGCCAACACAACAAACCGTTACTTTGCGTTCGTCCCATCCCCCCGACGGCAACGACGGTCGGCTGGCGGTAGCATTCGAGCGGTGTTCGCTCCACAAATAACCCCCCAATCGACGCCTCCCTCGTGGCTACCCGTTTCGGGATAAGCATCGATCATTCCCCCGTACGCGTTCTGAGGTAACGTATTACAAGTTTATTTGCTCGAATAAAGCGGGTTGCTTACTTCTTGTCGGTTAGTTTTTCCATAAAATATCACTTTGAAGTGGTAAGGAACGACTTCTTGATTAAAAAGCATTCGTAAGTTTAATATAGCTCGTTTAAGACTAAATAAAGTTTTTCTCGTTCTACTAGATGTTGATGGTCATACTTCTTGTCTAAAAAGAACGTTATCGATAGAAATAGTGTAAAATCAGTTGAATCAGTTGAGGGGAGGAAGGGGGGGGGATGAACGCGTGGGTCAATCGAAAAAATTTGATCGACTTCAGATTATTATCTGTGTACAAACCAGCGGGAAATTTTTTGATTGCACACGCATTCGATCAAACAAATAAAAAAAAGAAAACAGCCGAAATCAAAATTATTAATACGTCGAGTATCATAAAATTCAAATGTGAAATCGTATCTTGATCGCTCCTCATTTGTTTCTCCGTTCGGAACGCTTTTCGAAAAAACGGACCAGCCGTGGAAGCAATATATTCTTTTATCAGCTCTGTCCAGTGCTGAATGCGTGCTTCGCATCGCTGAACGTTCAAACCTTTCGCCGAAAAGCACGTCGCGTCATGTGCGAGCGAGCGAGATCCGTTTCGCCTGGAAAAACCCCCTTTCGCGCCCTTCCGATATACCCACTTGAAATTTATTATGTTTGGACGGTGCGGAGGTCGTCGGCGCATTGATAAAACACTTTTTAATTTTTTCCCTATTTGTTTTCGGGTCATTAGCGGATCCGTTTTTAATTCGATGCGTTCGGCGGTGGCCGGCCGCGTTTTGGTCACGATTCCATACGATTTATCGGTTTTCACCGTTTTTTTTTCCACCGAGCGAGAGGAGGGCCGGGGGGGCTGAGATCAAAGCGGCTGCTGCCTAAAATGCACGGTCACATTTGTGCATAGATGGTGCGGTCCATCTATCTAGACACATGTGTTTCGGGGACTTGTTTGAACAAGGCGACACCGTCATTTTTTCGTATCGTTTCGCGTTGTGAAAAGTACGAAAGCGCGTTGTACATGTGACATGAGCTAACACGAACCTATTTTGTCGGATATGTATGCGCATGAAATGCGCTGACTTCGGGTTTTCATTTGTGAATACACAAGGTAATGTGGATCCTTAAATGTACGTACCGTTGCACATATGCAACGAAGCTGAACATTTCGATGTATATTTTGGAAAAATGGAGGAAAAAATGTGAAATTTTTTTTCAAAGGACGTCCTTTGAAATATCATTACAGCCTGCTATATTTTGCTCAGGTTATTTCATATAATTTGTATTTAAAAGAATGGGAAAAACCTAAACTGTTTATTTATTTTAATATCTAAATGAAAGTAAATGGAGTATATGCACACATAAAAAAAATGTCTATACGCAAGAAAGTTAGAAATAGAATTTTTAGAGCGGACTATTTTATTAGGAGGGAGTATCTCTTATAATGTTGGCTTAATCCAACAGAGTATGTTGTTCTAACAAATGCTGCTACTAATTTAATGAGTTCTTACAACAAAATAGGTCCTTTACATCACAAATTAATTCTATTACAGGCAACCCAACGTGTTACAATAGGTTTTTTGGCAAGCTGCTGATGCAAGGGGGGTGTCTCCGATATATCAAGACAAATTGGTCACGAGAGAAGGAAGAATGCAAGTAAAACGTTTATATCCAGAGAATGAAGTTATTTTGAAAATAATGATAGCTGAACTAAAGTAGTAATATTTTAGATGAAAGCCTCTGTATTTTGGATAAGCAACGACTTTTTGAATTCAATAATATATGTGTATACATACATGTCTCTCCAGCGCTATACAGTAAAGCTAATTAAAATTAAAATAAGTCGCTACATCAGATGATAAGCTAAGAGCCGTACTGCAAATATTATGCCATTGATAAAATTATCACTCAAAATGAGAAAAGGCTTTGTGAGGAGCCACCCAGGATAGCCTTTTACGTAAGAGGAAGAGGTTTGTGGTTTTATTATAATAGTTGCAATGAGATAGGTGTCCCTTGAACATAGTCTGCACGAAAGCTGCGACTAGTGAAGTAACGCGCAACTTACTGGTAAAGATAAATCTTTCGAAAACTTTACTTCAATCAAGTTATTATTGTTATTCTTTTATGATCATTAAGATTTATAATTATTCTCTCTTATTAAATCCAACGAAATCTCAGCTCTTCCAATAGTAAAAAACAGCGAAGGAAGGGAAACAACACTGACACATTTCGTTGCCGAGATCAGATTTCCAACTAAATAAAAGATGCATACTTTCATCTAAGAAAATCGGTCTCTTCTAAAGAAAAACATTTAAAAACCTACTATGTGAAGCCTTTATTTTTCTTCAGTTTAACTATTGAACGCCGCTGTATCATTCTACTATCAATACAGTCATTGCTTATACACATTACTCGTTACATACACAGTATTTGAAAATTCTAATACATTTCCTCAAATTGGGTAGCGGTTTCGTTTGAAAGCAAAACGAGATGCTAAATGTTGTTGCTTTGTTGCACGTGACACCCTATTTCTCACATATATGTGCGAAACAAAAACCGTTCCCACACTAAGATAATTTAACCTAAAATTCACAAACAACTCTAATTCAACCTCATTAACCCGGTTCCGTCGTCCGTGTTAAAGCCCAGAAATGCGCCATAAAAAACTTTCACGAGCGCGATCTTAAAATCCACGCATACGGCTTACGTACCTGCACGTACGGCGTGCGTTATAAATACGCCGTCTAAGGAATACGATTCGCCGATTGCAGTTGGAAGTAGGAAAAGCTCGGCCTCCGTGCGGGTCGTCGGTTGTTAAAAAGGGTTAAAAGGCATACGGGGGATGGTACCCCCGAGACATTCGGCCACATGTATCGACGCTTCTACGGACCGGGAAAAAGAAACTTTTAAATTGGGTTTTACTTTAACCAGTGGGCCGAGGAGGAATTAGTTCTGGCCAGAGAAGATTTATTTGCCATTGGGTAATTAAAATGCGGTACCCCTTGCTTTCCTAAGATAGGGAGTCGGGTTTAATGAAAAAAGATGCGACGTGGTCTAATCGAATATTCTGATTTTGGGAAATTTATGGTGATTGTACCTTGATTAGATCTTTCTCAACATAGGAAGTTCTTTTGTCGTGGATATCTTCCTGTTGAATGTAAGTTTCCTTTAACGGGAGCAGCTTATACATTAGAATGCTTTATGAAAATTATTCGGTGTTCAATAGCCATGATAATATCAAGTTGAACGGTCTAATTAAAAGGAATCTTATGGCTGCGATATATTTGCAAAGAGAACTACCAATTTATCAAACACTTCTGCACTCATTTGTACTCAACACGAGTGTATATGAAGACCCAACACGTAAACATAGGAAAAAAAAATGAATCACTTAAGCAAACAAAATTCTCGTTTATGTTTAGTAACTTTCTGTTCATCAAATGACGCTGGAGATATATTTGTTAAGTCGGAGGATAGTGTAAACAGCGGTGCAAGGTAAAGAAACACTCGTAGCAACGTTGATGATCTCGAATGGTTAGAGACATGCCCATTTTTTCTCTTCACGTTGCTCCTCAATCAATATCATGATTATATTAATATACAATTAATTTGATTGCTGTTCTTTCAGGTATTTTTTTATGAACTTTCTGTTCGACAGATAATTTAATTCGAATTTTCTAAAACTCGAACTGAATATTGCGATGGGAAAAATTTCATTAACCATCTTCCGTGTCGCGAACGATCAACAAAATTCCGTTTCTAGAAAGCGCGGATCGCATGATGCTTTTCTCATAGTTCGGGAAGATGGAAATCAACTGGGAGACATTCCATCTTAACATCTCGTCTTATTTGCGAAACGTGACGGATTGTCATGCAGTGTTACGATAAATATTTTAACAGATCAATATAGATGTCAACTGCGGTTCTGAAGCGGCTAAGAGAATTACATGCTCTTCCTCCCTTTTACGTGCGCGCGGTTAAATATTGAGTAAATCGTTTACTTTATTCGAGAGTACATGCAATGCGGAGAAATAGAGAAGCAACAAGGATACTATTAGAAGAATGTCAAAGTCTGAGAGGAGGAAATCTATAAAGTCCTTGTTGTAATTTCAGTGTTTTTTCATTAATCCTAATAAGCCTTAAGATTGTTAATTTTTAAAGAAGATATTTGAATATTTGATCTGCTTATGTTTCTCATAAAGACAAACAAAAAATTTGTGGTGAACATTCATGGTAAACAATGTTTATTGCTTCTTCAAGTAAGTACTGCTGTGGTGATTTGGGAAGTAAGAATGTGAAAATTGAAAACATTTCCAAAAACTGCTTTACTTCCAAGATTCTCGAAAACAGCTAAATTGTATTTTTAAGTATCTATTCAGCTTTCTTCTTTCTAGAAGAACGCTTCTTTGGGCTGCTGAACGAGTAACGCCTACTACCTGAGCAGCACATTGGCAACTGCCTTAGCTGCATCCGTTGGAGTTCAAGTTTTTGGAAAGAAAACTAGAGAAGTTTTCCATTTCCAATACGTCAAGATATTTAGCTCCGAAAATAAACACAAAGCATACATTTTTTCGATGATCGACCACAAATTTGTTGACAAAACGTTTTCTGGCAAAATGCCAAACAAAAACTCTCAATAACACGATAATACAATTTTTTTCATATCCAGTTAACCGGCTTAAATCGAAGTTCGCCCATTTTTCACCTAGATTATTCATTTTAAAAATCGATTCTATCTTTCTTTATATCGTTTGGAAAGAGCAACGTTCGTAGACAACAGTTAGGGTGAGATTTTTGCGCTCTTTGTTTTACCAGCGCCGACGCTAATAAATCTCTTCGTTTAGGCAAAAGCGACCGGAAGAACCGTCTAACCGAACGGGACCGCAACCGCGAACAACACCGCCGTAGTAATCCGGGCTTCCGAAAAACATCGCTGTTCCGTTCTTTATACGTTTTCAGGGGGAGGAACGATCCTCGGTTAATCTTTAATTTCCCTTTCAGTGACCGTCGCGTTTCGATACTCAGGAACTACCGGACGACTGAACGACGATAATTTTTAACGTAGGTAAAATGCGAAGCGGATATTTACTTTAAAATTTATTTTTCCATTGCTGCAACGCTCCGAATCAAACTGCCATTGCTTCTCTTCAACACAAGAATTAAAAGTAATCTATGAATATCCGTTAATTCAATGCATTTGAAACGTCATCGTGTCGGATCTTTGGACGAGATAAACGACATTTTCAATATACTTTTTCAGTTATCTGTGTATTTATGGTAATACTATTGTAAGCGTATGATGTAAGCACAACAACGCCAGTAATATATAAAGTCGAGAAGAAATATCACGCAAAGGATTAACCCATGCATAACATCGAAAATAAGTCGTCCAACGTTACACAGAAATTGAAGAACCAATAACTTTAAGTAAGCTTTGTTATATTCTTTGTTTAATTGCATTATTAGCTTTACCTTTGTTTCGGATATTGTTGACGCTACGTAAAAATCCTTATTCGTAGAAAGGAACGAGATTACAAGACGCTAATGGTGACGAGTCAGTATTTCATTTGAACAAGACATGGATGAATGAAGGACAGAGAAAAGAGAAAACATGGAATAATGTAAGCGTTACTATTTCGCTGCAAGTTTTATTGAAGGTTTGTCAATCCATATCAGAAATCCAATTGCCAGAGAAGGAAGGTTTATCACTAGAGATGACAAAGGCAGGTGGAATTATTCTCTCTTTGACCTCTTGAACCACTTTCATCATGTTCTTCTTTCTCTTTACTTCGTTCTTGGTTTCGTAATTCGAGTGGGGGCATTTCCTGTTGTCCTGTTGTTGTGAAGGTGTATTTTATCAAGAATTTTCTTGTTACTATTTGCCTGTACGAAATGTAAGATATTTATTCATTATTTAGAGTATTTCAAATTGACGTTCATTCTAAGCCATTTTTCTTTATTCATTTGCAAATCAACGTCGATCAAAGTGAAAAGATGAAAAACGATAGCATCAAAAAGGTATCGTTCCTTAGCAAAGAAAATATTTCGGAGGGAAGAATTTAGAAATAATAAAAACTTATTTACAAACATGCGCTATCAAATAGTGGAAAGGAAGCGACGGTGCCTTCTTCCTCTTCCCTCTTATTCTACGCCAGTTTTTTTTTATATTTTTCCAAATAAAGTTAGTCGCGTATTAATCTTTGGGACACCGGTCACGGAGAGAGTGAGAGAATTATTTAATAATCCACTCGACGGCGCGTTTCCAGCAGTCTCCTCATGGTGGCTCAGCCGAGGCAACGCTCCCACTCTCCCGGACCTTAATGAAGAGACGGCCGTTTTAACTTTTATTTATCGGTATAATATCTGACACACCGGGCCGCGGTGGCGGAGGAGGAGGGGACGACCGGGCGTTAGATAACTTTTCCTCGTGTCCTTACCCCTTCCAATACCTTTCGCGCGACTACACCCTCTCCTTTCCTACCTACTACCTAACTTATCCATTACGGCTTGATGTAAAAACATGTCGCTCATTACCATTTCCTACCCACCCCACACCTTCCTCTCTCTGTCTTTCGCCCAGCTCCTGTTCCTCCCGCGTCATCCGCCACCGGCGAATAAAAACCATAAATCCAGCACATTACTACTGTGTGTTGCAGGTCACACGGAGAGAGAGCACCATTTCTCCCGTATTCTTCTTATATCTCTGCCTAATTAGAATTTCTTTTCATTACCCGCTCTCGCCGAGGACATTTATTAGAGGTTTACTATGTCTTTTCTTTCGGGTAAGGGAGAAAGAGGGGTGGTATGGAGGAGAAGGAGGAGGAGCAGCGGATTCGGAGGGATAAGTTAAGTCCGTTGTTATAAATTAATATGCAACCTCTGATGTGTTGGTCGCCGGTGGGAGGAAGTAAGCCCACCATTGTCTTAAATGCATAGGTGTACAAATTTTCCGCTTCTTTTCCCTCTCGAGTCGATATCCTGATTTTCTTAACTCCGTTAGCTGAGAAATTAGGATCTTCATATTTTCTATTTCATTTTTCCGAGATTTATCGCTGTTTTTATTGACTTTTCATGATAATTGGACTTATTTGGAGTGATCAAACAAATTCGAAACGAACGAATATTAAAAATGGAAAATTGAGGAGCGTTCATGCGAAAGCAGGCATGTCCATCTTAGGTCGAAATTTGGTTCGATACGGCTTCGTAGTGTTCTTAATCGTTTTTATCATCTACAGCCAGTCTAGATTTAAGTACAATTTCATCGCAGCAAGCGTATAAATAAAGACAGAAAAGAAAAAAAGAAATACTTGAGACGTTGAACGTGGAAAAAAGCAACATAGAAACATTCGTAAACAAATTTTTCTTGTATTGAAGAACGTTTCATTTAAACACATTTATTCTAAATCTGGCGATGATGAGCTGCGGTTCAATTGTAAGTTGCCTAACATATTCAATGGTACATCACCCAGAAATTCAACAGAAATGTATAAATAATAGAAAGACTAAATGAGAATAATTGTAAAAATTTTAGAGTTGACTACGAAATTCAACAGACATACCTCATGCAATCTTTTTAGTGGCGAAAGTGCGGAAGACGATCTATCAAATAGAAAAAGATGCAAACGATTATACATAGAAAGGTTCCAAGGTATCTGTTTTACAGACGATCGAACATACCATGAACATTCGAAATGGTACCGCACCAATATTTAGCAGATATTGACATTTGAAAATCAATTATTTCATTTCAGAAATATCCATCTTTGATAAATCCATCTTCATTATTCGAAGGCTGCGTTTTGTAGATATGATATTTTACATGACTTCCTGAAAAAAAAAGTGCCAAAGAGGGAGATCCGAAGGCCTAGTTAGCTATTCAATTATTTTTCTTCCATCGATCCATTCAACTATTTCCGTACTTTCAGCAATTAGGAAAATCAATTATGTTTAGGAGAAGTTGCATGTAAAGTTCGTCTGTAAATTTTGTAATATACTAGCCCAGAAACTTTTTTTTTTTTGGAGATAGCTGTAGTGTAGTGTAGACAATAGAAAAAGTTGTGCACTCTTACATGCAAGCTAAGTTCCGAAAGCAAAAGCAAAGACATACATTGATCTCACTATCGCCGAAATCAACTCGCCTGATGATAAGCTTTGAACAAGTTTCAAGCCTCAACATGAAGACGGTGTTATTGGTTAAAAATATTCATGCGTTGAAAGATACTTTTGAAAATTTCGGCAAAGTTGGACGTTGGGTGAATGCTTAACAGTCGTTTGTCTCAGTCGATGTTAGTGGTTTCTATAAAAATGGAAACAATCGAATATCGACAATTCGATCGGTCGAATCGAATAACACGCCTACGCAAATTAAAGTCGTGATGGAGGCTGTGTGCAGGGATTCTGCATCGTCATTTGCCGCGGTGATATTTGGAGCAGCTGAATTTAAAGGTGGTCTTACCAGCTTGGATGAGAATTAACGTTCGGGACGGCTAAAAATTTGGAACCACAACCGACAACATCGTAAAAGCTCACCAAATGTTACTAGACGCCGTCGAATAAGGTTCTGAGATATGGTAGATGCTACGGGGATCTCGGCAAAATGCGCCTGTTGCACATTGATTGAAGAAAGCAAACGATATATTGGATACCGTGCATTCGAATGGACATTTCCATTAAATAAGCGTTGATTAATAACTGTAGGTGTTGTCACTGGGATACTTGGACGAATCGGATCCAGAAAAGGCTCAGCCTGTACCTTCGGCAGGGAAAATGATGCCGACAGTCTTTGCCGTGAATTTGGGCTAATAGAATATCCTGCAATAAATTGCGGGAAAACGGCTGCTTAAGACCAAGACAACGCGCGACAACTTAGAGTTAAGTGATCGACATGGCAAGAATTCACGAATTGGGATTTGAATTGATAGACCACCCACACTAGTTACCAGATATAGTCCCCAGCGATTTTCTCCTGTTTCTTAAGCTTGGAGTACGGAGATTCTTGTCGAATGAGGAGGCCATGTAAATGTTTATCTTGTAGAACAATATGCCAATTATTATTTAGGTGGATTAAAGACGTGGAAGCAACGCTGAGAAAGGTGCATAGGCTTATAAGTATTTATTTAAAGCATTTTCACGGCGTTTAATTTCTATACGTTACAGTTCATAACTCGTTGTAGTGGTCATAGCACCTGTTTAACAACAATTGCATATGTCCTAGTGTAATAGAGTTTTCATATACATGATATCAATATTAGTTAAATGTATGTATACGGGAGGAAAAGGATCCCGAGAAATACATCCTAAAAACTACGATTTTTAAAACAAAACTGGTTATTAAATAAATAAGATAAGAATATCAAGATTAAGTACTTAGCATTTACTTTAACTTGCTAGTTGATAGACAGCTTTATATCTTACACTCCCACCCATATCGTTGCTTCTCGCGGAGTGGGAAATTTATTTTATATTCGCCCGGTACCAACTAGAAGTCGCCTCTTTTCCGTTGTAATGTATTCAACGTGGACTCGCAAAACTTTGCTAATATAACACGAGATTAAGACGGGACAAACTTCTGATACACGAGCTGTCGCTCGAGCATGGGAAACGGAGTGAAGGCGGATGTCGTTACACAGGTCCACCTTTAACAATGTCTCCTATAATCCGTTGTTCTCTTTTGTATGTGTAATATCTAGCATGGATTAGCAATTCTAATGACATTAACTTCCTATTATGAGAAAGATATTAAAAAAATAATTTGTAAGATATAGATATTAAATTTAGTACGTTTAAAATTTAATTTGTCCGAGAGCAAAATATATACAGAATTGTCAAGAGTACTCCCTTTAATAGATACTTGCTGTTATGATTTTGTTGTGTTTAATTGATAACAATGATCAATAAGTCTATTATAGATGGCATATGTAACAGAGCAGAGCACTTCTTAAGGTCTTCTTAAGATTCTTGGGCGACATGAAAGCACCACCAAACAGAAAGAAGTGGCTCTTCTCTACGAAGCACGCATGGAATTTTCCTTCTTGATTGAGACCCATTCTGTGTCGGTGTTTAATTAATCGTGCTTTAAGGAAGTGCAATGATCAATTTTTTTAGCAATTGGGCTCGAATAATGTTCTCGCATGAGATAAGCTGTTGGGATTATTCTAGGTTCAAATAACTTTTTGTTCACTTACACTGTATTATATGCCAATTGGAGATTCAGCTCACAATGAATTTTGTTCAGTAGTTCAGATTGTTGAGAAATTCGATGAAACAAGCCGAAAACAACATTTTGTTTTCTGCTCAGACACTGCTCCCAAGTTTGTATCCAATACCTAGTTTGATATTCTGAAAATTTAGAGTACCGAACAATTACTACCGTTAACATCGGAAAAGTTCATCAAACAATGGTAAATGACTGTAGAATTAATGCTGGAGAGATAGCAGTAGTAATGGGCTTCTTGAAAAGAATGTGTCTGTGTCCAAAAAAGGTACTTGTGACCAAAGGTTAAATCTCAACTTTCATTACACACGCAAGTACCTAAAGCTTCTTTGAAACCACAATAAATCATGATTCGAAGGAGCCTTCTAGATAATTCCACTTTTTCACTTATGCTAACACGTAAAAAAAAAATTAAACTTCGGTTTCAACTAAGGCAAATACAGCAATTAAGCGTCAATCGACAAATAGAGAGTAGCCATAAACAACAGCAGAAGCACTACATCTGTACACCTAATTCGCTTAAAGAAACCTCTCCTCTCGCAAACGACCGTTCTATAGGTATGGGAGTTACACCATTACCCGTGTTCCTCCCGCCTGTTTTAAACTGACATTATTTAAAGTTGGCCCGTATAGAAATATTTCGCAATTTATGGTTTGCGAACCCGTTGCTCCTAATTGCTGTCTGTGTCGTCTAAGCCTTGCAAAACTTGCCGCCTCGCTACTCACAGGAGTACGGGGCGAGACGAGCGCTTGAGGATGGGTACGACGATCTGTCGGAAGCATGAGTGGTCTTCCGTTGCCCAGATGAAGTAATTATTTTCTATCGTTCTATTAATGTAGAAGATGGGGATTTTCAACTTTCTACGAGTGTTCTATTAGCAATATTAAGGTTTTTTTTTTTTGCCGCTGTACGCTATATTTGTAGTAGAAGACTCTAAAAGTTGAAATAATTTTTCTTGATATCAAATTGGGAGGAAGTGTTGGTGTTGATCAAAAACAAAACATTAGTTGAATAGTTACTGACAGCAGGCGCAGAGACGATTCGGTCCGGAAAAAATAGATTAAATTACTTCTACTGCCTCAAAATGGCGTCAGCACTAATTTCGATTTTGAGAAGAAAAAATTGCACGAGGCCAAGTGTGACGAGTAAGGCTGAAGGAGAATACTCATCTGACTTTTGGCGCAAAAGTGACAAAATTGACAAAGTACAGCGGGCGGGGGCTTATTGTCCTAGTGAACTTTAATTTCTTTTTATAATTCTTTAAAATGCACAATTCTTACTAAAATCGGAAAACTCACCGAGCATCACTTTGAGATAAAATAGACGTGCTATTTTGGGCGTAGAAATTCCCTGTCCATACTCTGTAACGATTGAATTTTGGTTTAAATGTTGTAGCCGTTCTGTGCATTAGATTGTATTGCATTAGCCGTTAGATGAATTGTTGCCTTTGGTCTCGTTGAAGAAGTTATCCGCAAACGTTTGCATGATCTGTTATTCGGTCAATAAACGACGAACAATCCTAGTTGCAATTTCATGAATATTCAGGTTTTCGGTAAAAAAATATCATGTCACAGACAAACGACGATTTGAACGCATCGAATTCATGATATTCTGAACATAGGTTGAAGTCGAGGGCTTTATGCTGTTCAAGGATTATTTTTAATCGATTGTCGATTGCTTTTGGATACGGTGCAGGGCATCGCAAAATCGGTAAGGTTGTTTCAAGAGTTGAAGCGTTTTCGTAAAGGTTTTCTTTAGTTTCATAAAAAAATTTTGCGTTGCATCGTTGTTCGTGCTGAATATTGAAACCTTCCACTCAAATAACGATAACACGAGAATTGGATGAGATCAGAAAACATTCCTTTATGCCGGACAGACCTTTTCACTTTTTGAAATACGTTTTATTTTAAATATGAGCCCGAAAAAAGGGGAGAGCGAGTAACTATAATTGTTAAAAATTGTAAAGTTGTTGTACTAACGGCGATTGCAATAGATCCAAAAATATCTTCTGAAAAGTTCTCTTAAGGCTATGGAATATCTCACGATGTTGGAGAATATGCCTGCCCTGCTACTAATTGGTTTCTATTAAATTGAAAAATATGAAAGGACCTATCAGAAATTTTGTGTCGGAGAACCACTTTGCAGAATAGTGACCCATCGTACATCTATAAACAAAAATTCTCCTCAAAAAAAAAAAAAAACAAATTTGGTTATCAAATATGAATCATGGTTGGTTTGTTCTCTTCTTGATATAAAATGATTGTCAGATGTTACGCCTTTTTCTAAGGCGCATCCTCATCGAGGTTTTCAACTGTCCTAAACTAAATGGCTTATTCCGTATAGATCGTGCTATAATCCAATGACATTCACTTAAGACAAGCGCCTTCAAGCATCTTAACGTTGGTATATACGCCAAAAGACATTAATAGAAATGAAGTGGCGACATAAATAAGGGAGCAAATTGTGAAGAAGTTTAATTTAATGCGAAACGTATACTATTATATCAGCGAACGGCGGGTGGGCGTACAGTCGGGTCCGCTACCGAAAAGCGAACACGGGGTCCGGAGGGGGCCGGGCGAGGGTACCGTTATATAATAGCCTTCGTGTTGCACTGACAGATATAATGGAAGTTTGAAAATTTCGGGACAGGTGTTGCCACCTTTACCCCGTATAAAGCGCGCTACGATGACACTTTTAAAGAAATTAAGGGGTGATGCCGGTTATTCGGCCCCGGCGGGCATCCTCTCCCGCCTCACCGCCCCCTTCGCCCGGCCGCAGGTTGCAAGGCGTCACGGCACTTGATCGTATAACTCTTTAAGAAGCGTCGTCTCCGACAACCCCTTTTCCCTTAAACATTTAGTTCGATGAAGTTGGCGTTTGGGGTGGCGGAGTTAAAAAGATCAAACGTTTAAGGGATGCTTGCGGACGGATTAATTTAGGCGGGTAGTAGCGGGAAACGAGAGTCGTAAATAAATAAAAAATGAGCGGAATCGGAAAATTGTAATGAGTAACGGAGTTAAGTACTGCGGAATTTTGAAATTTCGTCGCGGACGAGGTCGGAACACTTTTATTTCGAAATTGCTTATTTATTTTATCGGGCATGAAAACTTTGGTGACCTAGAGCATGCATTTATTAATTTTCATGTCTGTATTGGCAAATAGAAAAATTCTTAACATCCGTGGGTTTTTGGCCAGATGTACAAGGCGCTCCATCTGAAAGCGTATCTGTAAATACCTAAAGAAGTATGAGTACATGTACAGGGCCACATGCGCTCTAGCAACTCTATAAACGAACCTGTTAGATAGTTGATTTAGACCTTTAGCAAGTCAATCGTATTCTAGTGGTAGAACCGCCTGTTAATAGGAGTTATCTTGTGTAAGCCTTGTTGGTAAACTAACTTTGGGACTCTCTGCAAGTCAACACCATTATTTCTGTTCTTCTTACAATTTTTTTCTATTTTTCCAATTTGTTGGTGTCACCGAGCGTTCGATCATCATCGTAGGTGAAATTAGTTGCTATCTTTTGCGGCTCTTTCTTTTTCCTTTTTCTCTAATTTCTTACTATTTCGACAATATTTTCGGTGACAATATAAATGGAATGTCATATTATTCTCATCAGAAGAAGAATTTGAGTCTTTTTTTGTTGTTCTCCGTTACTCCTTCATTCTTTGTTTTTTTGATTCGCAAATAGACGTAAAAGTAGGATAGAGAAGGCATGGCAGAGTACGTATCTTGCCTCCTCGGGATATTACACAGTTATATTTTTATAGTACAGTAAATATTTGAAACAAACGAAGCATCTGGGGAATTTTGTAAATAATTTAGTATTTTGGGTACAAAAGACGTAGAAAATTTTTTGTACTTAAAAAAAGTGAATATTTGTTTTTTGGTCAAGCATGTGGATATTAAACCTAAAAATTTATTGTATTTTTTTGTTTTATTTTCACTGCCTAATTTTCTCATTGTTAAAACAAATCATGTCCGGAATGCTAATTTAATAGCTCGATAATTTGCAGTATCTATTAAGATAATTATCATATATCACGCATAATAAAAAGTGTTAATAATGTAGCAGAGTTATAAGACGTTTAGAGATATACGCGGCAAGAAGGTGTGGTATTCGATGGTTGCAACAGTTGCGAAATCTGGTATTTTTTTTCATTTAATAGGAAACTATAAATTACAAGTTCAGTCTTATTAATACCCGAAATACATATTTTGCCGATATGTTAACTTACCTACACTATATATACCTAACTTACCTGCAATAAATTAGCTCCTTGTTGTTTTCAAATGCCCCGTAAGGGGAGCTTCTAGCAGGCAGTTGCACCACTAAGACTCCTTTTGTGCCCATTACAGCTACTAAAGTGTTTGACTCGTTGACTGTTAGCGCATGCGGTGTGAATAATGGTGGCCGTTGAGGTAGCAGTGACTGAAAAGAAAATAACAGTTATAAAGGGAGCAAATTGCTATAAATTAAAAAGTAATTATTATGAACGGGGATTGTCTTAAGAGACTCCCCGGAAATATACAATGTAACTGCGCATGCGTTGAATATATTTCTCTAAATTTCAGTCAAATTACACGCTCAGTTGTTGCTTAGCATCTGTTTGCATCGGGTGTCCTTGGAAAAATGGAAGAGGAAGAGCTAAAAACTGCAACTTTTCGAATTCACGTTAGAGAAATACCAGCTGCAATGAGTATCTAGGAAGATGTGTTCGTCATATATTGATTGAAGACTTTAGCATGAAAGAGATAACAGCGCGTTAGGTGTTGCGCTAGTCACTCAGAATCAAAAACGCGCATTGGAATGAACATGTCCAACAAGCGGCGTTGAAGCAGTTTAAGCGAGTTTCGATGTCGATTAACTTGGATACATCATTACACACCTAAAGCTAACGTATAGTCGATACAGCTGATTGCAAAGGGGGAATCAGTTCGGAAAACGGCGGAGACTGTTCTATCAGGTGGGAAACTGATGAGGATTGCTTTTTTTTTGGAATAACTATGGAATTATGCTAATCGACATATCTCGCACCGCCACTCGACAAGCTGAAAGCAGAAATTGTAAAAAAAATTGGCCGTGTGTGAAAAGAGAGAAAGCTTTCCAAATTAATAGGCCACTCATCCTATTTATCCCGTTCTCTTTTCTAAGCTGAAAGTATCACTTGGAGAGCAAACATTTCTTTTGGACAACTATAACGATCGAAAAGAAAAATCTGAATGTTTTGTAAACGTTGTGGACACGTGTAGCGCCCTATTATGAGATGGGAAATACTGACAAGCCCAAATGTAAGAACAAGCTCAACATGACTGCTAGCTGAAAGAAACTTTATTTTAAAAGCACATCGTTTCTGCGTTGCGATTATGTAGAAGCAGCTGATATTTATGTGAAGAGCTTTTTAAATATATTGAAAAAGCCATTTTTAATATTCGAGTTACTTGACGTTGTAGAAGAAGCTTGATTTTTTTAAATCTTCGGTAGCTGAAAAATGCAGTGTTTGGAAAAAATCGTGGATATTGGAAGGTTATGGAAGCACATCCAACTTCCCCAATATCAGCTCCGCCCCAACATAATTACACGGCTCTATTTTTACCGCCGTAAGGGACAAAAAAAAAAGGAAAAAAAAGAGATAGCCCCGCGGCTTCGCAAAATAGCTATTAGTTAAACGGAGTTCGGTAAGGATAATGGCTCCTTTGACTTCTTAGATGGATTTTTTAATATAATAATTTCGATAATTTATAAGAGAGATGGAAGAAGACGACGATACGGAACCGGGGCACGCGAGTGGGATAGAAGAGATATATAAAAGAAGGAGCCCCGGAGTACGGACCGATTTAAATTAGGCAATAACGGAGATTAAGACGCAATCTCGTGAAAAATTTCCTATAATGTTAATGTTCCTATCGTTTGCTCGGCTACCTTGTTCGGTACCTACGTTGCGCGCGGGTCTCTCTCCTCTCTGATCATTTAATTATGATCGTTTTATTGCGGCCGGAATTCTTCGTTGGAACGTTTCCCGAGGAAAAAAATGGTAATTGGATCTTGATAAATTGCCATTAATGTATAACGGTTATTTCTTAATCTTAAGACGGGATTGTAATCTTGCGAAATTTCAGTCTATAATTTATAGATGAGAATTTTTCAAATGCAGGACGATACGTCTCCGAACCCCTTGCCATTATATATAAAAAATTATATCGTTTGACGGTAGAAGAAAATTATGTAGTCTCGATAATATTGGAGAATTTCATTCGAGAGACGTAATTTCCCGTTCAAGTTTGAAGGATTTGAGTAGGTGGTAACCACTATATACAGGATATTTGACCTATCGACGTATATCTGGAAGGAAGTGGTAGAAATTGCTTAATCAAATATGCCATTATCGAAAATAAGAGTGAAATTAGAAAACAGAAAAACTTTGGATGCCCTTTCTATCTTAGTTTTATGGCTAACTCTTTTTTTTTACGTTTATTTATTTGTATCATTGATAGAACATTGATAGAACATTAACTATAAAGTTAACATTAAAAGTTAACTTTATAGTTAACTTCTTTGTTTAGAATAGCAATAGCATTAAAATTAGAGGTCTTGTCTATAAAAAGTGCTTATTAAGTCTATTTGGATTGTCCAATATCAAAATTATGGATCATTAACTGGGATTTGATGAAAAGAAAACATTTAGAACTGGGAGCTGCATCGAGGCGAGGCTTCTGCGAAAGAATTTCGAATTATAACTCCCAATCACAACATTCATTATTTGGTGAAACAAATTCGCATAAACTAAAAAATTGCAATTTTAATCAAATAAAGTCATACATAGGTCTCGGATGAGAGACTCCATTAGGAGAACAGTAACTCGGTATATTCTGAAATTTTGCAGCTCCTTGATATTACTCCCATTAGAAGTTCGAACTATTCTAGTTTTCAGTTCCTTAAATCTCCAGGACTCTAATATTATCAAATACTTTAATACTTATATAACTCCAAAGAACAAAAAGTCCAAGGGTGTGAAATCTGGACTTCTTGTTGTTCATTTTAGCGATCCAAATCGCCCAATTCATTCAAGAGGAAGCTAACTGTTTTGTAATTTTATTTGTACTATGAGGGGGAGCCTTATCGTGCTGAAAAAGTATTCTGCCATCCATCGGAGTTTTTTTGTACAGTTGGAAGAATTGCGTCAGATGGAGGTATTTTCGACTTTGTACCTTTATAAAAATGACTCAATAATATGATTTTCAACGATTCTTATCCACACGCTCACTTTTTGGGTCTCTCAAGAGAAATAAGGATTTCCTCTGGACCATACTCCAGTATTTTTATCGTTTTTTGAAGCTTCCATTAACCAAAAATGTGTTCTAGGTCATTTGCATCTTCATCAGTTCTGTTCCAGCCTAGAGCAGGTCCATTCGGGGAAAAATGACTTTGCTCTAGAAGTTGCTGAAAGTTGTGTAATTTATAGCTTTTAAATCGTTCCTCTTCAAAAGTTTTATGGCGGCTACTTTTAAAAACTTGGAATGATTCGGTACATATTCCAAAAAGTATGTGTTAGCTGGATATTTACGAGGCCCTTATGAAGAAGGATAAGCTGCTGTTTGTGTGCCTTACATGAATTGATTCATATTTTATCGTAGGTACCAAAAAAAAGTTTCCTAGCATTACGGAAGGCATCCGCGTTAACGATTCTCCAGCTTCGATCGTTGTATTTACCATCGCCAAATATTGGAGAGCGAAAATCCTCTCCATCTCCCGTACCCGCCGTCGTATTATTTGGCTAATATCTCCCACTCCGTTAAAAAGCGTAAAAAACAACTTTCACAATCTAAACTTGTTCCCTAACTAAATACACACCGCCATCGCACGGTAAATTTAAAAATTATTATACCCGAGTTCCCTATTTACAATTACAACCGCTCCTCCAATATTTTTCTTTTAATTGCCGCCGGTGCGGCTCGTATTTAGCGGGCCCGACGAAGCCCTGGAAATATCTCCAATAAATAACGAAAAACCTGGATATTAAAAGATAAAACGCGGGGCGTATAATTTTTTTCCTCCTGCTCGGCTGCTGCTTGTAGTGGTAGCGCTGCCGTCGCAGGGACAGAAAGAACGCTAATCAGAAAGGGATCGACCGCCGAAGCGGGAGGGGGCTGGACGTTAGGATCTTCGCGAGAGGAGGGGAGCGAAGAGGAAAAAGGCGGAAAAATCTCTAGAATCGGTTAGCGGTTAAAAAACGCGGCTGCAACGGATGTCCATCGATGATTTACCGCTTTCGACTTCCGGAATGAGCGCGCCGAACGATATTGAAAGAGATTTGCACAAAATATTACGAATCGGTTGTTTTGCTACGAAAGCATATTTATTTAGATGTAAAAAAATGCAGAAATCGTTTAAATAATGGTAACATCGAATGTAGGGCAGTGATAAGAAATTTGTTTTTAAAAAATAAAACGAACGACGAGATACAAGGACACAGTGAAGTTTATGGGAACTCTGCACCTTCACTATCGACAATAAAATATTAGACATCTGAATTTAACGCGGCCGTACGAGCATTTTTGATGAAGCACGTCTGTATTGTACAAACGAGTTCGCCACATCAGAAATGATTGAAAAAATTTAGGATATGATAGTGAATAATCGGAGAGGAGGTGAGGGTATCCCACTTCAACTCATTTGAATATAAAATAGATTTTCGTACTTGTGTCAACTTTAAAGTATTAATTATCGATGTTAAAGCGTAATTCAAATGATTTTTGGCGTCAGCTCATAACAACTCAAGCTCAAAAAACAGTCCAATCAGCGGGATTATCGTTTCTAATCGGCGCTAAAGACGACTAAAGCCACTTCATCGGCTAACTAAATCTTTGCTATAATCCACGTCGATTACTTTCTGAAGAGCAAACCGATCAATGTCGAGTATTATGTCAACTTATTTGAAGGTTTCAACAGTACGATGAAAGAAGTATAAGAAGTAGATGTATATTTTCTCAGGTAAAAAGAGATCATCGTGGCAACAGATTTCCGGCATCAATGAGTCATCTAATTGTCCGATCTCCGATTTCGTATCTGCGATAGGCGACATGTTGCGAAGCTAGTCGATTCGCATTTAAGCATTAGCATAGCGTACGGTGGTCGTAACAAGACAAACATTTTATGTGGTATTAAATCTTATTTGAAGAGCATCACCTTGTGAGAGCCTTCACTTGGATTTTACTTAATTTTAAATAAATATAGAAACCATCCTAGACTTCTTTCTCGCTTGTATCTCACCAAATATTCTTTCAAATATTATCGCACGATTTTCTTTATTTATAGCCTCTTATTTACTTCGAAGCTTAAATGAATTAAAAAGCAGAGTAGCACATATCGCAGAGTGTTTCCAAGAGATGATTAATAATAATTGTATGAAGAACGACATTTCTCCTTTTGTTAATTCGCTTCAACGTTTCGTAGCTGAAGAAATGCTAACTTTTTTAACGATCCCTACTGAAACTCCCAGCAATTTCGTCGTAGATATTTCTCGCCATATAAAAGTTCTCTGTCTTTAACCTCACCTTCATTTTTTCTCCTCGCGAACATTTATCCACCAATTCGAGGCGTAAAATTTTCATTAATTCCTTCCATCTGAATTCATCAAACGTTTTCAGACGCTTCGGAGTCGACGAATTACGTATAATATACCTGGAAGGAAGGCCGTCGTCAGAGCAGCGTTTGAGTTTTTTTCCGGGAGAAAGAGAACCTTAACGAGAAACAAGGGACCCGGATTTTCTCCCGGAATACAAAAAAAAAACAATTTTAAACGTACAGCGATTATTAACTGCAAATACCACCACCTCTCCTACCTTTGGCCGATCTAGCACGTCTCCGTATATTCGTCCCCTCTCTCCTACCGTTTCTTTTCCTCTATCCACCTTTTACCTTTAGGTAGGTTCCCGTTTTCATATTTAATTCTCGCCCCACAGCTTCTAGCCCAGACATTTCAAGCCTTATTAATCTCGGTGGAATATTTTCAAGAATAAAAAATTAAAACCGAAAGCATAATGTACCGAGCTGGGATGAGGTCGGTAGCAGGGATGGTGAGGAGGGGACCGTCAGAGTACCGAAGTTGAGAAGCACGAAATGCCTCTGAATATATTAATTGAACAACTTTGTGTTCCTTTTTCTTCCTGTCGGAGTACACAGGTCGCAGGACAATGGTTTTTATTGTTAATCTTGAAAAATTATTAAGTCCACCCTCTCACGGTTCGAGCTCAACTTTTCGCCAGGGCCGGATCTAGATGATTGTAAATTGAGTGAATTTAGAAAAGCAAAAAATATGTAGACGTTCATCATAATTGTCTCAAACTTTGGTGATTGGAAGCAAGGTTTAAATCTTTGATGAGTGACTCGATTAAAGGAAAGGCTTCCTTCCGGTAGAAATAAGAGGGAATGGGTGGGCTGTAATCCACTTCGATGGAACAAGATATCCTGTACTTAAGTCTGCACTCATTACTTCCTGACATCTATCGCTGAGGTAAGACCCTTTAATATTTTCTTTTTTTTAATATTTATTTAATTAATAATTAATAATCAATTTTTTCTAATATTTTTTAATATTTTCTATCACTTTCTCAAGTTTAGTTCGATGGTATATATTTAAGCCACAATTGACCCAGTGGCATTTTCGATGAAACAATTATTGCGAAACGAGAGGACCACCACGAAAACCAACAAACGTCCTCGTTTGCAATTGTCAATCTTAGTAGCATAGTTGGTTGGCTTGACGCATAGTACAATATCGTACTGCAATCAGTAAGATACACACAACCAATTGAGCTTTTCTACCGTCGAGCACTGATTGGATATAAATCAGCAAAATCAATTAAACTTTGGTGGACAATCGGAAAATGATAATAAAACTGGGCTTGGCAGTAAACGTTAAGCAAGTCGCGGTTGAATCAATTCAGTCAGTGCCGCGACGGTTGAAAATCAAACGTTGCCAAACGTTGTAGATATGTGACGTTATGATCAGTAGACAACACTGAGCCAATTTTCAGAGAATATTCGTTAATGGTTAGTGCACGTCAATCTAGATTGTTCGCCCAAAGATCAGGTAAGTATGCGAGAACACTGCGAGCCAACGTTCAGCCAAAAGTGTAGAATATTTTGCAAAGTTTTGTAAAGATTGACGCTGCCGACGTCAAGACAGGTGATCGGCAGCCAACGTTGCGTCAATCGTTAGCGTTACTAGGGTGTTTATATTAAATTTGACAAAAAAATCCGTCCGTATCAGACGATAGCTAAAATATATCGGTTGAACTATTTTTATTGTTTAAACACTCTAGCATCATAAAACAAAAACGAAGGTCTACTACCTCACAAATTTCGTCGGTCGCTAAAGGTAAAGGTATTATATATACATATAATATTTATTATTCTTTTTGTGTTATGCCTTCTAAAAAATATATTTCTTTTTGGCTGTTAAAAATAATTTTTTAGGACCGGCCTTTTATACAGGACGATTTATAATATGTGTAAACAAATTTGACATTACACGATCTTGTTCGGGATGTCATCATGTCAAATAAGAAAATATTAAATAAACATGGGTTTTAGTGTTTTTTTTTATTATTATTTTATTTTGACGCTGTAAGCCAGCTGCTTCAAATGGTCACAAAGAAAAAAATTGAAGATATCGGGGACCAAGCAATAAAACCATTACTACCAATCCATGAGCATTCAACCATTTGTAGCGAGTTGGAGAGTCATCGTTTTGAAACCACATTTATTGATGATTATGTTCAATCCCCTGAAAAAGCGTTTCATCTAGAAAAGTTAATAGCTTAACAGCTTGTGGGTTTCTTTAAAGAACATAAACGGTAATTGCGAGTCGTATTATCATTTTCTACAAACGGGCCTTCATTTGTCGATATTTTACTACTATATTCTCTTCGTTATTTACATTGATCTATTTAGCGTGACTACCTTGGTTATTACGTGGAACAACAAGCGAACCAGTTTCTCTAAGTTGTTTATGGGTATGGTCGAAAACTTTGCGAGGTTGACGCCTATCAGGAAACTTTCGAACCTTAAACATTGCACTAAACTCCTTCCATAACCTATTCATTTTTAGAGTCGTCAATTTCATTTTTAAAATGATGTACATGGGCTTTTAAATATACGCTACAAGATGATGTAATTTGCACGTATGTAATGATAATATTAATGATTTTTAGATCAATAAAGTTTAAATGCGTTGCGGCTCTGTAAATAGACAAAGTACCCATGTTTATATATTTTTTTCTGCTTAAATGCCTTCTTGAACAAGGTGCCAAAGATGTTTACACCTATTGCAATTGTCTTATTAATAGCAATTAAACTTACATGCTTAAAATCAAAATTTGGAAATTTGAGAAAAAAAACATGAATTTAGTGTTTATGATATTAATTTGCTTGTTTTCTGCCACCTCTCTCCCGTTCATAAACAACCATCTACTTATTGTGATCGATGACTTTAAGGCATCTCATAAGAACTTTTGAGAAAGATTGGCTGGTTGGAAAAATAAAGAAAATCTCAAAAGGAATTGATGAAGTGTTTTTATATTTAAGTAGTTAAAGGTCTGGTTGTCATAAAACAAAAAATTTAAAGAAAAGTTGCAAGCCAAGCTTGTTTATCCGTAGTTTATAACAAACTTTGTTTCAAATGTTAATATGCTTATAGTTAATAGATTTTTTAAGATAACTTATCCTTTTTTGAATAATCTACATATCCATTTCCTCTTCGGAAAAAATAAGTTCATAAAACAACAATATAATGAAAATCTTTAAATTAACTTGCGCATCATTTCATTTTCTTTCTTTTGAGAATTATTCTTTCTAACCAGGCAAATGATAACGCTGATACTTCGGATGTTATTGCAAATATAAATAAACATTACGAATGGAACAAAATGTCTTGACGATTAGCAGAAAAACAGAAACAAGGTTGATTGAAAATCAACAGGAGACGACTGGAAGGAACATAGACATTTATATATGATAAAATTTGGTATGTTGTAAATTGCTTTGAAGAATGGTCAAACGTCTAAGTATTTCAATTATTTGCATTTGCTTAGTCCGGCACTGGTTTTCGAAGAGACCCGGTATGACGGTTATCTCGTTTTCGCTTATAATTTCTTTTCTCTTTTAGTTAGGTGGGACCCGATTTGGAGCCGACGAAGATGGAAAATTAGACGCGTCTCTCTGCGGGGAATTTTTAAAACTGAAGACCTGAAAAATAAGTCACCATGAATTAGTCAACAAGTTTTAAAGTCGGGCAAATATAAACTGCCACTTTTTATAACGTCCGACGCCCCGACAATGCCGGCGAGTTATTTACATAATAATTTCGCTGAATCTTCTCTCTCACGGTAAGACTATAAGCACTATTACATCGTCGTTCCGATCCATCTTTTCTCCCCGTTCGAAGCGAGTTATCGGAGCGAGATGCCGCTAGTTTCGCGGGTCGCCATCGAAGAGGTTATTAATGAGTCCTCTTTCGCAATTGAAAACAATGTAGCGACTAATAGGGGGTTTCTACCGTATTAACGGCGCGTATACGGAGGACAGGACAATTTAAGTCGCACAATGGATCAGGTGGGGAGCACAGAATTAGACGACTGCATTATGAAACATTAAGGGATTAAATATTTCATTTTGAAATGCATTTTTTCTCGATGTGAAAGCTTTTAAATAATTCCAAATGAGGTAGAGGATATTGTCTGGAGTCTCTGGAATGAGGAAAAAAAGTACGTTCGAAAACAATTTCTAAAAGCTCAACTAAACGGGATTAGCAAAAAAAATCATTGGATTTTAAACCTTCTTAATTGATGGCGGCGATGGTAGCATGGGTATTGTGCAATGTACAGCTATGTGAATTAGGCACTTCAAAGAAAACCCGGTATTTTATTTCCGGTAATTCCATAAACAGATGAGGACACAAGGGATTCTAATAAGTTGATAAACAAAGATTAAAAATAGTTGCATACTGAAGGGCAAATATTTTAATTTCTTAGAGTGGTTTACTGACTCTCGAGGACACCAGTAGGTGTCCTCGAGTGACGGACGATCGAAAAGAACAGGAATCCATTCTTATGAGGCAAATAGACACAAGTCTATCTAGTCGCTGTAAAAATTTTTTTACTATTTATTTTATTATTATTATCATCTTTATTATCAATTCTCAAAATTTATGTCTTCAATAGAATTTATACATAACGAATTTTTTCACATTCTCAGAGATTAGTTTATTTTCTTGATACGAAGAACGTCTTTAAAAAACATGAAATTATTATTGTTGATTTATTAATTAGTATTATAGCAAAAAGATATTGTTCAGGGAAATGTGCAAATTGAATAATAATAGGATAAAAGCTTCCTACATGTCATGCCTATTTCTTTAGTTTGAACTGAGGACGTCGGGCCTTACCTTCTTTGTTTAAATATTTACGCTTAATAACCATATAACATTATTCATCATCTCACACAGGAAGCCTTCTAAGTGATCATTGCGTTTCATGTTATTACATTATTATATTATTAAAAATAATATCATCGAATGCTTAATCGCTTTTGTAATAAACTCTTTTACTGTAACAGGTAATTTATGTAATAGCATAAATAAAATTCAAACATTTTAAAACAATGCTTTTTATATTATATGTATATACTCAACAACGAACCGATTTGGTTTTTATAACGTAAAATTATTGAAAATTAATACATAAAATAAAATAGTCAATGATAACAATTTTTATTTCAAATATACGAATTATCTATCATAAATCTTGCTAAAAATCTCATCCTTCTCATATACTCCTCTCGATTGTCGTATTTCGGAAACAGATTTTCACACCGTTCCGTATCTTCCGGATCCAATTCGGCTAAATTAAACGCTTCATCCTGAGAGCACAGCATAGCTTTTACAGCCAAACATCCCATGGCAAATCCATATTTGCAGTACTTCTTCCACTCCATTAGGAATACAGGGAAAGGATATAGAATATCGGGATTGCTGCCCAATTGCTTGATCTGCCTTGATAATTCTCGATAATACAATTTCAGATAATGTTCCGTTTTGCTTAGAGTTTCTTCGGAAGCTGCTGTTAAGAAAACGTATGACACGTCGAAGATAGGCGATGAAGGTGATATCACTTGCCAATCAATTAACATGACATCTAGAGGACCTTTTGTATTTTCATCCTAAAATATGATTTAATACAGACTGTATTGGTGTCTACCCTCTATTGGATAGTGTGTGGCAGGAAGATAATTTCTTTTACAATTTTTTGAATATTTTTGGAGTTTTCCGCAATGTAGCGGCCATTCGTTAATATTTTCTACATATTATTTTTAGTGAATGTTTATAGAAAAATAAAAGTTTATTTTTCATCTTGCGTTAAATGGTATGGTATAAAAAATTTGTCAATGAATCGCCGTAGATTTCAAGAGATTATCAAGGCAATAAAATTTAGCGCCTCAGGCGTTCAAATTTTTTATTATCTTCCATCCACATACCAAGTAATTGCGCTGTATATGTTAACAAGAAAGAATATATTGGCAAATAAACTTACTCCATATAAAAACAACATGTTATTGCTCCACACATCACCTTTTGTTAAGATTAGGTAATCGCTGGTGTTTCTAGAACTAGAGATGGATGTTATTAAATCTTCAAATTTGCACTTGCTTAATATATCAGCGTCTTCAGTTGGATCCAGATTAGCCAAGAAATCCTTGATGCCACCACTGAATATCTTCGTAACTATCGAATTACCTTTCTCATCGTGATACAAATCACGACACTTCTCTACGAACTTGTCATATTTTTCCCTTTCTTGATCCTTGAATGCGAATGAAATCGCATGAAATTTCGCGAACGCTTCCAAGACCATCGTCATATGAGTCTCGTCCATTATTTCTTCACGGCAGTTGAAGAGTCTGTAGTCTTTCTTCTTCAAATTTTCCATTGCGATAATGTCCTCTTGCCAGGTGCCGTAACATTTCGGAGCATGTCTAAATCCATCCTTAACATCGCGATCTTTTAAAAAATTGGAATACGCTGGATAGACGCTATCATAAAAAAGGACCTCGTTCGCGAAAGCTTTATCCATAGGCATAGCGTCTGTTGATTTTACGTGCAGCATACATTTTAGGAACAGTTCGTGGATTCCGCTTGAGGTTGTGATGGTCGCGGTGATTGCCTGTGATGAATACCCGTACCCATATTCAGGCGCTAATGTGTATTTTACATCTTCCGTAGGATGTAAGTCATGGTTTAAGATTATTCCATCGATAAGTTTCTTAACACTTTCACTAACATAAAAATCGTTTGGCATTTCTTTTTCTTTTTGATTAGTTCCAATAGCTTACACTCTAACAATAGTAAAAAGTGTTTCTGTATTCAGAATACGACTGAGATCCCCTCGCAGTATCCATCTGGTCTTTGCTAATTTCCCCTACCTTACTCATCTCTATTAATAAATATGTATATCCGGATTGTTCCATGTAATTCTTTTGCAACGCTTTTCAACGGCGCGCATTTAGATATAGATGTACATATAAACAGTCGGTCTAGTCCACTGCTCTACGTTGTTTGCTTTCTAGTATTTCGCAATGTTCCTACTGATTAGAGTTTTATTCAAACAATCTGGTGATTTGGAGTTTTCGACGTTTTTTTCGTCGTTACTTTAGGAGTGAGTTTAACTTGTTTATTGAATGTTATCGATCTATATTTATACTTATTTATTTCCGTAATCTTCGTCTATCTTTATTTTATTCGTAAACATGTTTGTTGCTGTTATTTCCACCTCTGTCCTTTCTTCGATTATAAATTTATTTATTCCTAATGCTATTCTTGACTTAAAAGTAATTTATGGTTGAATGGATAAGCGCTCACGGTGACCTTTCCATCATCACCAATAAAATTTGTTAGACTATGAGATGGAGGGAGGACACGAAACGACCGTGTTACCGATGCAAGTATAGGAGTAGACAGATTTATTCTATCTGGAAGAATGAAATGTGCATCTCGTTTTCTGCAATTGCATTCAATATGTTTTAAGGATTCAAGGAATACTGCCTTTGTGCTCGCTATTACTGCATCTTCCTCTGTATAACATCCGCGAATCTATTCTGCCACAAGTAAATGTAAAGCGCGGATTTTACAAGTAATATATAAACAGTTACCATGCCGCTTTTACTAAGAGATCGGCTTACAGAACACATAGTTGCGGCAACATAAACATTGAAACTTTTCATGAGTCCAATTCATGAGTCTATTCCTATCGGAATAGAAGGAAAATGGTTTTCACTATGCAACAAAACTGTTTTTAGGCAGGTCTTTGATGAGTCTGTGAATAATATCCAAGAACTGGGATCATGATGTATCCCAAAAGCTTCAGAAAGTTTATAAACATTATTGCAGTAGATTACCAGATTACCGGCCATACTGTATAGGCATTTTCTCTGTAGAAGCTAAGCCAATGTTGCCGCTTTTCGAATCATTTTTACTTTTTATATGTTGTTCAATTTCATCAGTTACTAACTTAGGGTAAAGACCTTATTGGTCAGTGTTATCGGTTTTATTTATACATACAACGTTGCTATAATATGTGCTGTTCTTATTTTCTGCAACCAACGGCAAATTTCATTCTTGCAGACCTCTACTTCTATACTTACATGGGTAACAACGTCGATTCACGCCTCCACCCCATCAGATAGTCTAATATGTGAAGCATATAGTTGCGTATATGTGAAGCGCACGGAAAGTGGCAAACTTTATTAATAATATAGCATAAAAAATTGACACAAACCATTTAATAAAAATAAAATGCTTATATACCAATTCCAAAGCAATGCTTTTGCATTAAATACAATTAACAACTAATCAAATTGGTTATTATAATAGCTACAACAAAATGAATTGAAAATAAAATATAGAATAAAGCAGTCTACAGTGACAATTTTTATTTCAAATATATGAATTATCTATCATAAATCTTGCCAAATACTTCATCCTGTTCATGTACTCCTCTTGATTGCCGTATTTCGGAAACAGATTTTCACACTGTTTCGTATCTTCCGGATCCAATTCGCTTAAATTAAACGCTTCATCCTGAGAGCACAGCATAGCTTTTACAGCCAAACATCCCATGGCAAATCCATATTTGCAGTACTTCTTCCATTCCATTAGGAATGCAGAGAAAGGATATAGAATATCGGGATTGCTACCCAATTGCTTGATCTGCCTCGATAATTCTCGATAATACAATTTCAGATAATGTTCCGTTTTACTTAGAGCTTCTTCGGAAGCTACTGTTAAGAAAGCGTATGACACGTCGAAAACAGGTGATGCAGGAGATAACACTTGCCAGTCAACTAACATGACATCTAGGGGATTTTTGATATTTCCATCCTAAAATAAGATTTAACACAGGTTGTATAGCGTGTCTATCTACTGCGTGACAGGAAGATAAGTCCTTTCCTAAGTCTTTGAGTATTTTTGGAGATTATTTTAGAACAAAAAAACTACAAAAAAGCTTTGTTGCACCTCCTCTTAGATTTTAGGAACATATAACTCGTCGATAACTTAATCAAACATTTATTTCTTTTCAATATGTAATAGCTATTCCCATCATATTAATAAGAAAAAAATAAGTAAGAAATAAAGGAGGAAAAAAGAGAACAAGGATCGCGCGACTTCGTCTTAGTTAGCTTTGCTGACACCTCGAATTGTCATTGGAATTTCTCTCCGGAATATGAGTACCTGTATTCATTGTGCCGTGATATTCGATACCAGATTCTTTTCCAAATGTAATAAAAACCAGCAAAGAAAATGTAAGGGTCCGAATGTAGAGGAGGAAATAAAAAAATGATAATGAATAACGAAGCCAAAGAAGAAAAAGAAAAAAGAAAAATAAACTTGGATAATTACTAATAAATAAATTAAATTACAAGGAACTTTAACTGCAAATTAATTATTATACGTTACAAATTAACATTAAAAGAATTGAAGATAGATCATTGCAACATATGCACGAGGTTAATGAGAAGGGGTTAAGCGATACGGTAGGATATAATATTTGGCAAAAGCAATACTAAAATTCAAACTAGATAATTCAACGGTAAGATATTAATGCAAGATAGAATTAATTAAAGCATATTTGCAAAAGATATTCACCAATTTGGAGAATTTAATACGTCGCTTTTCTTGCAATTACGTCTGATTGATACAAAGGTTGATAAGAGAAACGACGAAAAGAAAAGAGACTTTCATACGGTCGAACCTACACGTGAAAATTATTCGCTAAAAATAAAATAAGAAGACAATCTGAATATTGCAACAAATCCAAATAACATTGCCGCATATACACCGCTACTCGAAATAAAAGACCGCGTGACAATAAAATTATCTTACTCGGAAAGAGAAAATTCTCAATAAGAAAACCCAAGTTCAAAAACTCTAAAAGAAAAACTACGATCAACCAAATGAAGGGAGGAGGGAAGAATAAATTCACAACTAGTATTCAGAAAAGCTCAATGGCAATGCTAGTGCTCGTGCATTACGACCAATGCACGGTCTTTATCATTATACATAGAGAAGACAAAGGCAGATGAAATTACAGCGGCTAGATAGACTCGTGTCTATTCGCCTTATAAGAAAGAGTTCGCGTTGTCTATTGGTTTCCCCGAGAGTCGACAAAACGCGAGTCTGTCTAGTCGCTGCAAGAAAGTAATAATTACACCCGCTTTTGTCATCCCTAATTATATATATCGAACAAGAAAACATAAACGTATCAAAACGATTGGATATTGTATAAAGTAATAAATTAAAAATAATAATTATCAAAGCGATTCTAAAAAGAATATTCAAGAATGCAAAGATTATAAAAATATATTCAATGTCAAGCAATAAAATGGGTGGTACCGTAAATAAAATAGAAATACATAGGGCCAGAGAAAGGAATGCGCAAGAAAGAAATATGAGGTCAGCATATAAGAGAAAAAAAAGAAATGAGGATGGTTGATTATTTGCCGATGTCTTACAAAACTAATGCCCTCGGACCAACAATCGAAGAGGACAGCAAAAGGAAAGTTTTTTGCCTACACATATCCAAATATCTGGTCCAAATGCACAATGGGAGAATAAAAAGTGCAAACCAATAGACCAAATAGAAAAAAAAACAAACAAAAAAATTACCATTAACCTCTGACGATAGCTGGTCTCTTGGAGTGAACTGAAGTCGAGGCCATTATCAATCGTCATACTCTTCCTTAAGTTTTACTTTTATATTTTATTTCCATTAAAAATAATTGATGCTACATGCAAGGGTCTCGACGGCCATCTTGTGGACACTAGTTGATGCAAAATAGATTTCAATTTCGAGTGTATTTTTATTTGAAAACCTTTTCTTCAAATTACTCAGGGAAGGAATTATCTTCCACCCACGTACTAATAAGTGGTCGCGCTGTATACATCCATATGTAAAGAAGAAGAAAATATATTGATAAACATACTTACTTCATATAAAAACAACATGTTATTGTTCCAACAATCACCTTTTGATAAGACTAAGTAATCGCTGGTTTTTCTAGAAGTAAAGGCGGACGCTATCAAATCTTCAAATTTGCACCTGCGTAATATTTCAGCATCTCCAATTGGGTCCAGATTAGCCAAAAAATCCTTGATACCACCGCTGAACATTTTCGTAATTATCGAATCACCTTTCTCATCGTGGAACAAATCGTGGCACTTTTCTGCGAACTTGTCGTATTTTTCCCTTTCTTGATCTTTGAACGCAAATGAAACCGCATGAAATTTCGCGAACGATTTCAAGATCATCGCGATATGAGCCTCGTTCATTATTTCCTCTCGACAGTTGAAGAGTCTGTAACCTTTTTTCTTTAAATTCTCCATTGCGATGATGTCCTTTTGCCAGGTGCCGTAGCATTTTGGTACGTTCCTAAATCCATCAATAATATCGCGATCTTTTAAAAATTTAGAATACGCTGGATAGACGATATTATAGAAAAGAACTTCATTCGCGAAAGCTTTATCAATCGGCATTAGTTCTGTTGGTTTTATACACAGCATATATTTTAGGAACAGTTCGTGGATTCCGCTTGAGATTGTGATGGTCGCGGCGACTGCCTGCGATGAACATCCATCGCCTGATTCAGTTGCTAATGTGTATTTTATATCTTCTGTAGGATGTAAGTCATGCTTTAAGATTATTTCATCGATAAACTTCTTCATATTTTCACTAACACAAAAATCGTTTGGCATTTTTTCCCTTTTTTTTCGATTAATTTCAATGGCCTTCGCTCTAACGATAGTAAAAGGACGACTGAGATTCCCTGGCAGTGAAGTGTCTGTTATATATTTAATAAATATATCCGGATAGTTGCATGTATGTTCTTCAATGTCGCGCGCACATAGACATACAAGAAATTTTGTCAAACGATTCCACAAAACAGTTGGTCTAGTCCAGCGTTCTAGGTTGTTGGATTTTTAGTTTTTTACATTGTAACTATTGACTAGTTTTATTGAGATAATCTGGTTTGACGTTTTCGAACTGTTTTAATTTTCTTTAAGCTAATTGTTACTTTAGGAGCGAGTTTTTTCGCTCTACATTTATGTTTATGTCTGTAACTGTAATGAAATCAGCGGTTCTTCTTATTTAATTCGTAAATACAAATTGTTGTTGCTGTTGTTGTCATCTTTGTCCTTTCTTCGATTACAAATTTATTTATTATTCGTTTGACCTTAATACTATTCTGCAAGATAATGTGACTTAAAGATCATCGATAGTTGAATGTGTAAGCGCTCATAAAGGCGACCTTTCTATTATCATCATCAATGAATAGACCATTGTCGTGTAAATTTCGTTTAAAAAAAGGTAAATGTTAAAAGAAAATGGGACATGATGCAGAATGCAAAAACACCTACATACATGTTACGATCGTGCACGTCAATAAATGGACTTAATGGAATAAATAACCTTAGGAGCATGTGTCTCTCTCGGTAAATACCTTGATTTTATGAATTATTTTGAACCGGTGTCCTTAACTTTAACGTACCCGGCTTAGTTAAAATTAAAATAATCCATGATGATTTTGTGTAAATTTGCGATGAGGTGAATATAGTCCAAACCTTACGAAAATTATTAATCGATAACTATTTATAAGTCATTATTTAGAGGGTTTTATAAAATTTGGACCATAATTTTTTAAGTTGCTTCCTCACTAGAGAGGACAAAAGCGAGTGAAATACATACCTTTTCTGCAGCGACTGGACAGACTCGTGTCTATTCATTTCATAAGAGAGCGTTCGTGTTTGTCTATTGGTTTCCCCGAGAATCGACGAAACACGAGTCTGTCTAGTTGCTGCAAAACAGGTATGATTTCACTCGCTTTCGTCCCCTCTACTCATGAGATAAAAATAATTTTCGTATTAATTCGGGTACGTTAAGTCGAAGTAACATAAGGGATACCCAATTTACTTGGAATTGTCTACTTTTGTCGGTCAAGCCTGAGGAAATTCGAAATTTTGTTATTACCAGTTAATTCCGAAATATTAAAAGAATATATTGGGCGATCCATATTGGACGAGCTTAATTTTGCTGCTTCAACCGTTTCCGAGAAACGGTGCCGTTTATTTCGTGTTGATATCTATACTGAGTCAAATGTTACAGTGGCTGGCTACACTAGCTTAATATCAAACTAGCGCGGCAATTGTTTTTCGAAAACGGTTGAAACAACAAAATTCGAGACAATTTTCGAGTAATAAATTAGCAACAAAATATGCAACTAATTTGTTGCAACTTGTTTTGTTCAGCAATTACTGGAAAATTTAGTTTAAGCTCAAAGAAATAGCTTTTGTTTTTGAGCTGGAGTAAAAGCTCAATTTTTATTCAATTAAAACACAGAGTTTATTCACACTGTCCATTAACTATGTTATATTGTTTGATTGTGTGTTTCATTCAAGAATTATATCGAAGTATTATTTTAGTTTATCTAAGTAAGTAAAGCGTTGTTATAACAATTATAATGCTTTGTACTTTATGAACTACAACAAAAATCGGCCTGTTTCCTTTTGCATCGTTGAGGCTAGGAAGCGCTTCCAAGATAACAATTTATTATTCTAGTTACATTTCACAATCTACGATTCTACACGGCTAACACAAAAATAAGAATAAATAGAGGAAAATATCTCGACCGATTTAACTTCCTCCTCGTTTACTCCGTCGTCATCTTTGTCGCCACTTCCTCTCGTACTTCGGCCCCCTCCAGAACGAATTCCGCGCTCCTTTCCACCGCTCGTTTCCGCCCCTCGCGAAAGGTGAATGATTAAAAAAATGAAGCACAATTTTTCTCGAGTTTTTAACTTGAGCGCGGTAATTATTTCAAAGTCCCTCGGGGGGCCGGCGAACGGGGGACAATCGGAGGGGGGCTACGGACGAGCTTCGAACACCGTTTGTTCGGCGAAAGCTTCGGCGTCCATCCTTCTTGCGCCATCCGCCTTTCCGGACAGGTGAGCGAGCGAAACGGCACGAAAATGAAACGTTTTCGAGACTTTTTTGAGGCGAACGGAGGGCCCACTGTTTTACATAGTTAATGGTAATGTCTCCCCGCGGATGTATCGGGGAGAAATTATGTTTTAGCGAGTGCTTTGTATTTGTATTTACTAATTTTTCTTCGCCGTCGTGTCGAGCATTCATCCTCTACAGCTACACCATTCCTCCCCTCGCCCTTGGCTCTTTGGGCTTGCTTGCTTGTGCTTAGGGAGAACTTTTTCGCCTTTCCATTTAATATTGTTTTATTCCGGGAAAGGTCGATGATGAGAAATAGGAAAAGAAGGATAAGGTGGAAATGGTGTTTACAATGCGCAGACAGTTGTATATATTTCGAAAAAGATGTATTTTAGAAAATACAGGCATCAAACAAAAGTTGCCTAGGGTATGTGGTGTTATACGTAGATCTCGATGCTGTAGTTAACCTGTATATTAGGAGCTGTAAAAATTAATTCAGCAAGTACTCATGTTTTTGCTTAGATGCTTTACGTACATTGTGAGAGAAATCCTAAAATTTTGCTCTAAATGGATAGTAGAAGAAGAAGTAGAAGAAGTTGGACAGACAGTTGAAGAATGTTTTATAGAATCTTAGACACAAATAAATTTGTTTGAATTTGAACTATTATTGTTTTCTTATAGAATAAAATGATCAAATATTAATAATTATTGAGTTGTCAAGATCATGTAGGTATACCTACCCGAAGTCTGGCGTAGAGAACGCCATACTGGTCCTCACCAAATATAAACGTCCCGACTCGCATATAGCAATATGCTATGAAAGAAAGGAAAATTATTGTTTAGTGTAAGAAACGCCAATCAGAGCAGAGGAAAGGAACACGTAGTATTTGTTTCGTATGCATTTGAGCAATGGAACTTCTATCCTATTACCAGCCGTCGCTCCCTCTTTTTGACTTAGTAATAACAACACGCACTTAATTGACTATATTTTATAAAATAACTTTTAATCTATATATGCCTAAATGTAAGTACAGGATTGTTTACTTTTTTAATTAAGCGTCTTCCTAACTACGTCATTCTAATAGGAATACTGGTATAAAATGCAAATTTTCAGTATTTACGAAAAACGAAAAGAAGAAAAAAATGTCAAGTCACGCGCAGATTTTTCTTAACAGCTGCTTACTTTTTCCACTTATATTCCCCGGAGAAAGGGCAGAAAGCATATTTTTTGTTTCTGTTTTCCAGTTGCCATTATGTACAATTCGTTTGCGAGCATTTCTTCCACGCCAGACTTAACAGGTGATTCTGACTTATTTACGTGCCGCGGGGGTAGTACTTCGACTACATCCGCTCGGCTTTCGCCCGTGAAAATTTCTCCACTATAAAATCTAAGTGACTCTTCAAAACTAAGACTTCTTTTTAACATTTTTATCGCGAATTTTCAAGCATTTTGTGTTGCAGGTTTTGCATAAGTGTATAAGGCAATCATTTTTGAAATAAGCTGGAAGGTACAATTCTGAAAATAGAAAATATGATCAAAGCTTTCCTTTCCCCAAGTTCTGAAAACTTACAACTCGTAACGGATATGTTTAACACGCCATCTGTTTATTGTTGGAGACAGTTCTTGCTAAGATTAAAGATAGACTACTTGATTTTGTTATGAAAGAACAAGCAATAGGAAAAACGTAGCACAAAAATGACTACTATAACTACTTTGTCAAACAATTTTCTTTCTTAGAAGACAGATTTCCTTAAGCGGTTGCATTATCCTTGGATCCTTGGATGAAATTCGGAAGTGGAGCAACTCTTTGTAGCAGTTTTTGTTAATTGGGTTAGCTGTAAGTACGAGGGTGCTTCAAGAAGTCTTTAGAAGATCTAAGAGATGGTGCTCACACAACGGAAAATTGTTTGTGTCTAGTAAGAATCATTACTGCTCGCGCTCAAATCCATCAAACCAATATTTGATGACCATCCAACTCCTCTGTCATTTTTGCACATGTTCTCCCATAAGAAATAAATTACCGACCGGTATTGATTTCTTTTCAGAATTCTACGAATACATACATTTGCTTATTTCCAGCAGCTCTCAAAATAACACTATTCGATGAATTTTTCCAAAATTTTCACATCGATTAAAGAATAGTACTGCCAGTCGGTAAAGCAGATTTTTACACAAAGAGCCATCTCTCTAGAAACACGGGAACGTTTCATACTATCCTCGTAGATGTTAAAGTGGCATTTAACGAATTAATTTAATTAACGATTAAAGTTGCTTAATCGTGATTAGGGTCGTTACGGAATTAAGGTGATGTGTTAATTTGTGATTAAACATTTAATTTATCTTCTGTAAATACATACAATACATACACGCGTTAATTCACAAATGCTTCTGTATCAAATCGCACCGTCACTTATGGCAAAATTCCAGGGAAGGCATTAGTTAATTAGCGACATCGTTATCTCGGACGCACAACATCTTTTACCGCTCTATCGGTTTACATCATTCACTCTTTTTATTACGACGAAACGTCGACAGCCTCGACGATACGCTGCGCTAAAAAAGGCCACCGACCATAAATAGATCAAAATTCATTAGTTTTAACGGCGATCCTGCCATTTCGATGTCCCTAATGACACGCTTGAACACTGATAATCTAGCCGGCGTGGGATATTAGTTATCATTGATTCCGTCGCGGACAGAGCGCGGCGCGTGGACACACACGCGATTCGTCCACGCCCCGAAATGAATGATGGTCGCGGGTGTACACGTAAGTACGTATACGAGGCGGATGATTTTAGCATGAGACAACTGTACATTTTGAAAGCGATGCATTCTAGGGAAGAATCGTGAAGTAAGCGGTGTTTAGTGACGAGAAGGAAATTAAATTGTGATATTATAGGTTGGCTTTCATCACAACTAGTGGCTAACTTTGTTCTTTTAAAGCTTTTTTCTTTATTGAGCAAAAGGAGAAGCTTGAAACATTCTTTTTGCTATAATTTTATAAACTCTTCAAGCAACATGGATAATTCCCTTCAAGAAGCTTTTAAGCAGGCATATATATTGATAGACCCATAGTATACCTATTGTAGCGTAGTCCCTTGTTTCTATTTTATATTTATCTAATTATATTTGATTCTTTAATATTGCAAAAAATTTTCAAAAATAAGAAAAAAAGGCTAATATTAGCATGTGTCACGGCATGATATTAGGGCGTTAATTTTTTTTGTAATCTACTTTTTTATAAATATTAAAACGCAACTAAGATTCTTATTAGAGCTGTAACAATAAATCTAAATAGATACATCTACAATGGTTGGCTAAAATTGCCTTCTTCGTCTTTCTCGTGCTTGTGTAGTAGCTTTCTGAATTCGCCAACGATGGACGCGCGCTCTTCCATTGTTATTTCGTTAATGCGTCTACCGAGGTGTAACAGTTTTGTCAGGACTTTTTTGTTCAAAGGTGGACTACATGGGTTGAAATCTAATGAATTCAGCCCCTAAGCAGTTTTAGCCCTGAAAGTCGGGAAACGGTGTTTTATAGACGAGATCGTCGATTGGGCAGAATTTGGCAACCGCTTAAGCATGGGTGACGTGAAAGTGTTTCGTTGTCCAACCTCAAGAACCTGTTGCTGATAGCTGGATCCTGTCGATGAATGCAAACGGTGTTTTTGTTATAGCACAGCCGTTTTCAATTGGTCTTTCTTGAGCAATTGGTGGCGAATTTGGCGGTTCGGTAGCATCGCAGTTTTAGCTTTCATTTGACGATATCGCAAAGGCTGAACTCGTATATTCAGAATTTTTCAGAACGGATCTTGTTCAGATTCTCTGGAGTTATTGCGGAGTCTTCTATTGGTCTTTGCTGATGGGATAGTCTTCATTCCTGTCTTATATAGCTCACATTCGTGATTCATATTTAACTGACTAAAATCACACAAACGCTCGCAAAAATTACTAAAGAAAAGTCCAAACTTTTTACGCAAATTATCTGTAATGCACGGGATGATTAACGTCAGAAATGCACACAAATAGCCACAAATTCATTTGAGTATCTCGCTCAATGTGTCCGAGACAGAAGCTATTTTGCTATTTTTTTGTAGGGCACGTCAGTTTCGAGAAATATAATTGATTTCTCCGATTGAAGATAAACTATACACCCTGTATATTTACGCATGTTAATACGCGACGGAAGACGGGGATCGTTGTAAAAGCTAAAATATACCGACGGTGATGTTAATAACGACTTTATGAAAATTAATCATTTCGTATCCAGTTATCAACTGGTAATGATCTGTAATACGTAATTAATTGGGTAGGAGACGCGACGAGCCCGAGGTAGCCCACACATACATACGTTCGTATGTTCGCGGTATTAGCCCGCTGCGATCGACACCACCCCGGCTGTTTATCCGTATTTATGCGGTCGTATATATCCAGGGGAAAACGATGATGACGAAAAATTAGTCACAAATTATGCGTTAAATGTGCTTTCGGGATATGCTCGTAATTGGGTTGGAGCCTCCTTGCGATATCTAACTGAACATATATGAGATCATTTGTTGTTGTTAATTTTGTGGTGTTAGGTATTTGTTATGAGAGTTGTATTACATCATATAATAAAATTAATATTTTATTTCTGAACAGGTTATTAATTGCTATATTGTATGTAGAACATAATGATTAACGTAGGAATAGTTAGCTTGGATAATAACTATAGAAAGCTATTAAATAATAAATAAAATTAAAAGGTATCGACGTTAATTGATTCTACAAATTAGAAAAGCAAAAAGTTGTAAAGGTCTAAATAACATTATTTCTTTATTACGAACCATTTCTGCAAGCCATAGTCATAGGCATATGAAAAAAAAATAACACTAAACAACAGTAAACTCATATTTAATCATATACTGCACTTTCCATTTCTTTCTTTCAAGAAACCCTATATATGCGTATCTAATGATAAATATTAGTTCTCGGCCGTAATTTATCCATCTAGTTGCAGATGCATTGTTATTGACATCACGCAGAGGGTGGGCTTTTCCAGTATAATTCGCAATCGCTATGCGGTTGATTCGAACAGCCTCTAGCGTCTGTTATTGGCACTGTATACGTATTAAGGAGACATTTGCATCCGAAACTTTCCAGAACGTCCCTTGTTCCGAAGCGAACGCAACTTTCCGCACGGATAGTTAAGCGGTTTTTCGAAATTAATCATTTAGAATTGGTAACTTGTTTTCGCAAAGAACCGTGCGTTTGGCATGCCGGCTAAAAATTTATGAACGATGATTTAAATTCGGTTTTTATAATGTTCTGCCCAATATTTCCCGATGTTTCAACATGCAAATTACAAAATACAACGAACTCGGTATTCTCATCGGAGGGTTGAAATACGTTCAAAATTAAAGGTATATGATCCATAATAGTAAAAAATCTAGCTTGAGAATTTTGAAGTCTTTTGTATGCGAGAACATGGAGTATTTAGATACCTTTTTCATGAATTTAATTTGATACAGTCTGCCATACTAGAAATGAATAATGTATTAATCCTATACAATATGAATAATTGTAGCTCTTCATAAAATAGTACTTCAGGTGTTTAGCTTAGAAGTGACTAAATGTTATTCATCGCCATAACTAATGAGTATGACGCTATTCATGAATAATGATTAAAAATTTAGTCATAGTCCTCAAGACTAACGACGAGATATTCATTAACCACAAATTCACGCTAGCAGTATTTAATCATAATTATCCATGACTAACGATCGATTAATAACGGTTAATCACGACTAACGATGAACAATTCTTCATGAATAATGGCCAATTATCACTAACGGTCGCTGAATAACGGTTATCCATTAATGATTTAGGGATGACCAAATGCAGCATGATTGATAGGCATAATTATTCATAAATAATGACTAAATTTATTCGAAAATCTAGTCAGACTAAATTTAGTGCGAATAATACCCAACTTTGGTTTGGCCTAATACTGACTAAGTTTTACAGCAATTAGAAGAATTAGTTGTAATGCACGCGATACCTGTTACGAAATTGATGAAGGCAGGAAGTTGGTCGTGGAAAACAGAACGGAATCATCTTCTGAGTAATTAGTAAAAATGCCTAAGAGAGAACTATAGAACTAAAGTAAATTATTCATTTCATTTTTAATGTTTGTCTTCTTACAATTCTAAATATTATTAATTTGAAAAGAGAAAATAATGACAAAATTATATTTTGAATTTCCATATTTTTATCTTCTATGATTAAGTTTGCGGTGGTTACCAATGGTAATAATAAAGATATTTCAAATTAACGTATCATAGATTTCTTTCCATTTGTCTCTTTTTTTCATTTTCTCCGTCTCCACTTTTTTCGGTTCAAAATCATCGCGAGCATGCCCTGCTCTATATGTTGCGCTCCACAAATTGGTCCCATAACGCCACGGGTATACGGCAAGCCGGCTTTCGTCTCTCCGCGCGCCATAAACAATGTATTGGCATTTATCTTGATCAGGCGGGTCCCGTCGTTGCGAAATGGAAGTTCGCACGAAGTCGTTCTGGTAGTACTATTGTTGCCTCCCGATGTAATTCGTTCTCGTGAAGGAAAAATCGTCAATTTCTCTTTTTTCTCTCCGGACCGAGCGCTAATTCGGTACACGTACGCTGCTTTCCGGGTATAAATTGATATAAATCTTTTGAATATTAGATTATGTATGTGAGAAATTGGCCTGATATGGATCCGTTTTAAAAACGAAGGGTGGAATTCGTCGAAAAATGGACGTGCATGTACGAGACGTATAATGGCGGTACAAAAAATGTGAGGAAGAAACAGGTTTATTAGATTCGGTAGATATTGGTTTAATGACTTTATTCCTTATTATTTTCTTATTACTCATGTTATTTCCAAATTTTTGTCTTATATTTGGAATTAAGAATTTTTTTTTTGTATTAACAGGTTACCGAAAATATGTGAAAACACAAGCAATATTACGAATGGATTAAATTAAAAAATAGAATAAAAAAAATTAAACTGCTCGCAACGTAGTAACATCAGAAAGCATCATGTAAAAAATAGTTGCAACAATTTTGGGGAAACGACTTTGTATTGAAAATTCTCGTAGAATACTGGACCACCGTTAATACTAAAATATGCTTGAAACTTGGCGAAAATTTACAAAAGGTTGTCTAGTTCCTAATACTCGCATCAAACAACCTGCTGTCTTAATTAATCGCCACAGATGTCGCAACGAGAAACTCCTTTCTAATAAAAAATCAACATATAGACTCAAATGATTTTCATCATCAGTGGCATAGGTAGCGTAATGTCTAGTTTGCTAAGTCTAATCTCCGATCGAACCCCTAACTCGCAACTCTTTCAGAGTAAGGTCTTCAATAATTTTCCTTGACTTGTCAAAACCTGACAAATGCTTGAATGGGTAAACACATATTTGCTAACGGTGGCGTTCAATATTCTTATAGCTAGTCAATGCGAAAATTTGGAATAGTTACTATAATTTCGTTTATTTGTTTCTTCCATTATTGCCACTATAATAATAAGTAATTGTCGTAAGTTGTTAGTAACTGCTAAACTGCTTCACATTTCAATAAGTTTTAGGTTGGTTTGTTTCTTTCGTTCACAAAACAATATTGAGTTAATAATATATTTTACGTATATCTGTACTGAAGTGCTACTGTATCGTTTTGCCATTCAAACATTCGATTACTTTATCGAGCTGTGTATATGAAAACATGCATTTAGCGGATAATACAGTAGAATCCATAAAGCGTGTGATATGATTAAGAATATTCAGTGCCAAACAATAACAAATAAGTTTGAGGAAAACTGCTGTAACCTATGGATTTTGATTACTCCAGATAATTTATTTCTTTAAATTATGTTTCACTTGATAATCAACAGCTTTTGAGCTGCGACCCCGAAAATTTTGTTAATATTTCCAGTTTTTCCCCAAAACCCGACACAGCTGTCTTTTTAATGTATGCTGATGGCTTGTAAGTAGAGGTGACTAAGGCAGGTGAAATTATTGCTTTTTTTGCTGCGACTAGACAGACTCGTGTCTATTCGTCTCATATGAAAGGGTCTCGTTGCCTACACGTTTCTCCGAGAATCGAAAAAACACGAATCGCTGAATAGTCACTGCAAAAAATTAATCATTCACTTGCCTTTGTTATCTCTACTTATAAATTAAAGACGGTGCATTTTTAAGAAATTGTGGTTTATTTTACCCTCTTGTGCCATGCAATCGACATGCGATGTTTCGCTGAAGAATTAATAATTTTCAAGAATTAACACGCTTTCCAGATAGATAGTTTCTCAATAGAATCATTTTCACAACTTTGCCATTTTCCTTCAACGACATTTTTAATCATTGTCAAGCATCTACATTACTAATTGGTAAAAACCTCAAATTAGAATCTGAGATAGATCCAAAAAAGCTTTAAATGTAGATAAATATCAAATCTTCCTTGAAATTGACCGAAATAAACCTAGCTATTACAATTCCAGATCTCGGCATTACACAACAAAGGCCTTCTCGCAAATCCGTACAACGAAATTTCTCCGCACTACTCCATCAAAGATCTAAAGGCGTCTAACAGCAAAGGACATCACCATCGCTTTCATGTAAGTTCACGTACATATATCTAGACGTCCCTCCGTTCTGATTAAATTGGTTATCTTCAGATGAAATTACCAGCGCGAAATCCATACATGTGCCGTATCCATTTTATTTATTTCTTTTCCAGAGCTTCCGTACCGGCCGCCTTAATCTCACGATCCTCTTTGATATATCGTGCGTCTTTTGTTTTTCTCTTAATTAAACGATATTTGACAAGTGCAGATCTGTCGTATGGGACGTCGCGGCCGGCCGGGGCTGACGGAAGACTTCCAAGATTGATATCCGACGATGCTGGCCGGAATTCGGACCCCGCCGTCTCCGGACAGTTTGTTTGATTGTGAACATCCGGTACGGGTAGCGGACTGATTACGTTTCGGACTATATGAACGTGTCCACCTTCAATGTTCCGACTGATGTATTAATCACTACGGGTTTATTATTATTGGACGTGGATGCCGTTGCCGTCTGACGTTTATTTGGCGTGGAGGTTGCTACGGCGGAGAAATTGGTGGTAGCGGATAAAAATAGGTTGAGTTATTTTTCAGGCTTGGGAAAATTTGTGAGATAAAATTACAAGAAGTTGAATAGCAATTCCGCCCTTGCCAAGTATTTTTCCGAAGAGAGTCACTAACTTATTTTCGTTTATGTATTTAATATGTAAAATAAAAAGAAGGTATGTTGGCGTCCTATTGTCCAAGATGCTAATCACACACTTTTGAGTGCGATAATCTCATCGTCCGCTGGAAATTTTTGAAATCAAATCTGGGCAATGCAATTGGTAATTGATCATCCGACAGTAGTGTCACCTTCTTCTTCAAATGTAACGCTCCTTTTTTTTCAGTTTTTGCGATCTAGTTAGTCTGTTCATCAAGTCCCCATCATATCTTTGGTCGATATACGAGCTTGTCAACATTATCTTCTTTTTCTATTACTATTTCTTCATCTTAAGTCATACTGACGAACTTTTGGATGATTTTTATGACACAAAAAAAACACTATTTTTCCAATAAGGCAACGAAATGTGGCAAACTTTCCCAAAAACATTCATTAATATTAGAAGAAGTCTCTATGCAAGGTGTTTGATTCTTATTGTAGGGATCTGTTCATAGGGAAAAAAATACATTCATTTGGTGAGAATAATTTACAGGAGAAAAAGTCTAGAACGATCCACAGACGTCTCGTCTACGATTGTACACAAACTCCAGGAAATCTGCTTATTTAGCATTCAATTAAAAATAAATAAAAATTAGGTAGTCGGGGGACAGGACGAGACGTCGTCGGTTGTCAATTTCATTTCTTTCGTCTTTTGTTTCGCAATCTTCGTTCGTTCATCTCCCGTTTCGTCGTCGGAACGTCGCCGTGTCGCTTTGCATCATTGTTAAATGGCTGCCGGCGAATAATATCGCGCAAGGATTTCGGACTAATATTAAAAGAGAGTTGGGTTAATTTTCCACATCAGCACACTCCTTCTTAACAAGAAGGCATTCGCTTACGGTTCACTTTTTTTTCTTGCTTTTGAGACTTTGACGTATTATCGAGTAAAACGAAGAGAATATCTTAAATGAAACGAAGTGTTCCGTATGATTTGAACATGTTTAACAGAATTATATGCTTTTTAAATGCTTTACTTACAGCTAAAACTAAATTTCCTATGTTCGCGCGTTTGTACATTGAAAAAAGAAAGGAAAAAAGTAAACTTTTTCAATTTTAAATTTTAAGAACATTAAATTAGAAATAAGTGTAAAAAATGCGCAGATTAACGAAAAATCAGGGCCATACGGTTTTGACATTAAGATGGCGGGTTATACCTTTTTTTTTAAGAACAAGAGAAAGATCTTTGGATCGGGGCGAGTCTGTAGCGATAGGATGAGACGAATCCGCAAAAACATGCAGTTAACGTGTCTGCCATAGAATTTTTTAAAACAAGTATTGGGGTTAAATAAAATAATTTTATGCTAGTGACACGGCTTGAAGTTCCCTTGTATTCTTCATATTTAAGCATTTATGTTGGCCAGCTTATGCGTATAGCTAAGCTAGAGATAAAAAATTATTCTCGAAACCACGATGATGACGCCAGGTATGCAGAAACATGTCCGTGTGTTAGTCTACTTTTTTTCTCTCCCTTTGTTTCGTTTGCCATGAATTATTCCATCAATACCATGAGGAAGCTAAGCTAACTTAACATTATATATATTTGGTTAAACCGAGCTTAATTAAATACGTTTAATTAGTAATGAAGATTTAATTATAGAAGCTGCATAGATTTCACAGATGTATTTTCAGTCAAGAAAAAGACATCCGTTATAAAAACAACAATATCGTCCAGGACCGACTTTAATCCGTAGAAGGAAATCCATTATTTCATATTACAACCGGGGCGACTACATCAAAAAAATGAGAAGTACGCCGGTGAGCGCCTTCATCACACAGTCCCAATAGACTCCGACAGACGGCATCATTAAGCTTGTACATACACGGGGAACGAATGAGGCGACTTCGAGTGTTATTGCTACGTGCTCGGACTTCGTGATCATCGGAAGAGCCGTGGGGGTGGCTAATTTGTTCTGGGTCGAAGTCTCCTCTACGGCAGGAGGAGTCGATGTGGCCCATAAATAACGCAAAGATAAAATGCCGTCGCGCTAATTTCATTGGGAATAGGAACAATACGGAGAAGATGGCATCGTCGTAGAAATATATAAATCAAATCGGCATGATGAGAACTCACAGTGTGAGTAAATTATACTTCGTTATTAATATGAAACGTGCTATAATTGTTTTCAAGAAATTAATAATAAAGAAAATTTGGAAAGAATATATACAGTATATTGCAGTCACCACGAATGATAGCGATAGGTGGGAGTAAGTTCGCGTAAGAGTAGGTACGCACTATTGGCTCCACATGAAACGTCATTGTACCATTGGCGTAGCGATTAATATTTAATAATACAATGTTAGTACTTAATAAAATGTTTCTATGAGAATAGGAAATTTGCGGACAATATGTTTACTGTTTAAGGAAGATATGAATGTTACCGAAGCAAAATATAATTTTTATAACGAGATTTTAATGACCTAATAGCCATTTAACAAATCTCAACAACAGTCACGGTGGATAAATTCCCATTAACTGTTTTGTTTTAAAGAAATATTAAAGATGATAAGAACAAAGGAGGAATATTATTTAATCTGCCATAATTTTCTGCATCCATGGCTGATTGATAACTGATAACCATCGAGTTTTGAGCGGGACTTGAATATCAGCAGGCAATTAGGAAAAAATATGTTCATCTATATAAACTACGGATCCATTCTGGCCGCGATAATATTTGATTTTAAGTAATCAAATTAAGTAATATATTCTAACACGCCGTTCATCTGGTCAATGAAAGTTTTGAAAGTCATTTTTTTTTCAATTGATAATTATATTTAATATGGGCCGCATTAATTGTCGATTACATTTTACAAAAGTAAAATGAAGCTCATCCATAAACATAGATACAACTGTATATCTTCTGTCAAAAAACATAGACGCCAATGCAAGCGGGAAAATCCCTCGTAAAGGCGACGGAACGGCAGCAACATAATTTAGTGGACACTTTGATATACAAACCATCTCTAATGAAATTCTTGGTGTTCATTAATACGGCATTAGATAGTCCTCGACGGAAATAGGAATCGGTATGGCCCATCTTCAGGGTCGGCTTCTATATGCTACGGTCGACTAGCAGACGCCGAGGGCGGGGGTTGAGTTAAGTAGGAGAAGGAGGATGAGGAGGAGGGGGAAACGGAGAGGAGACTCATCAACCCCTATCACATCCTTCTTAGAGACGTACAAATACTACGCGCGTCCCTAACGAGTGGAGAATCGGACCGTGGCGGCAGCAGTAGGTCCCCTCGATTCCTCAATCTTCAGCAAACTGCGAAATTATAACCCTTCTATACGGACTAAGAAAGAGACAGAGACGGATGGCAAGATGGGGGCGGATAATTGTATAACTAGACGCAGAGAGTGTCTAATGTACATATTTGCACGAATCTAATTTATCGAATAACTTGCCGCTGTTGTGTTTTTGCCGATGTTCGTCCAACGTTGAGTGAAATTGTGCAAAACTTCATTAAAATTGATGCGTTTTAGTGCGGAGTAGAGGCTGTTGCATAAAACGATTTTGTACTAATACTGATATCAAAAGAAGTTTTAACGGTTTTTTGTGTTGGTTGCAATCGATCCATTCTACATTCTTCAATAAACGTTCTGACGCAAATAACGATGTTGATGAGTAAACCTTCAGGCTACGAACCAATGTAATGTTGATTCTTTTTAAAAGAGATGCAAACGATTCGAGCTCATGTAAACATGAGATAAATCGGATAGTGGTCGTTGAATCTTAATCTTCTTTCTACATTATTTAATAAATCATAGCATGTTTGATCGTCATTACATATATATTGTTTCACACATAATAATTATTTTCTGTATATATTTTTCATATACGTGTATCCTATTGTTTTTATTATACATATTTTTTGACAAAAAAGTGACGATAGAATTAAAATTTATTAAAAATGGGTCCAAAAGCATCTTCTTTCATGCGTTTGGGCAATTCATATGATTTAGATTTTAAAAATCCTTTTCGATATGAAAGACTTAAAGTTTCAAGAAATATATTGACATCAGACTCTTATTTTTAATAAAATAGATATCTCGAGGTTTCCTTTTATAACTAGCAAAATGTATTATGATACCTGCTTATTTTTGCGTAATCGAAAATATTGAAAATTAAATTAAACAAATTTTTGAGTATGCGAGTTAAAAATTTATTTCAATGTAATTTCAAATGATATTTCTTTCTTTTTTACACAATTTGTACTATTTTTCTTTTAAAAGTGCAAATATAATTTCTACTCCAACAGCTATCTTTCGGAATAGAATTTATCTATATTTTTTTGCCAAATATTTGAACTTTCGGTACCTATACACTGCTGTTCCTCTGATCTTGCTGGTTCCTGTGATCTTGATATATTCAGAGCTGGCTCCGATTTGTTCGAGTTTTCTTGTTATTTGTAAAAATCCCAGTCGAGAAATTTAAAAAAATTGTCGCTGTCGAAACACTTTATTCTTCTTCGATTCTTTTCAAATTTTCATTCTTTTCATTCGATTATCTTCAAAATTCTAATCCATAGTGTACTATTTCAATTCAACCAAATAATACCTCGGACTACCTAAACATCATTAAAAAGCCTTCCGCTTCGTGATCATTATTAAAGTTTCACTAAGCCATTTTCCGCGAGCTTCACGAAATTAGAAGAGACTTTTACTCGTTTCATGAGAATGGATCCGTGCCCGTATGAGACTGGACGAGTCCGTCTAGTCTCAGCTAATCTCTCAGCGCACGGAAAGAGGTGAACTTTAGTGATCATGAAATATAAAGGTACAGCAGTGTCAGGTACGTTGGAAATAGGAGGATTAATATGAGAAAGAAAACATCAGAAAATGCCTAGAAATAATAACCAAACAATAATGCTAAAATAGCTTCCTGATGGTATGGATCATTTACGACAAAGAAGAGAAAAAAAACATATTATCCTCGGACAGGTCATTGTCTAGCCGACATCATCAGCGTGGTTCTGAGAGTGTTTTTTGCTCTACCTTGCACCGCTGTTCGTTTTATACTTAAAATCAACAACATTGAAAGTGACGAGCAAGACGTTTCTTGGCGCCTTCTAGTGAAAAGCAGAGACATAAACGGAGTACCATTCCCCAAGCCATTCCTCGAGTACCTCTTTGATTGTCTAACAGGAAATCATTTTGGGAACCTGGGTTTCTAGACGATTCCTATAAGCTCACCATGATCTTGTTTCAGAAGTTACTTAAAGACAGCTTTCGGACATCTAATGAAACTAACAGAATGATCAGTTAAATGCCAAGTTCGACCGAATTATCCCAACAATGCCTAAAAGATACTTTTGCACTGTATTACAACCGCGAAACAGTTTATTCTATAACGTTACAGTTATAGAATTTTTACATGATTTTCTTAGCAACAATTGTAAATAATCTAACGTCCATATAAACAGTTAAGTAAACTAGCCTTTAAGTTCGTGTCATTCGCATAATTATACTCCTGCTTACCCATCCTCGCACCAAAGTTAATTACTTCACCGCTCTGATTTCCTCTACTCTATTAGTAAAAACGGCAAAAAAGCCGAGGAAAACAAATGAATAATTAGTCTAATTAATTTACGTCATGGATATCTAAGGCCGTGATCGCGATTTGAGGACCGATACCCGAACGGGAATGACACAGATTATTATTTACGATCACGGTGGCCCTCCTCTATTTCCGCTTATCAATACCGAAGATCTAGTAATGGATAACGTTTTATTATCACACCTTTTTTCCGATTCAATTAGGCAAATTAACACTATATACAGGTTGTTATTTAATGGATGATATGCTTCAACGAATAGGGCTTTAAGGTGTAGGAGGAACATAAAGAGATAAGTAGAGGCAAATAGATATATACTCCTACCTGACGAATTTTCACTTGATGTAGAAGAAGCAATAGATGGACAAGCCTACCGACATAGTCGAATTGGTGAAGGCCATGGCTTACCATTTATCCCCAGTCGTCGCGTTCGGACTACAAATCCTATCATCCTACCATTTAAAAACGATATGTTGGTTTAGATGCGTGGATGATACCTTCGTTATCTGGTCACGTGGATGGCTTACTCGAATTTTTAAGCTTAAAAAGAAGATGAATCAGAGAGATGACTCTTTTTTCTAGATGTTCTCGTATTTCGCTATCCCAATGGCAAATTAGGACGCAGTTTATCGAAAGCCGACCTACGGGCCTTTTCCATTTCTTAGTCCGACGTTCTCGCTCAAAAATTGAGACATGTGACCAACATTCTTATCGAAAGTAAACGATACACCGTAGTCGTACTTCCAAACAACCTACCGCCTTTAGTCAAGATCCTGCTGTCAGCACCGCTTTTCTCAAGGTGTTACCGATTTGCTGCTTGTTCAAATAAATAAATCAATAAATATAAAACTAAAAATAATTTTCTGTAACCGCTACAAATTAAAATAAATAAATAAAGCATTACTTCAATAGTACTAATTTATTCGAAGGGTTTTGTAATAATCGATAAGTAGCCGTAGGTAGCTTCACTACACTGATTGTAAGTCATAAGACAAGCAATCCACCTTTGTAATCCCTAATCCGATTCGAGGGTATATTGGAAACCGCTCTTGTGAGGAACCTAATCGGATGTTTCAATAGTGTTCCGGTTTCTGGAACCGATAAAATGAGGTTAGAAACGGGTACAGAAACGCGAAAGGGGATCGAAACGATATTCAGTCTGTAGGTCGACCTATGGGGCACCTGTTGAGCGAGGTTATTTGCACCCCCCTTGACCGTAGCCGGGTCAGCTGGACGCCCGCCGTGGTGATAGCTCGCATGTTCGAACTGGTAGGGCCAAAAGGTCAGAGGTACGTTGTTTGAAAGGGGCAGTTTACTAATAGTGTAGAGGTCTACAAGGGAGTATAACGGATGTAAGTGAATCTATTATTGACGAATATCATTGGAGTAATAGAATCCGGCGAGTATTGGCCTTTTTCTTTATTTTAAGGAATACAATCTTATGTAATAAGATATATCAATTTATTCCAACACCTATTATATAACGCTCGTATATTGGGGAGAATCTGTATTTTTTTTTTGATAATTCTCAACAGCTCTGCCTTTATTTTAGAATTTGCTAGATAGCCCCCATATTCTACAATAATTTGCAAATTGTTTTTACAGAAAGTTCCATCTTCACATAGAAATATATTTTTGGACATAATAGTGGTAGGGCTCTAATTTTCAAAATTGTAACATTTAATTTTAAGCGATTAATCTTAATCTAATAAAGTACAACTATATAATTACAACTTACAATATTATAAGGACATTATTGACAATATTTGCTTTATTCGAGTTTGTTTTTAACGTTTTTTTTTTTTTTTTTGGACAACGGAACAGATTTATGCGATTCAGATAAGTGTTCAAAAGAAGCCATCTTGCAATGTTCAATTTGATGACAATAACTTTCCTTTATCTATATGCAATCTACAATAGCAATGCGTCTGGATTTAGATTTGGATTTAGTCTTTTGCAATTACTTCTCGATAGATATTCCTAAAAACAACGTAAAGATGTTTGGAACTTTACGAGGTTTGTGTTGTCACAGCTTCAACAGTTAAATATTTAACCCGATTAGTGTTTAGGTGATTTATACATCAATTACGAAAGACAAATAGTAAACATAGCACTGGCGTTGATAATACACACTTTAAGATAAGATATATCGCAAACATTGTAATGTTACTAACGAACGTCCAAGAGGTTATGCTTCATCAACGCCATCTACAGATTTTCATCTAGTTACTTTAGTTTGTCCACCTATTGAAGAAGATGGTAGGTACACTCTAAAGATAATAGGCCGATTTCTGGTCCATTATCTTTAGAGTGTGGGCGATAGAGCGAAAATAAGTTAAGTCAACAACAAAAGTGGTGAAAACCGACTTATTATTTCTTTAGTATTTCACTTCTTCTTTTCGATAACTTCTAAATTAATATAAATTCCAAGCACAAGACGTAAAATTTAATCATATCAAAATACAGTATTATTAATTAACAATGGTTCGGTCAATCTTCATTAAAATTCTTAGTGAAGTTTCACGTTGTAGCGTTCGTTGTAGGTGCTTGCTTTATGGTGGCAAATGTCATTAGAGAGCATAGAATCTCAAGTCTCTCAGTCCCCGTAAGTAGTAGAAAGAATATCAAAGGCGACTTCCAACGCCATTAAATAGAGGCTTCAAATTACGCTAATTTGATATATGACTTTGAGTCTATTTGTTATCCCGGTTAACTTGCGTTCAGATAAATAAATATAAATAGCAAATAATCGCATTAATGGTATAGCAGCTAGCGAACTATTGCAAAAAAAAAAACAAATTCCGGATTAAATAAGTAGTAGCATGACACATTCTTACTAAAATCTAGGAATCTAGGAAAATCCTAACGATAAAAGTTGCGAAAGTTTACGGTCAGCCTTAGTTTAAGTTTTTTTTCTTTTTCGCTTGATTCTTCTCGCCCTTGTTATTGCACCATTTAACTTATTAATTGAGTTTTTATTAGAAGTTGATTTGTTTCTCATATTTTCGGTTAAGAGCCGCGAGTTATGGCATCGATAACGCAATTTAACATTTTTCAAACGAGCGAAAAGCAATCGATTTTTCTTCGTTTGAAACCCAATTCTTTCTCGTTTGTCGCACGCATAGAGGCTTTGTCTCTTATCCCGATATTCACTTTTAAAGACATTACAAGACGGGAAATGTAAAAGAAGGAAACAAGGGTCGCGACGCCGACTTTCGCCGTTCACTTTTTCATTGGAAAATTATTCGATTATGAAGTTTCCTCTTCTAAACAGATTGGAAATCGAGGGAGGTGAACGAGCTTTGAGACGGCAAATGGAATTTTTAGTAGATGGCGTTTAACTTTTTCGATAAAAGAGATTCCTTTATCACTTTGACGATACCAGGCCTTTTAAGTTTTTAAAGTTTAACTTAGATAATATGTAATTTTCGTTCGCGACGCGTTCGTTCCATGCAGCTTCACGACATACATTTCTTATCCCTTCAAAATTCTATTAAATAGATTCCCTTTCGACCTCATTCCTCGGAATTTATCATTGAAGCTATAGAAAATTAAGTTTCATGTTTGTTGCATTCTATCAAGACCTTTTTATGTTAGTGGAAAATTTTAAAGCAAAGACAAACAATTTTCTCGAATAAGTATCCAATGTTACTAGAAATTTGCAACCCCGTATTGAAATACAATACTGATGCAATCAATTTCCCTTAAACATTGTGACGCAAATGCGCGATCTTTACGCCTAATTAACGCCGAGCAATCTCAACAGGAAAAGCGAAGATCGGCTCCTGTAACCTATCCTACCGCGTATCGGTTTTGCACTGTCGGCGCCGGGCGGCCCGCTGAAACAGAGACAGATCGGATATGTTGGTGCGACAACGCACACATAACAACAGCAACCGGCAACAGAGCGTTATTACATAAAATACAGGACTCCCTTATTAATTCCCCGTACCGGTAACAATAAATTACGCGATTTTTGTTTTGCGGGAATCCTCTCGCTTGCGAATACGGTAACCGGTAACGCCCTCTATCGCGCGCCCGCCTCGTTCGGGGCACACAACAGCCACCACAAGGTAACATCAAAACATAATATAGTATTTAATAAGCTCTGGTAAATTAACACCGAGCGTCCCGGATTCCCATTACACATTCCATATCCACGACGTCGCGTAACGAACTACCTATATTCGATTACGGTGGCGCCATCTTCGTTCGATGCACGTACGGTAACCGGCGCGGCCGATAAAGAAGGTCGTATACGGCGATTAGAGCCGGCGCGGCGAAGTCCTGAGGGGGACGGCGCGTATTCGAAACGTGTCTTCTTCGCGAATTTATTGCGCGAAGGGGTTTAACGAAGGGTTTGGGGGAGTATGTGAGCACGTGTATAAGTTGACTGTGGAGGGAAACAAATACCGGTAAATACGAAAAGCGCTGTGTATATTACGTGGAGGGTCGTAAGTGCTTAGAGATGCACCCTTTGTCGCTGGTTGGTGTGCTGCATGGATTAGGTACATCGTATGCGGTGGTATTTCAGATGAAACGGAAGAAACCCCAAATAATCATAGCGTTGTATTTAATAGGCTAAGTTTCAGAACACAGATCTCTATGTGTAATAGGAGGAACGACGACGATTGTTTAATGGGAACATATTTAAAGGCTAAGACAGTTTCTCGATGAATTTCAAACAAATTAATTAATTAAATTAGAGACTAGCACCGCTAATAAGTAACTTAATTAAAGATAATAACGCCTCATTTGGTTTAGCCAATTAATTACTTTTAAAGTCAGCGAATAAACATTTTCTTAAAATAATTTCAGTCAAGGTCCAATTTTCTTCTCCTTTTGCTGGGTTAACCAGCCATCAAGTTTTTTTCCGCTTCCCCCATTTTCATTCTATAATGGCATCGGGAAAAGGCAAGCTGTGGTGGATATTGGCAACATTATGCCTCCGTTTCTTCATTTCTTCGGTTCGATTTGGCGAAGCAGCGGGTACGGCGGCAAAATGCAGATCGTTTCGATGTATAATAAATCAGATCTTTTTTTGTGAAAGTGCCAGCCGTTCATGTGCCATTTACCGCGAGGTTGGTTATTAATCGTTCGTCTAGGGAATAAGGGGTGCAATTTGTAGGAGAGAAAAAAAAGAGCGGTCCTTTCGGTCCGTATTTCAAATCCAAACATCTACCGCACCTAATTGAAAAATAATTATTTGTAGGAAACGATTTCGATGCTATCCCGTTATGTTATTCCTGCGTATTATGGAAGGGGAACCTATTACATCGTCATTTTTAACCCGTTCTTTAAAAGCAACTATATACATCTCTATGTTATCGATTAAATGTGCTAGATTTTGGTAGGGCGGAGGATATTTCGAGCTTTTGTATCGAGTGTTAAACTACTCGAAACCATATGGCAAAAATTCTTGATGAATTTAACCTTTCCAGTGACATTTACTTTGTGCGTGCAAAATCGGATTTATGACATTTGCTTCCCGATTCTGCACGATAAATCTAATTTGGTAAATGACATTTGGAAAAATCAACACAAATTATTACTGCTGCATTGCTTCGCGTTCAATATGTAAAGGTGTGATGCCCTAAACTGAATTCATTTTGTTGATGGGGGCACAATTATAATGCTAATGCATCCTGTTCTTCGCGAAAAAGAACAAGGGAAAGGATAATTTAGAAAGTGTTCCCACCAATATGGTGGGAAATAAAACACATGGCAATTTAGGAGAAATCACCAAAAAGAATAATCGAGAACGGTTGATTAATTGCACCAAAAGTAACTTTATCATTACATCATTACACCAAACATAAAGATATACATATACAAATGTACACAATAAATAATAAGTAGAAGCGGAAGATCTATTAACAGACTGTGCAATCACTAATAGACAATTTGGAAAGGAAGTAATAGATGCCAGAATTAAAAGAAGTCCAGAGATAGGTAGCAACCTGCTAGTAGCAAAGACCAGGATATGCAGACGAAAGAATGAGAAATTAGCACAGAGATTCACAGTGAAATCTGAAAACAACGTTGAGGAAAACCAAGAAAACTGCGAAAAGATGAATTTAGAGTTATAGGAAAAACTTAGAGGAGATATTATAACATCGGCGAAAGAGGTATGTGGAACAACCAAAGTAAATAAGAACAAAAACCAAACAAGGTGGATGAATAAAAAAATTAAAAAGAAGGATAAATGGATAACATATGTATCTATAAAATAAGTTAGACGAGACCTACACGGACTATAAAGTTAGACGATAGCTACACGGATTACAAAATGCGCCGAATAAAAGTAAAAAAAAAAAAAACAGTCGTGGCAGCAACTTGGGAGGAATTTGGAAGGAGAATGAAAGAAGACAGGAAGGGCAACCAAAAACTGTTCTATAGAATATTGAAAACATTAAGCACAGAAAAGAAGATAGTCCGAAGATTTACGAAAGAGCTGACGAGAACTTACAGATCATTTAAAGTTTGACAAGTTTATTCGAGGTAATTTAATAGTTTATTCTATCCAGCGAGAGGTCTCTTAGTTCTCATTGTTACTTATCGCATATTTCTATACTTATCTATATTTCCAATGGCAATTTGACATTATAGCACACATTTGCAGATTGCATGGTTTTTCTATAGAATTGGATTCTTGGCTTTGTTTCGTTCAAACCTTACCAACAAATTTTACCACTCAAATCACCCCTGTCATTTTAATCAAAAGAACAAGCAACCTTCCTCCGGATGTTAGTCTCATATACGCTTATCAACACCATGGATGATCTCGAATTTCAACATTCGATTTCCGGTCACGATGTCGACGTCGTCGTCGTTGAAGGGGGGCCAGACGCCTTCGTCGCGTACCTCCTCCTCCTCCTACCGCCACCTTTCCGATGTCATCGGTCCCCCCGGCCGCCATCGTTAATTAAATTATTCGTTGTTAACACCGTGTTTCAGCCATAAATTTAATATATCAAGTGCGATTCGGGAATTCGGGAGAGTAGGATTGGCACCCCTGGGGTTTAATGAATTTATCAGACTTACGGAGCTGTTATTTTTTTCCCTATACGACGACGCGTCTCCCCGTTGCAATCGCAGTCGCGACGATGTACGTATATAGATGGCGTTTAACGTCGAAGTATACTAAAATACGCCTGCGATAGTCATTTGTTGATTACATCTTGATCATAATTTCACCAATAAGCTAATAGATTCGTAGCGATTTTTGTCTTTTAATACGGAGAGATAGATTGGGAGTAGGGAAGGGGGAATAGGCAAATAAAATGAGCAATAAATATTAATTTAGGAAGGGATTTAATTTACTAAATTTATTGGGTGAAAGAAGGAGAGAATAAAGAAGACTGAAGCAATACAAATAATTTTAATGATTTTAATCAACTCTGAATTTACTTCATCAAAAAAGGTAAATTGAGACGGACCATTACAACGTGTACATTACATCACATTAAGTAGCAATTAATGATCATATACAAGGTGTTTAAGAAAGGTATCATAAAGTTAGAGCAAGTAGCACGACATGGCTCAAAATACACAGAATAGTCTTAATGAACATGAACTGCAAATAGGAGGTTTCGGAGATACTATATACTCCTCGCTTCCAAACAAGAATGAAATATTTCAATAATCTCAAAGTTTTAATAGATCGCGAGTGTTGTCGGTCGCTGAAAATAGCCCATCTTCAAAAATGTAAAAATATACAGGATGTTGCTTACACTATATTTGCATGAAATTTCGTTTTGAAGGCGTATCCTTTAATTAAATTTAATTCTATTCCGCACACAGTATAACATTCTGCAGCTTTCAGTAGCATTACGAAAATCGAATCCCCAAAAATGACTAGATGTTTCATTAAATCAACCTTATCGTGCTATATTTTTAATCGCCCTAAAGATAAATGCACCCCAATTCAACGTTTTGGCAACGAGAAAAAATTAAGATACCCGTTTCGTGCTAAACAATTGCTATCGCTGATATAACGTTGTCTCGTCGGAAATAATCAGAAATAATGTCTCTTCGACTGTTAATTTACATACGAATCACATCTAAGTAAAAGATAAGAGGCTAACCCTTTCGGCGTTATCGGCAGGATATTTCTCTTTCTACTATCATCGCCACCTATCTCTCTTTAATCGGGTTAATTGGATAATAAGTCTTTTTCCATTGTTGCATTTATGCCATTAAAAGAAGAGATAATCTTGCGCAGAAAGATGTTCATAGAATAGAATAGTGATTAAAAAAGTGGTCGAAATTTGACGACAAGCATCAAGCCTCTTCTATTTTAAATACCAACATCCTGTCTATGTGAAAAGCAAGTGTAATTATTAGCTAGTTCCATCCTTCTTCACTGTTAGGTTTGCATCGATTGCTGGAAAACCATTTACTTTAATTATGTTTAGCCTTCGAATTAGGATCTCGACGGGATTTGGTCGCATGATGATGTCGGTGCGGCGGTCCGCTTGACGGCAGGGTGTGGTTCGACGTTACACAAAGCGAACCTATTAATAAACGAACAGGTCAAAGCGTGTACACCTGTTGTATTGGCGCTTGTCGATTTAGGCGTCGCTAATACCTGATCGAGCCGACGATAATGAATTAATTAAACTGGAAATTTTATTAGGTTTTCCTAATAGCAACATGTCATTTTCTTTTGGTCTGCAGGTCCGATACCCTTCCATTTGCTAGTTGCAATTGTTATGTTTTCTTTTTTTACCAGTTTATACTGGTTTTAATAGTGACAAATTGGGATTAGCGATTACAATGATGATAGCCATTACATTAGGTGCTAGTATTTTTAAGCATCTTTTATGTCAATTAGACACTATAACATTTATTATTTCTTGGTTTTAAGAATCCAGAAGTGGGGTACAGCACGTATCAAGTAGGGTGCGTTCTCTCCATTTCATTTGCCATTAGGTTTTTGTTTTCACGAACAAAAGGACGGAAAATATTCGCTTGTAGACACAATTTTAAATAGTACGAACAGCAAAGAGTTACCTTAAGTAGCGAGACCGAAAGAAACAATAAACGAAGAAGCAATGCATGAAAAACTGATTAAGAGGAAACAAAAACTGCCTATATTAAAGTCAAGTTCTTGACGAGTCTTGCGATTTTGAATATAGCAATTTCCCACCCTGAAATTTAGCTGGAAAATAGTCTAATAAGTAAGTGGCACTATATACGCATAAAGTAGGTATGAAGTATGAAACCAAGTAAATATGTTTAAAACGGAAACGATGAAATTGATGAAACTTTGTAGATCGTACAATGCATCTGATTTGCAATTTTTGTTGTTACTGAATTTTCGGCTTAAAAGGCCGAAATAACGTTAACTTTTTCATTTAAGTGGGACACAATGTACGTCTTTAGAGATTAGAATTGATCTTTTCGAATTCACCCATACTAGGTTTAGTACCACTATCTCCAAAAAAATGAAAAGATAAAATACTTCACATTTACTGAGCAGTTAATTTTATTTATTGTAAATTAGTGACAAAAAGAGAGTCATCTGATATAAACAAAATCATTTCAAATGTTTAATTAATAAACATTATTATAATTCCGCCGTAATAATCAAACATAATTAATAAACATTAAACATTAACAATTTATCTGACAAAATTGACGGATTTTACCATAACTAACATTATAACAATTTAAATTCTTTTATTTCATATTTATATTCAAATGTCGCAACTGCAAAAAATTCTTTCGCAATCTTTTCGCTAATGTAGCAACTGCTTTCGCATTCGCAAAAATTCTTTCGCATTTGTAACATTTCTTCTCTGTGCAGTAACGTGGATAGCAGCTAACTCTTAAAAAATGACGTACTGTTGCCGCATACTACCAAAATCTATAAATGTCTTTAAAGAACACTGCGTCGTCAAGCACATATTGAAATTAATACCAAGTAGTAAGCGGTACACAAATATCTTCATTTCAGATATTAAATAAATTTTATCTATTTAGCCTTTTCCGAAATCCTGCTTATATTCCACGAATACGAAAACAAAGAAAAAGGTGAAGTTCACAATGCCCATACTTAAATAAAGGAAAGAAGTACGCGACAATTATCAGAAGGATTAAAAAAGAACAAGATCCAAAACAAAAAACCTTATCAGCTCAGACAGGCAAAGACCGCAATAAAAGAAAAGGATAACAAGATCAAGAGGACTTCTTTTGCAATCGACCCTTCTATCGGTATCTCGCCCGAAAAAAGACAGGATAATGTAGAAGGGAGGACAAGATCGCTTCGTCGAACCGGTTACCCCTTTCGTAGAATGAAAAAAAATATTGAAGAGGAAAAAAGCCGGTTAATTTAATTAGGAATTGGTGTAAGTCATTATCCTTTTGATCCCGTGCCGTACATGCCTTTTTAGATCTGCATTTTCTATCCTTTATAAAAGAAAAAAAAAAATAAACAAAAGAACGACAAATGGCAAAAAAAAGAGTCCGTTAATTATATTTTGGAAAGATGTTTAAGGGGACCAGAAAGGGGGGCGTTAAAGGGTAACCGTACCGAATGACAAAATATCCTGCTTGTTGTTGACTTATTTCCTCCATCTTGACAGAGATGATAATACATCCAATCCTCTCGATCTTAGCGGAAAACCAAGGGGGAACAGGGATCTATTACAAGATGACGTCGAGTCGTGCAGAACCGGGCAACAACTGCTCTCTTCGTTTTAATCGATGCTAATTGAAATTAAGGGTTTTTTTCGGGAGAGAGACAACTTTTAATGACCTTATATTAACCTTTTTCCCCGGACGTTCCTCTTAACTTTGACCGTTTTTTCGCCTTTTTCGGAAGGGTTGGCGGTGCGGGGATGGGGCCCCGATGTTAAATACCTACTAGGAAGCTACCGAGGTCGCTGATGGTGACCCCTTCGCGTAAAAGGGCAAAATTGATGTCGTTATTTAAAAAAGGAGACGACGCCAGGGAAATGGGCGATGGGCTGAAAGGGTGAAATTGAGCGGCGGATAATTTTTTTCGTAATTCAATTTCGAGTAGGAACGTGAGGATTAAAAGGTATGCGGTGCTTAAGGGAGAGCAGGAGGAGGAAAGTAGTTGGTTAAATTTTGGAAAAAAAAAGGATGTATGTGATATGATTCTAATCTAATGCTTATCAAACCTGGTCGATATTGAAGAAACTTACTATATTAGATATGTAAATTATAAACGTTCGAAGACCATTGTAATGTCTTGAGCTGCCTATTATACAGCAATTAGACGAATGCGTTACTGCAAGATGTCAGTTTTTGTTTTTTGTAGATTCTTTGTAAGTATTTTCTGTCCTTTCTATAAATGGCGGTATGAGGTCTTAGTATGGGCAAAGTTGTATTTTTTTTCAACACTGTATATGAGGGCAGATTGTTATATTCCTGTCATCCTGTCATGAAGATTTAGGACACAAAAAAAATATTTTTCAACATATGTTTCTTTAACGGTCACATGACTATTGCAAGGCCTTTCTAATAAACCTTTACCTTCTAAAAATGTTCTAGTGGTATCGTATTGGAGACGTTAGCTATGTTAAGCGAATTTGTGAAAGAATTGCAGTATTGCACTCTCACAATCTGATCAATGAGTTGGAAATTCTTGCACAATATGGATACTTCGGGATCTTTCCTAAGAATATGCTGACAAATACCATATAACAAATCAGTTTCCTGCGGAAGCTTTCTAATTGACTTTTTAGGTGAACGATTTATACCCTCCTTCAAATCCAATAGTTCCAGCAGTTATTTTCTTGAGTTTACAGTTATTGGATTTGCAGCTTATTGCTCAAGTTAAATAAAATATCATACCTTGTTAATAAAACAAGGTATGATATTGCAAAATGTGGAAAATGAAGAAGGAATGCACCCACGCATAATTGCATAGAACAAGGCTATTCTCCATTTTTATTCATGTTGCATTCAAGTGGCGTAAGCCTGAACACAAAATACAAATGAAGTCTTTTTAACCATTCAGGGATAAGTATTGTCGTTTTTTTCAGCAAATTTACATTTGCAAGAAGATGCTAAGATTTGTTTATTTAATATTCGTCTCTTTAAATATTATCTACGTTACTCCAATTTGTTTTCGTATAATACAATATCTAAAATGAAGCCGTAAGTTTGAAAAGGAATTATAGCTTCTTAAGACGGAGTATATCCTGTTAATTTCACAATTAGACGAAGCATTTTAAAAAATCGACTAGCACATAAAATTCTAATCTCGCCGATTCGTCGCGATCTTATCCGACGGCATTTCCAGATTTCCGAATAATACCTACAGCATCAGCTTACTAATTAAACTAAAAATTTCGCCGTAGCGCTCGACGTCTCATCCTGACGCTAGTACACGGAGAACGGAAGAATTTGATATACAATCCGTCCCGTCGTTTCCATCTACTAACCGTTATCTCGCTCACTCTATCGTTCCATTCGACACTCGGATTTGCACAAAATACTAGAAAATTTAATCAAACGGAGAATTTACTGTCAGAGCGCGAACTAATACCTTCCACTCGTTCCTTCCTTCGCGAGGAGAAGATTCACCTAACAAAGTAAATTCCTTTTATGTGTATGTTACATCCAGTTTGTTCCACCGGGTTCGGCTCGGCTGTCTTACATAGCTATGTATCTAAGCATATCTGCAGGTTTTCGGTAACTACCAGAGGGTAATGTGCTCCCTTCTACTATACGTCTTGTCTGTAGTCGGGATGTTAGAGTCTTAAATTAAAAGGGATCGATTAGCACAGACATTGGAATTGCTTCGATTTAAATTTTGAATAGAAATGAAGTACTGCAGTAAGATTTCTTTGAGAGAAGGATAAATCAACAGAAGCAAATGACGTCTTATTGGGATTATTAAGTATGATAATTGTGGAACTTTTCAAAATTCCTTTTAGCGCGGTTGGAGCGGTTTAGTTTAGTTTAAAATAGGTTGACTGTAACCAGCAGGGAAAGAATATAAACTTCGCTTGCGTAAGTGTGGTCCACAAATTGTCTAATTTGCCACAAAGTTATGAGATCTTCTAGGTTACAAGAGCATTTAATTCTATTCAAAGTAATTAAACTATTGATAAGTTTGGAGATTCTACGAAAATAAAATTACAATTTTTTTCTCTTGAAGAAGATGGCTTTTGGCCATCGAAATGTTAGACCACTACGTTCATATTATAATTATATAATAATTAATAATTAATAATAATAATAATTATTATTATTATTATGTGATTCGTGTGATTTTGACATCAAATAAAAGTCGCACAATACCTATCAACACATATAAGGCGCCCGTACAATATCGAATTTCGTGATTTTCATAATTTCATTCTTGAAAAGAAGTTGGTTGTACCGAATAAAGCCAACTTTATTCAATTTTCTTCTTAATTGTTCTCTCCAGGCAAACTTATAACGTACGCACACACGCGTCTTGTTTCCGAACGTACAAAACAGAGTTTGCGACAAGCGTCGATCTGCTTTTGCCTAAAACAACCGAACAAATCAGAATTACTTAACGTCGAAACAAATGAATCGTGTTACGCGAAAACAATCGTCCGATTTGCGTCTAATGAGGGACGTAGGTGTTCGTGGCGTGCATGGAATTCAATTTAAATCGAAACAAACAAACTAATTCGCGTTTAACCGCTGACTGACTGTTAGAATGGATTTGTAAGAAGTCAGTTTTGCTTTTAAGGAAAAGGCGACGTTAATTCATTATAAGTTCAAGTTTCGTCGTTATACGGGTAGAACACTGTAGCACGTTGATACACACAAACATCACACGTGTACAATGGCTTTTTAAGCAGTAGCTTTAAGAAGAAAAAATATGAAGGGATATCTTACTTCTTTCTAAAGATAACGGAGGATGACTATTTGGCGACTTTTTCCCCGTATCCTTTAGTAATTTTCGCATTTCATCAGTATTTTATAGACTTTCGAATTACCATCAACGAATCATCCGATTTTGTCGATACTCGCCTACTTTTATTGCTTCGCCCACAATTTTTGGCTATTATTCATATTTAATAATTCAATTTCTCAAGATTAGAAACCGCGACAGTGACTTACGCATTTACGACGGGGATTTGAAACGGGAGACGGAAAAAGGGAGGGTGGCGCAGAACAGAAGATTATACCTCTACGTGTATACATCAAGAAGCGGTAGAGGGACCATCGGCTGTAACCGTGGCGGCGGCGACGGTAACGCGATGTACCTAACCCTATTTATCAAAATCGCGCTCGCCCTACGCCTCTTATTACCGTTATTATTATTACCTTTGGTGTTATTACCGCGGTGCGTTTCGGGCGTTGATGTGACATCGCGCGCAAGAAGTTAATGAAAACGACGTGGCCCTGCGAATTCTCCTTCCTTCCGGGAACGGTATAGGCGAAGTGCGAGCCTGGGCAGGGGAAAACCTTTATTGATGGCGATCATTTTTTCGCATCAGCTTCGAGCCTTGGCAGCGCCGAAGAAATGCGGCTCATTTTTTTCGCAGTGATTATACGAGTTTTCCTTTTTTGTATCCATTTCGGGAATGCGGGCTTCTCGTTCCCATGTTTCGGAGTCACTGGTAGCTACTTGTATTCATATAAGGCATTCTTTCGATTACGCCTTCATTTTTCATCATGCATTTATTGTAAGGAAACCCACGTGGTATAAAATTTTATAAAAGAAATGAGTCTGAAACTGTAGATAGGAACCGAAATATTTTGTCCTCCGTAGCATATGTTCAATAAAAATATAATCGAGAGCAGGAAGAGAAATGTAAGGATAAACATAGAACTAATTAAATAAAAAAGGAAAACGATTGGTGCTAATTTTAGAAATTCCACAGATCTTTTAGGGTTTTAGGTATCTTTCAATATTTAAGCTTTGTTTTTCATTAATTTTCCATACTACATGATAGATATCAGAGATTAACTTCAACGTTCGAAAATATTAAGAGAAAAATATGTGAAACACCTGCATGACCTAAGGCATTCTTCTAAGGATTGAGTTATACAATCCGACTGTAATCTCATATTTTAATTACCATTTCCAGCTTTCTCAACAGAATATGCTCTGCTTTAAACGAAAATTCTTTTTATAATTCAGAAAGGAAGATAATTACGGAAAGCCCTTTATAAATCAGAGAAAATCTACTTCATTTACTTAAACAGCACTTAGTCGATTAACATCTAAATACAAAAGACCTGTCCGGTACTTCTTTCATCCTCTATATATATTCTCCTTAGATGAAAAAGACGAAAAACGAGAAACAAAAGAATTAACATTCGTTCCGGATAAAATTTCCCAATTATCATTTCCACCGCTATTCTTCACCGTATTATCCCCTTACCGGTTGAGAGCAGGACCTAAACAAAATACGATCCGATCTAGAGGACGGGTATCCAATTGCGACAATTGACTACTACGCGGGCACCGCGATTATCAACGACGTAGACATAGCAATTGTTTCAAGCTCGCACCCCTCCCAGACGAAATATATGCAAATCGCCATCCGCTTCCATTGTTTTGCTTTCTTTCAATTGTTTCGCTTGTCCGTTCGGCGTATCGTTGCTTAGAACTTATCCGAATTTGTTCCAGAGACGACGGTCAGGTTGGAAGGAAGGCGGTAAAGAGAAATGGGGAAGGGGGTACGCCGTACCGGAACCGCAAAAAAGGGGGTTCTCTTTCATTGTTTCTGTACTACCGCATACCGTCACGGCCACCAACTTCGCTTCCACTCCCCGGTATACCGGAGAGACATTATCATATCGCCCAGTTCGGAAAGCGTCTAGTCGAATTTATTGTCCGGCAAAAGTGAGGTTAGGAATTGATAATATCCGCGCAACGGCGGCGATACACAATGGGAATTAGCAATTTTAAAACGAGATTCGCTTTTGTTTTTGCCCCCCGAGGGGCGACTGAAACGTTTCTACGGCTCGCCGGAACTGAACTTCATCGATACGAAACGGTATTCTTTTGTTTCTTCTCTTTTCTACATTCATATTTATGAGGTCGGTTACTTTAGCACGTTGTTGTATTACTGCATTTCTCGCTTTCAATTATAATCCACGAACTGCACGGAATAAATAATTAAGGTTAAGCTTGGTGTGTGCAAAAATTAAAAAAGCGTAAAAGTAACTTAGAATACTCTGATCTCTAGGGAAGGAAATCTATGTCGGGAAAATCTAAGAAATATTGTTATATACACACACGTATATGCGAGGGTAAAGTCTTAACTATTTACAAACGACAACGAGATGGCGCTGCTGAAATTCAACGCGACTGCTTAAAATTTGGTACGTTATTGCTGAAGTAGCAGCAGCACCCCTATTGGCCGGGTAGTTTGTTTACACCGAGTGTTTAACAACAGCCATGTCACGCGAAGATTGAATAATTTTTGCGATTTTAGTAAACGACTAACACAACAAGAATGCCTCGAGACGCTTCATTCAACTCTTAGTAATGAAGCATCATCAGAAAGAGCTCACTACTAGTGTAGCGAAGCTTCGTCTTGCTCGTGCTTCCCTGAATTACGAATTTTGTGAATGTTGACCAAAATTACATATAGATACATGTGTTATCCCCAGCCTTTGAAGAAAACGAAGAAAGAACAAATTTAAAATGAAAACGTAACGTTGCAGGCGTAATAATTTTGGTAAATATACACAGCAAGTTCCACTAAAAACGGCACTGCATGAAAAAAAAAAGAAAGGACAAAATCGGGATAACAGCGGACAATTCTCTTATATCAAATTTCTGCGACGTTTTACAGTATTACTAAGTTTCTTTGGTGGCTCTAAGCTGGTTTTTAATATTCCCAACTGCTTTGATCTCCTACTACCAATGACGGTGGAATAGATGAATAACTTGTTTTCTCCTCAATTTCGTCCGATACAAAATCTTCTAATTCAATGTAAAATGTTTATTAGCAAAATTTAATATTATGCAGTTGTTAGTAGTGTCGCATGTCTTAATATAGCACAGAATTAGGCTATTTCTAAATGTGGGAGAAAAAGTGAGATTCGTTATCAAAGTATTTTTCGAACTTATCAAAATTAACTGCGTTTAAACAATCGCTATCGCGATTACATAAAGGGATGAAAAGACGTTAGAGAATTTCTGACGTCAAGTCGAATTCTCATTCATGTTGCATCTGTTTGGCTGCATTCCCATTTTCATCGTTTGAATCCTATTTTCGTCATAGAAGCGTTACGAAAGTTCTATTGAAAGAAAACAGTTGTCCATCATAGAATGGTGGTAGTGTCGAAATAAAATATTTGCGCATGCATTTTAAACGAGATGGGCGATGACATAAAATGTTGAAGATCTTTGCGAGCACAAACTAAAGAAATCGTAAAAAAATGTTTAGTTTTAGAAATAAGAGGCCGGCCCAATAGATTATTAGAATCCTGCTGATGTATCTGAAACTTCTAATTTGTGCTTGTGTTCGCATAAGTATTAAAGATAGTTAGATCTTACATTGTTGTACATGTAGCGCGATGTTTTCCTCTTAAGAATGTTGAGGAAGAAGAGCACACGGTATTGAGTTTGGGTAATACACTGTAATGTTTTAACGAGATGAAATTTGAGAAATATTCGAAATTTTACGAAGGTCTTAAATTAATAGAAATTGAGTGTCGTGAATACGAGAATGTCGCTATACGCTCCTTCGGCAAATGAGAAATTGCTGGCTGAAAGCTTTAAGACGTAGAAATGAGATTAACCATTAACCTTAAATGTTGTAACTTTCCACTGCATAAAGACAAGGTTTATGTTCTTCTTCGAACACAACTTCTTCGATATTATCCTATTGAACGCACTTTTGAATTTTTTTAAATTCAAATATTTCAATAACACTATAAAGTTACAAATAAAATTGGCGTTGCTTTTAATAATTGTCAGATTCGCTGATAATTGTTTTAATCTTTCTGCGTTGTTGCACACATGCAACGCTACTAAACACTACAACGTTAAATTACACTGAGAACTTTAATGGAATGGATCGACAGACATTTAATTGGCAGAGATAACTTGTATATGACTAACGTATGCATTGGAACTTGCTGCAGAAATTACATTAATTGTGACATAATTTGATAAAAGGACATGGAATGACAGATAAAGAGAGTTAGTATAAGTCTTCCCCACTATTGTCGTTGGCTGGACTTATTTAATATTAATTTTATTATTTTTACGCCCCTTAAATACTCGGGTAAAAACAGGAATTTATATATTCAATCTCGTAGGCTGGGAAATACATTCAGTGACTCGAACATCATTTAGCAACGTAATAGATGAGGATGGCAACTAAAAAGATATTTCCACAAATTAATCAATACGATCCGGCAATCGAACAAAATGCTGTCAGACTATTATTAGTATTTCTATTTTACTGGTAGAAATCTTTTCTAATGAGAAAGTTATATCGTTTTAATAAATTATATAATACTGAATGGCTAATAGTTGGTCCCCAAAAGTTAATCAATCTGTTTCTTACGGTCAAATATTTTTCACTGTAATATGTATAAATACGTAAGCGTGACTTAAGTAATTTTAATGCAAGCTATACAATTTCACATTTCATTATTATTTACCTAGCATGTAATTTTAAAATAGTATCTGACAAACTTCCGCCGGGTGTAAGAGCTACTACAATAAGTTATTCATCAAAGAAGACGTGCTAAAGTCATTAAATACGTCAAGTCTAATATCTAAGAAAGAAATATTTATGAACCAGTGCATTAACGTTGAAACTTATACGTTTGCCAAAATAAAACTGTTACGTAGGATAAAGTCATATGAATTTGGAACAATTTTGGCCACAAACCTAAGTATAGGACGTAAGTTAGTTAATTTATGCGAATATTATCGCAAGACAATAAAGGTTCTCAATCTGAGGACACACAGCTTCCGCTTTTGCCGCCGATCGCATTTCCATTTTTCATTTATTTATTTAAAATGTATGTATGGGTAATCAATCTTTTTGCTTGTTACTTCCCTATTAATTTCGTCTTTGGGTGTTCCTTTGCTGTATCGCTTCCAAATATATTTCGATTTAGTGGCATCTCCTTTATTTGCGCGTTTTGGTATTTGCTATCTGCACCAGATACGACAGCTTCTGATATTTCAATGTCAATCTTCATATTCTGTTTTATAACTTCTTCGTCTAATAGGCTCAGGTTAAATTGTAATCCTTCAACTGTTTTTTATAATTACCGTATCGTCACACAACGTATTTCGTGTTGCATAACTGTTCTGTCAACGTATACCTAGAATCTATTAAATGAAGAACTTATAAAGCAGAATATGAAGATTAACATTAAAAAATCAAATATTATCGTTATCGGCTAGAAGAGATAAAGGAAACAAAATCGTCACCAATCATTCTTTGGCTTTGCCAAATAAGTAATGTATTAATGTAATATTTGCCATTATATTAAGACTGATGTACTTCTCCATGCGCTCAAACCAATTTTAGAAAAAGATTTTTCTAGTCTGAAGACGGTATGTTCAAAACATGGTTTTCGAAGCGCCCAACAGCCCCTTGAGGCGATAAAAGTCGTTGTCCACGCATTTTTTGCTTGATATTCGTTTCAATCGATTCGATTCGTTTGAATCAGAAAACGAGCTAAATTAGGTGAATATGAAGATATTTTTCTGCATTAAATAATCAACTGAATGACAAGCTAGCATTGCTATGATGAAGGATGATGCGAGGTTGTCGATTGTTTTTCACCGATGATTTCTAGCAACACAAATTGCAGTATAACTGATTGTTTTCGCAAATACCTGCAATGTATCTAACACAACGAAGAAATATCAATCGTTTTCTTGGAAATGTTTCGTGAACAAACAGCTTTTGTTCGGCTGTGTTCATCTGGAACACCCAAACAGTTAATTGTTGATTAGTTTCCAGCGCGTACTAGTATATTCAAGCTTTGTGAGTCGTTATAATGTTGTAAAAGAATTTTGTAGCTCTCCTGAATTTTTTCTCTTACTAAATTGACACTAGCCTTTTCTATGCTTCGGCAAAATTACGCGGAATCCATCGAGAATAGATAGACAAAAGATGCCTTTTTCTCACGGCGTATGCCGTCGTATGCCGGTCCTCTTCAATCATGTTGTGTACAATGTCTAAGATTTTTGGAACAATAACCGATTTCGGTCGACCTTCACGAAATTCATCACCGACGAAGGCACGATCACAATCAAAATCTGCAAACCATTTCTGAATAATCTTTACTGATGGCGTTTCGTTACCAAAAGTTGAACGAAGCAATTCGAGGCAATGTTGCGTTTGGGGTTTACTGATATCCAACGAATAATCCTCGTGTGACATTTTACTTAATCTCAAAAAATGCTGTTATTTTTACGTTCTAAACTACTTCGCCGATTTCTGTACGGTCACAGCTTCAACAATGAGAAATAGGAACTTTTAAGAGAATAGTATCAAATCTCAATAGCGCTATCACGGTGGACGCTTGTAAAAACTTGCTGGTGCTTCCCTGGTAACATTTTTGTTTTTTAATATATTTGACCTACGTTACTTGCGCTCATCCATCTCCAGCCATATCTTTTCAAGTTTTATTTGCTCAGGCAGGTCTTCAGGGGAAGCCTTTTTTTATTTTATGCTATCGCCTAATTCTTCTTTTTTAGGTGTATATCCTTGTTTCAACAAATGAAGAACTAAGAAACACTTTTACTTTATAACGTTTTGGATAGATCACGTCTTCTTGTGTGGAAGCACAAGAGTTTAATGATAGATGATAGAAACAAATGTTTTGGTTAACAAAATGTTATGTTCGTACAATTAGCGCGCAAGGAAAGAAAAGGATACTGTGTCTGTGCGCTTTCTAAAGATAGAGAAAAGTATCTTTCGATTAAGACACAAAAAATAATCCGCAACCGAGAAAAAATTAAATCAAAAGCAAGAAAATAAGATATAATTATTGCAAATGTTCGCCTTGAGAAGAAAAGAAGAGAAAGAAAACATTAAAGAGATAATCGCTAGATTTCAAGGCTCTATGGAGAAGGAAAGAATTTCCACGCATAATAAACCAAAACGTTTCAACAAAAAAGCTATATCTTTATATCCAAGCTTTGTGAAGATGTTCAGCCAAAATTCAAACATTAAATATGGCTATGCAAAAGTTCTACTCTGTTTAATTAACTTCCGAATATGTTAGTATAAAATAAAGACCAGAGCCCTCAAATTCCCTCCAGGATAAGACGGTCTAAATAGAACGATTCAATTACATCAAAGCCCGGGGCAAGGTATCAGCCAACATTTTTCCGTCTATTGCCTCTTCAAGGATTTACGATTAATTTTAAAACTATCGCAATGATCACGACCTTCCACATTGGGTGCCGACAGCGACACCTTTCGTTTACTTTAATACTTATTCCAGTTGCTCGGAACATCGTGGAATTAACTCGACTCAGTTGCAGAGGATATCTTTATCAAGCAAGTAATAACGCTGGCGAGGACTTAGACGAAGAGATGTTTATTTCCATATAGAATAATTTGTTGACTTAAAATTAATTTTCTAAGGAAAACTAGTTTCTCCTTCTAGATTAGATGAAAACAAACAAAGTAAGACGGAAACAAATACAAAAATATCTGCGGTTACGTATCGATATTGTAAATCGGTGTCAGCTTCTTCTGAAGACTTGTAAAGATTGTCTTTAAATAATTTTTTTTTCACGAAAATTTTCGTGAACGTAGATAAAGAGAAAAACAAGAAGTACGGATCTGCTGTCACATACATGTTACGTCTTATATTTAAATATTTGTAGTGAGCTCAACGAAAATCTGCTTTATTAACTGAAAGAAAGCAAATGTTTTGAACTTGCAATACTTCTTCCATAGCATGTCAGTTAGTTGAACTATTAGGTCGAATAGAAAATATTTCTCTTTGGACGTGACGCGGAGGCGTTGAAAAGCTTTCACCGCATTTATCCATGAAAATTTTTGAATTCCAACAAACTTCAACGCAGTGAATCGTAAAGTTAATGATGGTCCACATGATAGTGTCGTCGTCCTCGACTCCTGAGATCCTTTGGGGATCTAAGCGCCTAGGCCTGAATTGGTAGGCGTCTCCCGAAGCAGTTGAAGTCAACGCCTACCGCGATCGGTCACGTGAAAGCTCCAGAAGAGCAAGACAGAGTCACCGCGACAGCGTTCTTGTGCACGTGCTGGCAGGCAGGCAGGCGAGCAAGCATATAGCGGGTAAAGGCAGGTGGTGGCGTTCTGTCGTCCCCCCGATGGTGTCGGCGGTCCGAAAAAGGGGGGACGCGACGGCGTGTCATATCCAGCGCCCGGAAGTAAACGAGCGTAACTTCGCCCTCGCTCACCTGGGATGAATTTTTCCGATGTTCGTCCTCTCTCCGCGGCGGTGTACCACTGGCGCTTATACGCTCTAATTATAGCGGCCAGGTAGGTGAAGAAATTGGGAGGAGTGAAAGACGATGTCCCCCACCATTATGAGAATTTGTTGGGATCAAGTAGTATTGCTCGTTTCCGGTTTTAAAGGGAGGCAAAATTGTTATATCGTACAATGCATTAAGATTTACCTGAAAAGTATCAAACAATCGCTATGAAATAAACACATACCTAAGTAAGCATGGTGCCAGTTTGAGACCGCAAATGAGGATTGAACATACGATTGATTTGAAGAAAGAGTCAAGGATGGTACTGAATTATACGACTCTTAAATCGGGATCTTTGCGAAACAGATCCTAATTGCTGATGTTAATTTCTTAATGCAGAATCTAGAGCTGCTAGTCTGCTTGTGAGGACTATTCGTTCATGAAAAAGTAAAACAAGATAAGCAAAATAATTTTTAGGCTTTTGATAAAAAATCCAAAACTGCGTCTTCATAAAATACAAGTTTTATTAATAAAAAAGGCAGGATGTTTTTGCATGTTTCAATATTTTTCTTATGTAAAAGACCATTTTGAAAATGTGATTCAATGTTTTTCAACGTAAGAGTTTATAGGACAATTAGTATTGTTCCTTGTCGTCGCTATTTAATGAAGTAGTCTTGGTTTTCAACTTAGTTGATGTTATCAAAGTTTCTGCACAATTCGGTCAAGGTCTTCCGCGTCATATCCAGGCTTTTTTAATAAAAAAAAAGGTTTTGAAGCAGAGGAGAAAAATGAGTTTTAGAATCAAATTAACAAACATTAAGAAAATTTTAAATTTTTAGTTTTCCTTCACATGCTGACAAACAGTGTCGGGGCTAAAATATCATCATAATTATTTCGATAATTCTTAGCATTTAGATTACTCATCCCAACAACGACGCCACCACATCGTTCCTCAAAGGAGGTTCGCAAGGATAGCGAACACGATCTTACCAACCACAATAAATAGATCCTTGGAACAATGGCTCGACCAGCAATAAAATAACCGCCGCCGCTAACCCGACGACTTCACAGCTCTTCGTTGGTTACCTCGCTGCCGTAGTACATGCAGTACTCATACACACCCCTCACTCCCACGACGTATTACGTCCCGAAACGCAGCGGTCCCGGAGCAAAAGGCATAAATTAGCGAGAGAAGATTATAATACGATGGTTTATGCTAGGATGCTGCGGAGGAGCGCGGCGGCGAATGTTTTGATGAACATCAGCGGCGTAGCGTCAGCTAACCAGGTCGTTACCGCGGAAGAAGGAATAGGAAGGAATCGCAGGATGCATTACGAAAGTTTCGGGCCGTCAAGGCGAAATCTATGTGTGTTTCGCATAAAAGACCGGAAACGTCTTTAAGCGGGAAACGGCGCGCGCGAGAGGTCGGGACGATGCCGGTTCCTTTTCCTATTCTCCTCCGCGACGACGGTGAAGGCGATATCTTCAGAATCTACTTATCACGGTGATAACTGCGGCTCCGGCCCGTTATAGTATAGGGAACGTTATAATACGAAGACCAGAAGCGGGCGTAAGGGTGTATACGCAGGGATGGGATTTGCGATGAAGAAGACGGGAAATGTGGAAGTCGTTACTTTATTAGAGATGGTTAGATGATAAAAGGAAATCTACGAAAACATCCCTTTCTTATACCCTGTTAATGTCGCCTCTACAGTATGTAGTTCTGTATCAGGCGGAGAGTCATCGCACAAGACTTCCGTTGAAAACTAGAAAATCTGGAATGAACATGATAAATGTGACAGCATTAAGACATGATAATGCCAGGTTGAACGAAATTTGATAGAAATTAAATTTTATAGTATAATAACGAAATGAATGCACTATAAAAATTGCATTAAGATCAAACACGAACATTTAGTTAACAAATCAAATGTGCATTTAATCATGCTCTAACTAACGTAACACTAGTGTGGTAGCGTGGTGAGTGTTACTTTGTCGCGCAGAAAAAAGCTACTATAAGATAACTGATGTTAATCGCCTTAATCCGTGCTCAGTTATTTGCAATTATGTCGTTCGATTAAAACAGAGTTATACAGTATATTTGCTAAGACGCTATACACAAGAATATTGATTAGAAAGCGTCTAATACGCACTGAAAAATCAGCATAAAAAGAAGATTTTTTTAATGCAGATAGTAAATTTTATTTTCTTTCAATTCAAGACGCCTGAATGAAGTGCGTCCTTGTTACGTGTTTTAAAGGTACGCATCAAATGGGTTCACAAGTCTATCATAAGCATTTCTATATAAAAAGAAAAAAACAAATTAAACTATTAAGTTATCGAAAATCAAATAAAAGAAGGAATACCTTCAGCAATTAAGACATTAAATAAACCGATCCTTGTAGTAACATTAATTTCTATGTATGTCACCTTTGTGAATCACTAACATCACCGACAACGTATGTTGTCCCCAATCAACCAGAATCCCTTTAGTGCAACCCATCGGATATTTTGTGAGTCGCACGTTGTCCATTGTCTACCGGACGACATTTTATTGTTAGGTTCGTATCTTACCACAGCTGCATCGTAAAACAATTCGCTGAATGTTTGAACTGGGAGTTTTCAGCGAAAGTTTATCTTCTTTGTTCGTGGATAGCTGTTAATATGTCTACGGGAAAAAGTATTACATATAATAAAAGAGGTAAGCGACACTGCGAACAGCGAAATGCTAAATGGCATCCTTGATTATTAATCTTATGTTTCCGCAATGTCCTGTTAAATAAAATTATACAGTTAGTTGTTCTAGTTTATGAAGAAAACAAAAGTGAAATAACTATCGTCATCAAAGAAAGTTTTGTTTAAAGGATCCGACTTCTACAAAATACATATTCCTTCAATTCCGGAAATATTCAATCAAGAAATATAAGTATGTACTAGTTCGGTGAAGCTTTAGTGTTATTAGCTATTATTTACTAAGGAATTGTCAAGGACGAGCTGTAAAGATTCTGCTGAAAAATTGATCATTGGAGTCTCTGAATTAGCTACTCGAAGCTCCAACTCGATACAAATTAAGAAAATAATGCATTTCGAAATATTCGCCAGCCACAATTTACTGTAGAAAGTTCAGAGAAGCTGTAATCGTAGCTTTTGCTATTCCTTTTCTGCGCAAGCTAGAACAACGACCCAATTAGATCCTGGAAGCCAAAAAAATAGTGCACGTGAGGAGTTTGTAACAAATGACCGATTACCGATGTATATAATGATCAGTAGAGATGACAAAGGCAGATGGACTATTCTTTTCTTGCAGCGACTAGATAGACTCGTGTCTATTCGCCTCATGAGAATGGATTAGTGTTGCCTACTGGTGTCCCCAAGAGTCGACAAAACGCGAGTCTGTCTAGTCTCTGCAAAAAAGTAATAATTTTACGCGCCTTCGTCTTCTCTAATGATCACACCTTTGTTCATAAGATGAAAAAAAAAAAACGAATTGAAGATTATTATAAGCAGAAACAAGTATTATCTTACGTCGTCTGCTTTTGTCTCCCCAACATAAATTACACGCGTCGCTACTGAAAAACATAAAACGAATATGTATATATGTCACGGGAAAAGTTCAAGAATGCTCTATTATGATGAAGGTATAAGATATCCTGGTGATAAGTAAAGTTTTGTTTTGGTTTTTCATTTAAGCAAAAGATAATTTTGGGCAGTCAATTCGAGACACTAAAAAAATAATTCTTTTTACCTACATTCACAAATTGATGTTTTATTCGATATATTTTTCCTTTTTTTTTGCATTAGAAATTGGAGGAGGTGGAGATAAATCATTTCATTTTCGTCAAGTAAAAATTTTGGAACATCCAAAAATTGTACAAACTAAAATTAGGCAATATGAAATTTACTGGGTTCGGCATTGTTGCGGATACTTCACAGGTAATTTTACATAATAAAAAAATTGAACCTATATGTTTTCTACAATACAAACAATACATCGTTGTCGCTATAAACAGTACTTTTTACTTACAGACCAATTAATATGCTAAGAAATTTCGTTCGAAAACGTAATTACGATGATATTGTCCAAGCAGTCAGAAACGTAAAAAATCGAAACAAATAATTGATTAAAATTTTCCTATGATTATTAATAAAGACGTTATTTAAAGTAAAAGTTTGACTTATAAAAAATCGTCCACAATTACCCCGTTTTACTCGCAGCTGATGAGAAAACGTCTTAATTCTTTAATTATCGAAAATAGACACTCGATACTTTTAACGAACGCCACTTCACAATTTCTTTGTTTTTTTATGTGAAAAAATGATATTCTTCAACTACCGATGGATAAATTAAAAAAAAAATTGAAGTTAAATTTGTCTTTAAAGGATCCATTGAGGTTATCCCATTTACTTAAATGTAAGAACATATCTTTGATGCAGTAACTGGCAAATATGACAAAAACAATGAATGCATGTACTAGCAAAACAGGACAATATTGCACAACAGTGAAATTATTTAAATTAGAAAATCATGATTATTTTCCTTATTTGCTTGTATCTCACTACCTATTTACAATTAGTTACAAGTCTTTCGGAACTTTATGAAAAATATGAACAGTTCTCTTTTTCTCACACATTATATTCAATAGTATCCAATCTTTATCCCAAAACCAATATATACAACCCATTCCAAATTTTGTTGGCATTCCACCTAAAAATGTACACCCTTTTTTGCAATACATTCAGGCAATAATAGATGCGATACCTGTGCGTAGAGAGTCGCTAAGGGTGCAGTTATTCTTTTATTTACCCCTAAATAATGTCAATTGTCGAATACCGTTCGTCGATCTTCGCATTCATTGCGGGAAACGGTGCGTCGCCAAAGTTTGTCGAGGGAATTCTCCAAGGGCTGCATTGAAATTCTTATATTTGTGATCCGAAGATTCCTGAATAATGCAGTTTGGAGAAGGGGAGATAAACGGGAAACAGCGAAGAAGCGCCGACGAAAATATTTCTTAAAAGTTTCTTTAGTTGTACGTTCCTTTATCTGTCTTGTACAGTTGTTAACATTTGTTTGTGTTGACTTTTTTTTTATTCAGAACGTTTTCGTCGTTTGTATTACGATATTTACTTGTGTATAGATAGTATAAAAGAATAGTTTCCTTTCATTGTTGGAAATATATAAGCACAAACAATCGTTGTAGTTTGTGCAACTTGGACACCATTAAAGCCTTGGTCTTCCTAATCTCGGCAGATCAATTACATTAATTTTTTTTATTTATCAATTTTATTTGTCAATGGTTTATCAATCGCAATTTTTGTACAAATCTGTACCTAACATTTAAAAAACTTATATCCTCTTAGAAAGTAAACAGCTAACCGATGACATTACTCGCCAAAATGCTATAGTCTCCTATATTTTTGAAATCATCCATATTGAACGAGAATATGATGGGATCGGCTCCGATCGAGTTTTCTTTGTTTAATCCTGATATTAGCTTTCCCTTAGAACGACAAGGCAGGCATTAACGTTTGGGAAGAGTACCCGGTTTTTGTGTCCATTTTCTAAACGATAGGCATGTATTTCTTGACATTAAAGGGAGTTACATAATGCCTGGTTTGTCGTTATGAAGGCAAGAAGCGGTATTAGGTGAAGAAAGCTCGTTGGTAACGCGAAGTATGTAAAAACATATCCGTGGAGTAGTGCTCTTCTTTCCTCTTTAGATCCCCTTTGATGTGAGTGATTTTATCAATACTATGAGGAAGCAAAATTAGCATTATGTTGCACCGTGTTGGCGAATTTCGTAACACCCTGTAGAAGTATCAATAACTTCACTATTAATATATTCCAAGAGCATTTAATTATTGCGTTCTCTATTTTCAGGCTTTTCAAGATAATGGGCAAGTGAGTCTGCAAAAGTAGTTGATTGCATACGTAGGTATTCTATCATACACGCATTTAGTATTTTCTTAAATGTTTATTATTGTATATTACAGTTTTCTCTGTTTGCACACATCAAACATTTAATTCTTGATAAATTGTGGACCACTTCGGTCCACAAAACGTAAACATCCCGCAATTAGCATCCATTCAACTCGATATCTCTACGGAGACAAATAGAGGGCGGTAGTTATCCCGATTAAATTTTCTAACAATTACCAAACAACCCTAGCCAGCGGAGCTATTTAAGAGGACGCATCTAACAGACGCACAAATACGCGCCGAGGATACAACGGGAAAAGGCCATTGTCCCTTTTCCACGAACCGCAAACTACCGAAATCTCTTCTACTTACTCTTCCGAGTCGCGTATACCACCTGAAGAATAATCGTTCGGCAATTATCCTTCGGGATGACCCCCGTTTAATCTTTCTATTGAAACCGACCCCGAACAAATAGTTCTTCGGCGTTCGTACGAAGGCCGTCCCGCAATAACCGAGGACAATCTGTTCGAATTTACCGGCGTTACGTTTTGGTAATTGCCGTCGTTAGGTGTTTGTCCACCGTACGAGCGACGTAACAATTGCAGATTTATACCGGCGCGAGGAGAGGACCCTTGATAAAAACGAGATGAATTATAATCCTAGTATATATATCGGCCCCTTTCCGTCATCCCGGGAGTTAACGCGTTTCCTGTTATATACCTACTACCATCCTCTGTTATTCGTGTGTTATATTACGTCCTTGCCGCGTGACAAAGCGCTGATGGTATTTGCCCGAATATCACGTGTGCTTTGGCAACATTTCAAGCACGACACTTTCCTAATGACGAAATTTGTCATCTTTTGTGAAGACGCGCGGGCCTACTACACGTATCCACGGACTATATAGTCGGCGGTACGTGATTTCGGATTTGCAGCTTCACCGGGCGGCGTCGGACTCGTCCAGTAAGCGTATTGTCCGATGACACGCCAGAAGACGGTCTCTACGACGGCGAAGCGGCTTATTGTAATTTGCGGAATTGGTATCTCTGGTCGTATGTCATCTTAACTGCAAGGAGAATTGAATAGGTGCCGAGAGGTTGGGGCGGAAATGATAGAGTAGCGGTGCAATATCTACTATGTACAGGCTGTCTCAAATTAACGAAGCGCTATGTTAATTTTAATGCCGTTAAGAAAAGTAAAAACAAATGATTCCTTCCATAACAGAACAGAGCACCCACCCACTTTAAAAAGGCTCTTGAGCATTGCTACCTTTGAGATTTATTATCGCTGAAGCAGTGTCAGCACAGAAATCGGCTGAATAGTTTGTTTACAGTTAGCGTTTAAGATGATATGAAAACATTATGAAATACAACAAAACAAAATTTAATTAAATTAAAAACTGAAATACGGTTGATCAGAAAGTACCTAGCTTACAGCTTGCAGAGTCAATTCCATTGCTGATAAATGTGACGTTTTTGTTGAATCTGAATAATAAACAGATATGCGACAAATTGGTTAATTTTTTTGAAAAGAAAGCAAACATTTATATTTGAAATAACCGTTGCGTGTTTCTCTTTAAAGATCGTATGATTCATTCATCCCCTTGGTGCTAACAATGTGAACAAAACCAGTTATAATAGTTACCGCTGGCAAATAGGTCTTGATCCCGCAGGTCTTCAAAAATGACTTTCACGACAGTGGTCGTTATCTCGAAGTACTTGGAACTGGTTGTGGTCCCAAACCGTATCGAGTATAACCAGAGTGGATAACAACGAAACCTTTTTTTTTTCGTTGCATTGGATACGTCGCAAGTATTGCTTTGAAGTTCGTCGATAACGTTACATCATCCTTCATTATAACGATGCTAGCTTTGACAAAGCACGTCAAACAATCGATTATTGGAATGAAAAAATTTCGAAATAATGCGTTATTGCTCATTATTTCTTGAAAATTGGTTTGGACGTATGTAAAAATATGTAAATATTAATGGCGAATACCTTGAAAAACAAAACGATTTGTACCAAATGTTCTTTCATTGCTTTTGTAAAAACGTAAATAGTATCTCTAGGATACTGTTGATCTTATGAACAAGAAGAGCTGATACTATGAGCAAGAAATTGGACAGAATATCAGAATAATTTAAAATTAATGCATACTAGATAACCAAGCTTTATTTATCGAGATAAATAAATTAATGTTACCAAAGTGAATTATTTGCGGTTGATTCTGAACGGATGCGTGCGGGGTTTTCAAAGAAGGACCCTGATGACCCTCCCATATTTCTTTATCAGGTTCTTCTTCTTATAAGAAGGCAACATTCAAGTGCTGGACCTTGTTCCACACCTGCTAGACTTTTTCGAGAGTACCTACAACAAGACAAGCAATTCTGATAAACCTTTGAGGAACCTAATTCTCAGTTCGCTGTTAGACGCTGGGTGGTGCGAGTAGCTGATGGAATCCTTGAGGACGAAGAATGAAGGCGCTGACAAAAAGTTACTCAAGTTACTAAAGTTAAAATAAATACGTTAAAAAACAAAAACTCTAAAATAATAATGACACGAAGAAGTCTATCTAACCACAATGGTGTTGAGTATTTCTCATATAATCTATAACATTCGCTTACAATTTTTCTATAATATTATTCTATTATTCCAAAAGCTGTAAATTGATATTTTAACATCAGAGAAAAAACATTTATATAAGTTATGGCACGGGACGCCATAGGATATGGTAGCCAGTTTTTCATAGCAGTAGTAACAGGTCTATCCACATATTGCAAGAGTGACAATGATGTTGCTTAAAACCTTTAAAGTTCATCTTTTAGTTTCTTTGTGTGCTTTCTAAGATCTTTGTTGATTTGTATACGAGGATGATATGATATGTTGTTGCGTTGAGAAAAAGAACGCCAATATTTTGGATTTAGTAGCTTGTAACTCTGTACACTTACTCCAATCATTTTAAAATTTTTTAAGCCATCAAAATAGCAGAATTTTTCGAAATTTGCAAAGTAGGTCTCCCTTTCGTTAATCACCTTTTCATTTGACAGGAGCCGCTTTCCATTAAGCCATTTTTTTTTTATTTGGAAAAAGAAAAGTAAGAAGGCGAATATGGTGGATGAAGCACAATTTTATATTGTAACTGGATTAGTTTTGCCGTCGCAATTGTCGATGAACGGGCCGGCGAATTATCCTGATGATAGAGAATTCTTTCTTTGCTAGATGGGACCTTCTCTTCACTTTAGCACTTTAAATCAGATCAACACACCGGCATAGTACTAAACCCGCGTTATCCTTCGCATTTCTAAGCAAGCAATTAAGGTTATGCCTTGCGAAGCCCAAATAAATCATCGCTGCAACTATACATAGTCTTCGCTTTCTTCGGTACACGTTCGCCACGAAAAATCACTTTTGTATCTGGCGAATAGTGATGTATCCATGTCTCATTTACAGTCGCATAATGTCACAGAGACTCACGCTTATTGCATATAAACAATTGCACAAAGATCTGAAACTAAGCTTAATAGATTATGCCGACACTTTACCTAAGAAGTGGAGTAGATGCTGAATGACAAGAATCTTTGTTTTTTCTTTTTGATATTTACTATTGACTGAACATTTTTGAAGGTGGATCATAGTCATTCTAGACACTCTAATGGAATAGCAAAATTATTACAAAGTATATGTACAACCAACAAATTACGACGAGATTGCTTCGTTTCAAAATATATAATTTACACTAGAAATCAACGATTAAAATACGTTAGAAAAGTTACTGCTGACAATCAAGCTACATTAACCTTTTATTAAAAAACAAAATACTTCCACGTTATTAGAGTCGGCGCTGCCGCCGCCGTCTCACTCGCAAAACACCCTCGAGCTTTTGAACCGATCTCCCGTTGTCAGAAAGAGGATATTCGACCGACACTGGATGAGCCTTCGTAATTGCCATCTTGACTTGAATTAATCATTTGATATTAATTTAGAGAAGGCCGCCGTGTTCCGGGTATTACGCCGGCAATTTACAGGTTGTTACCGGATGCTGGGAGTTTTTTCGAGTGATGGAGTTCATTTTCTTTCGTTTCCTCTTCCTTCCCTTGTTCTTTTGCTTTTTTTTCATTTTCGGATCGAGGACTTTATTGCTTATTTTAGAATTGACATTTTAAGGGAATCTTTCTTTGTTATTAACCTTTAAGCAATGTTCAAATGATGGTAGGTAATAAATTGATTTTAATTTTTTTAATTTTGACATGTTAATTGGAGCATCTGTGGGATGATGGAATATAATGTAATGATTTGCGGTCCGTATCCTCCTAAAAATTACAGATCTAGAGCTAGGGCGTACCGCTACTTTCCCGAATCATTTAGCTCACGTGTTGTTTATTAACAATCCAAGGAAGGAAATGTTTATCAGTAAGGAAATACTCTTACATACAGATGCGCTAGACAGGAAGGTTAGGTAATCAGATTAGGCAGAAAATTTTCACGCAAGCGCTGGGTGGTTTGACCGTTTTAAGAAAAGATTTGCTTTACGTAATGTATCGAAGCAGCAAGTGCAGATAGAGATCGTGTAAAAACAAAACTATTAATTTCAATAAATTAAACGCGTCCTTAAGCATACGTACACCTTGTTGAGTAAGTTTTCAGGCTGATTGAAATTTTTTTGGACAACATCTTTAGCGCCAAGGGCGAAGTATTCTTCGTGGTACTTAGATGTCGAATCGTCATTCAAAATACTTCGCTCTCGCCGTAGAAGATGTTTGCTGCAGTTGCGAATGAAACGTCCTGAAGAAATTCCAATTGACCACGGCTTATCAGCCCGAAAGCTACTTCTACATTGGATCCCGCCGTGAAAGCTGACATACGTTGATTGTTACGTAGTTTCTTATGTCTGGCTATTGTTTCTAACCAAGCCATTCAAAATCGATTAAAAAAAAGAATTTCTTCCCAAATTTCCCAAAGTTCCAAAGTATTTTATTTTCACCAATCAGGATAAGTGGGAATCAATACTTGAATATCACAGTTTACTACGACTACTTTTCTTCCTTTTTCTAAGACGATTTATTTTCATTTATGTACGACACCAGCGACGAGGTGTATATAACGCAGCCATGAGGCGGGGACTGAGGAGGGTGGTTGAGCAGGTGGAAATGGAATGGATTGGGTTGCAGCCAGGGCCGGAGGGGTAATTTTATTAATGTTCGTCATTTGTTAACAAAAAAATTTCGTCCGATTACGTGGAAACGCATTTATCTGCGTTTTCGTTTTATTTTTGCCGAGAGATTTTCTTCTATTTATTTCTTTTTGTTTATTCGAACGCATTGGATATATATTCGTCTTGGAGGATGTATGTACAGAAGGTAATGTTATCTAGCAGAAGACGCGACAAATAAAGCAAGACAACTATGGGGGCGTAGCGAATTCCTAAACACATGTTAATGAAAATATTTAATATTATTTACATCATTATTTTTAGGAACAACATTATCTAAATCACAGAGGTTTAACTATAAAAGTTTTTTATTTATTGTATTAAATTTAGAGCACTTGGATTGTTTGAAAATCTAAAATGAATAGAGCTGACGTAGATGAAGAAGTTGTAACAGCTTCCTGGCAATCAACGAGTGATTTTTAGAAAAAGTTTTATTTACTTTATTTATTTATTTACACAGTACGGTAAAGCTAAAAACATTTACCTAGAATGAGTACAAAATGGGCAGGATGGGCACAAGTCATGGTCGGTTAGAAAGTGTATGATCTGATGGAGGTAAATTCGAAGTAGTTTTGCAGAATAGCTTCGCCGTACTTGCGAAGGAAGTAAAGTATAAAAATAGTAATAGGCGACAATCTGGCAAGCAATACGACCTTTAAAATAATACTTTCCAAGTTTTTACCACCCTACTCCATTTTTTAGCCTCTGAAAGCGAGATGAGACAAGTAATTACATCTTGCAAACATCGACAATCGAGTGGTTCTGCCAAAGATTGATTTTCGTTCCTTGACGAAGAGACTTCTTGAAATAATAAAACTAAATATGCGGAAGAATATAATATCAGGATTCAAAATTGAAGATATCGAAATGTTTTGTCAGATCCACAAATTACTCGTGTAAGACTAATATGAGAAAAATTTACTTTTAAGACATTGCTTCTTTTTATTGTTTCTTTTTCTTTTGACTTGATGAATGACTTTGATAAAGATCATTCCAATAATATTGCCAACAAATTTCTAACAAATATATCAGCAACATTAGAGTTTGAAAACCTGTAAATCTGTAAATTAGTTCCAAACAGTTCCGTCGTACGGTACTTGAATACTGGAGTCAAGTCTAGAGTAATGTATAACTTGGAGAATATCCATCAATAACTAGGTTTGATTTTTAACTGACTAACGAACGTTAACCACGATTCTCACCGGTTCCCTAAGATTACTAGTTCTGTATTAACTCAACTTGGTTCTTGCCAAACAATTATGCAAACAACTTAAATTTCCTAACGACACGTACCCCGATAGACAAAAGTTTAATAGGATAAGATTATATTAAGAGCTTCTTACTGGTTAAAATAAACGATATTTCGGGGTAACAGTTCCGCTGCCACAAAACAATAGGATAATTAAGTTCTTCGAAATGCTTACAACAATAAAAACGACTGTTCGAAATCGACCCAATTTGCAAGAGCGTGTGTATACCTACCAGGGAATGATGTGTATTATAATCGCGAATAAAAGAACCTGACGACGACGACGATGATAGGGGTTGGTTGATGAAGGCGAAAATGATCTCTCAATGCCTTACGGTACTTGCGCTCAACATAATAACAACTTATCCGCTCAAGTTTTACTACTTTCGAAAGCGCGTAATTTCCCCATATTTATGTACTTAATACCGAATAACCCGTACGGGTTATGATTTGTAAAACGAGATTACGGGCCTACCGCCACTGAAGTCGGCCGCACAAAAGAATCCGGGCCTCGAGTGTCGTTCAGAACTGTTGCCCTCTTTGGGAATTATCGCTCGCCTATTCTGCATCGCACGGAGCTCGCGGGGAAGTGATCCTTGATGGCTGAAAAAGTTCTTGAGTCGTCGCTTAACAATGTTACAAGGTACTCTATGTGTTGTACATGTTGCCGTATGTAAGGGATTATAATCTTCATCCAATGTTACATATAAGGCGAGAGTTTCTCGAGTTTTGTGGTGTGTTGAAAAGATATTTTTCTGCTGTTTTCTTCTGTGTGTGTCTCGGTCTAAAATATCTTGCCTTTAAGATGTGCGATGTACACACGAAATCAGTAGCTTAATTGTTAAATAAAGATATTTGTTAAAATTTAGTATTTTTTATATACGTTTAATTAATACGAACTCACACTAGAGGATTGTATCAAAGTTTTAATTAATACATATATCTGTTTGTACTCGTAACAAAGGATTGCTCTTTTTATACTAGGCCTTTAATTAATAATTGCATAAAAATGTAAACGTTGGGACGGCGTAAATAGATTACATCTATAGCAGTAGCAGTCGTAATAGAAGTACATTTGCTTCTACTTTTAGTTATGTCGTCACCTAAATTCTGCCTAGGCTCATGGAAATTTTGAGTAGGTTTCCTCCATTACGTAATTTTTTTTATTGGAGATCCTAAAAGTTAGCTTAAACATAGACAAGCAAAAGCACACGGTCATTTGTACCTTCATTTAAGGACGCACACATACATATTTATCAAGACATCAAGCTATCATCCATGCAACACATGCACCATAGTTTCAGTCATTTCTGTTGTTGAATTTCAGTATTTCAGAACAAAAGAGGGTGAGTAATGTTTTAATTCGCAGGAACAAATCAATGGACCTGGTCCTTGTTTCACTGTGTCTGCTTAGTAAAGCAGTATTGAGTTAGTAAACTCAAGGCCTGCTATTTTTATTATTAACTAAACTAACAGCTTCTAATTGATTCAGAATGATCTAATTAGGAATTGTCGTAGAGTACATGGTCAATAATGGACCGATTTATGGTTTTAATTTGCCGCAAACGATTTCCGAACAAGCGAAAATTCCTGTCTCCTTTGTCATCTGCCATTTACTTGTTACGTAGAATATTTCTAAACTATTTTCCTTGCTGTATTTCTAATTTCGTTATGAAAAGAAACTATTAAAAAAAAATGATAAAAAAACAGAGAGAAATATGTCGCCAAAAATTAGAGACCAGAAACAATAAATAATTTTAAAGAAGATAATATCGCCAATTCTGATTTGTTTCAAAATCCCTTTTTCAAACTATAAAAAAACTCAAGAAGAAGGAAAGTAAGTTCGTAAAATGGAATAACATTGAAGAAATATTTCTTAAAGATGGAGAAGGAAAAATTATTATTTTATTACTTATTATGTTACTGACTTAAGCTTTAAGCTCACTTTTGTTTATTATAAAGAGATTACTTAAAATAAAATAAAATACTAGAAATTTTATAGTTATTTAGCTTGCTTATAAATCGCCTATTCGTGCAATAATTACTAACGTTTCTTTCTAATTTGATAATAATATAATGATGATTCCTGAAAGATGTAGAAACATATCCAAGGGCCTCTATTTATGTTTTAATTAAACCTACAAATTTTACGTGGTACCTATTGAGGGTCCTTTCGTTTGGAATGCTTTGTATCTACGTTGCGCATATTGCGAACGTCCCTCTATAAGCGGGAATAGAGGTATATTGTATAAAAGCAAAAAAAATCATTAACATTCGACACGTACATACCCACATTGATTTCGATCCTCTGAGCTTAAATAAAAAGAGGAATTTCAATTTTAAAGGTTCAGCACGTTAAATAGTAAGAAATCAATGTCGTACTCCCGTTTACGTTGGCATGCCTGCCATGTTACCCTTCTAGGTTAGAGAAACGTAAACAAACATCGAATTAAACCGCGCAAAGCGTAAAACGACCGAAAATTGCAATAAGACGATTAAGGCGAACGTAAAAAATGCACTTACTTGATGTATAACGCCTTCTGACTCTTCACTTCTAGCGGCTTTGATATTTAAGGTTAGGATGCAGTTATCTTGGAAGTCCCAAGTGTATAACACATCGTCCTTCACGCACATGATGTTCTGCGTCTTTTTAATATTCTTGGGTAACGTTTCACGCACATTCTTAAACAGCGGATGGTCGTTTAAATGTAGAAAATCGGTAGAAGTCATGTTTGGAGCGCGAAGCGAACCTATAACCTAACAAAACAATGCGCAAACCAGCTGACGGACAGTCGGACCAACTTCGTAGACGCGAAAATAGCACGGGCGGTCGGTTGAGCTTGGCGGGACGAGCGCGATGGCGCTAAATTTGAAGTTTTTGCCTCCGGATAAGTTCTATCGCGCGTGAAACGTTGATTGTAATTATAATGAACGGCGGAATATATTTGTTCAACTGACGATAAGTGAGCGGAATGCCGGCAAGTTTAATAATAATTTACGATTACGCCGTTGAACGGTGTTCCTTATCTTATACAAATAATATGTCCATTTATATACAAAACATCCAGCACAACGGTGCATGTGCATTGTAGAAGGGTAGTTCTAAACTTTGTTCGAGAACTGCGTCTACAAGCTGGATGGTAGTATTTGTCCATTTCTATGCGATAGAACGTTCCTTATATGTGGTCTTTCATTATTATTTACTGCGTCCATGCTTTCTGCCGTGTGCTATATTGTTCGTCGGCTATTATTTGTATTTTACATTATCTAACGTAATTCCATAATTTAAATTAATATTGAGAATTTTAGTCAGATATGTCTCGCGTTGTTGCATGTATATATACAGGATGAATACTTAAAGTTATACACGCGAATAACAAAGAAACAAAGCAATTATTGCAAATTCTGATAAGGCAGAGTTATTATGCACGGTGGGGGTCATACAATAGATAATCTTAATTTAGCATTACGTCGCACGAAACACAATTTACATTTTTTTTAATGGAATGTTCTATTTGATTTGGGCTTTTATTGCGAGAGGCCGTCATTTGGAATATATTGTAGATTTTACATTAATTTTTAATGTAAAAGTTTTTTATTTAAATTCGTTTGAAATTAAAACACTTTTATTTCCGCTACAATCTTTACGCAAAACATTGCGTTACGTTACTTATCTCAGGTGACCCTGTATGCAATTTACGTATCCGGTAATAAGCGTTATTCCCACCCTTAACAATTTTGAATATTGGAGGCATATTTAAGAATTATCGATTTTTGTTTTTTATTAACAAATATTAGAGTTGAGATGCTAAGATACTACTCGGCGATATGTTATCGATAAGCGGAGCTGAACTCTGTCAGGATCAAGTAAAGCAAATGTGATAGAGGCATCAACGTAATCAAGAGATTCTTCGTATCTTCTATTTTAGTGATTAAATAATGTAGATCTTTCACAACAGCTTAGACACAAACTAACCTAATTGAAATGTGAGGATCGAAAGGCAATACTACGGAATAGCATACAAAGCAAACAATATAATAAATTCGAAACTTCACTTCCACATATCCATTTAGTTTCAGCTCTTTCTTTCCAGTTATTTACTCTAATTTTAGTTTAAGTTATCATTTATCTAACTTTCTTAATTTTTTCTTCCAGAAGAGGTCGATTAGTCGCTTTTTAAAACTACACCGATACTGTTCGTTTGTAAGGTTATTAAGTCGCGATTTCATCGGGTCTCGAATATTTCATTTCATCCTATTGTACGTTGTAAATATGAGGTATAAGGTACATAATTCATTTCGCAATGTTCATCGTGGAATAAATAAGAAGGTGGGGGATATTTAAACTGCGTGTTCGTGAATAATTATGTTGATAAATTGCGACTTTACGAACCTAACGCCCCTCGTACTTAATAAGAATTCTCTTGCAGATATTTCAATATCATTTGTTCATTACTATTAGTGTCATTGTTTTTCCCAATTCCATTAACGAAGTATCGAAAGAGAACTAGAGGCTAACCAGAATGATAATATAAGAAAGATTTCTTCGTCATTTGATTATTGGACAGTGTCCTCACATCAACTTCTGCCTTGATTAGAATTTGAATCGAAAAAGGATCATTTATAAAAGTATATTTGCTCTCTTATCTGATAAATATAGAACGGTGTTAAGATTAAATTGGCAAATTATTGCCATTTCTTCTTTATTTAACGTTTGGTTTAATCAGAAAAATTACTTTTTCCTTTCTGTGCGAGGTACCGGTAAGTAACTGAAAGTCGTTGGGCGAAAATCAATCTACATCTATCTAAAAATAAAAAAATTGTTTTACACAAATCTCTGTTTATGTTTTATTTGTGTATGTTTTGAATGATTTACGATGGGAATCGCTTCCGTATCCATTTTGTTCACCAGGTCTCACACCTGGTGATTTTCATCTGTTCCCAGTTTTGAAAAAACCTTTACGGAGGTTTAACTGATGTAAAACGTATCATCAATTGATGGACTGCGCAGACTCTGAACGAGTTCCTTGAGGACGGCTTAGAAAAACTAGTTTATTGTTGGGATAAATGAATTCAGTTAAATGGAGATTATGTTCATTATGTCAGTTAAATTCCCAGCATTTTCGAAATATCCCTCGTACATTAGTAAAAATAGTCAGTTACTTGAACGTTTATTGTAATTGTTGGTTTACCGTTTTATTATCTATTATTGTTACTGTTATTGTTAATTTTATTCATTGTTACAAATAAGATGCAAATTTTACATAAACTCTGGAACGAAACAAAGCCAGCACGGCTTTGCTTACAATCCGGTTTGAAACAGCGGTGATGTGATTATTACATTAGCATGAACTTATTTAACAATTACAATCATGTTGAGGCAGCTCGTAGAAGAGCTACTTCGTGCATCATAAGAAAGATAGACAAAAGATATCAAGTCGTTTTCAAAGGCAAACTTCGAATCTATCAGAATTTTTTCTTTTTCACCAAAGCCTAGAGCGCAGAAAAATACATATGCTACGCGCTATTGCAATCACCGTCCATAAATCTTTTACAAATAAACTCAAATATTTATCCGATAATTTCGTCCCTTTGTGCAACAGCAACCCGTGCACATCAGGCGAACAACAAACGCAATGCACCGCTGCTTGACCCAAGACATTTCAAGCATTCAATCGACTCGGGACGCGATCTTCATTCACTAAAGCCAAACAACCGCGCGCGGCCGTTCCCTTCGACGCCACCCACGCGCCGCTTATAAACAAACCAGGGAAATACCGGGCATCTGTCGAATTGGTTTTTTAATAATGAAAGGACTCATTACCTTCGTTGAATGGATCCGATGGCCTGAACGGCGACCGTTCCGAACTCGGCAAACAGAAAGCTATTTTCGAGATAACATATGTACGTAATAAGTTTCTATCTTTCGCTGACTGAAAGGAAATCTCTTTTGTACGCTTTTATGTTGCATATTATGTTGGTATAGATCGCGGAAAAGCAAGTTAGAGTAAGGTCTCCCATTTTTCGTATATATTCATAGAGAAAAAATTAGAGATAGCAATTCTTATATTTTTAAAATAAGCTAAAGAATTTCGGCAAGAATGGTTTCTCAATTAGAAATAAGCTTAGATTCGAAAAATTTTATTAAAATACTTATAAAATTATTCTTGGGTAGATAGAGACTGATCACTGTCTGGTCGTTATGCTCTTATTCGCAGCAAAGCATTGGATGCCATGTAGATCCATTGTATCGTCCCTAAGAAAGTACTTGTTCCACTTGCTTGACGATCTCTAAATTGAATTTGGTATTGGAACGTGTCATAAACGTAATAAACTACACAAAAGCTACGAATGGATATGGCAGCTGAACACACGGCTCTGTTACATTACTGCGGGTCTAGACGGCTTTCACATGGCCACTTCTCATCTCGCGCATTCGAGTCAACAAATTCACATTTTTCTACAAGAAGGACCTCATAAAAAGTCCAAGCGCTTTGCCGAACTAGAAACTAGCGTAATGACTTGATTCCGTCTATGGAAGGTGATAATATGCATATTTTGAGGAGGAGGTTGCGGTGTTTTGGGGAAAAGCTGAAGTTGCGGATAGGAAAAATCAATGAGGTTGGGGATCAACACTGTTTACCGAATTGTACAAGGGCGTTGTTTTAGGAGATTTGCTGTCTTTTTATAAGGAGATCAAGCTATAGTAGAATTCACTTCGCATGAGGCTTCGGTGGAATTCCTTAGCGACAACAGCCTGAAAACAAAATTTGGTACTTCCGTTTCAGTGAAATTTTGGATATTAATCAAAAATGGATATCCAGGTTTGAGTTCGGACAGCGACTAATCTGGTGCTTTTTCACAGGCTAGTCTTTTATAATTTCAGCCTGGCAACACTATAGACTGAAGGAATTCATGCATGGCTTTAGGGTGACGAAATTACACCAAAAGCGGTACCTTAGGTACCTTACCAAAAAAATTTTAGCGTGTTGTTAAAATATCAAGTAATATTTCCATTTCAAAGTGACATTATAGCGCATGCTTCTAAAGATGAAGGCAACATTAAATTTTAAAGACACTTTAAATGCACTTTGAAACTTAACAAAATTTAGACGTTACCTTTACTATACGAACCTGTCAATTTAGCGAAATAGATATTGGAATATTTTTCCTGCGAAAGACAATAAAGCTCGCTGCAGTATGCGTCACGTTCACTTACGTGGATCGTTGTACTTACCTATTAATCCGTACCGCCACCCCTTCTTTAAATATGCATACATTTTAAAACGCCTGTCGCGACTCATACGAGTTTGATTTTCTCTACAGAAGATCCTCGTCGTTTTTTGATTCTTCGTCATACCCAATTACGTTCAAACACCACGCGCCCGTGCTATACCCACCATCATATAAGAACGTATAAGAGAACGTATAAAAAAAAGAGAGTGGTAGGAGAAGCGACAACAACAACCCCGTCGTGAATCGAATGAGAAAGACGCGGCGATTCCCGCGAGGCGATAGCTAAATTTACATGTTTAAAGTTTAACGTGTCAGTTATCGAAAGCGCGGCATAGAAAAGGGAAGGGGGCGGGGAAGAGTGAAGGGATGCTTTTCGCGTACGTGTTGTATGATTCCTCCACTTGACGCTGAGATCTTCGTATACGTATTTTTTCCTCGTAGGCATATCGACTTCGAATATCCTCTTCTATTATGGATGAAGATCGCATTCAATTTGTAGCCTTCGAAAAAGTCGCTTGCGTATTAAAGAAACCGCCGTTTTCCCTTTTCAATCGAAGTAGATGGGAACGGAGAGGAGGGTTTGGTCGTCTCCTTTGTTGAATTTCCAACGATGTCTTGATATATTTTCTTTAAGTGTTAAAGATGGATACGTGCTCGTGCTTTAAGAGCAATTTTCAGGATATGGGATATTTTATGAAACCAAGATGTTTGGATGCGTACTAAAGTGGAGATTGCTTAAAAATAAGTGTTCAGTTTGAAAGATACCGGGTTAGAAAGTTATGAAATAATAAATATACAAAAATAAGGAAAATCTTCAAAAAATATTTGTGAAGGAATGTTGGTCGTATATGAGGATGATTGGGCACTTTGCTGGGAATATAGTATCTGAGAAGGATTTCGCTGGGCATATCCTTCTAAACGAAAAAGGCCGCTGGGAGATGAGTTTTCTGAAGAAATACGCAATTAGAGAAACATAAGAATAAAAAATAAATCGTCACAATGAAATTTTCCATTTTTTACATTTTCCTTTCAGCTTTACGGCAGATTTGAATGATTTCTCCTTTCGTCGTTTTAGTCCAAATTATGTGCAGTATCCACATGCATTTAAATTATTCTTTTAAAAAGCATTTCCAGCGTTAATTGTTCTTTCCTGTAACAACAATACAGAAGCTTTAGGCTAGCTGATAGTCACCCTTATTAAAGAATATTACACCCTACTTATCAGTCAAGCTTAATGAAAACACCTTCCTCCATTTTCTTAAACATGGCGTACAGCAAACGAATTCGGCAATGTTCGTCTGATCTCATGACGAAGTAAAAAAAGTAAAGTAAAAAACAAAAAATAGTTTTACGAAAATAAGTTTTTATTTTTATGTAAATTAAATTGTTTACGCTAACTTGGTAAATGTGTTCAAGTTACTTTTGCGCCAGCCTGTAGCTTGAGACATTGACGACATACGTACCACTAAACCATACCTATGTTTTTGAAACGTGCAAATATAAATTTTATTATTGTATCGTTCATATTGCAGAGCACTCTTGATTTCCGTCACACGTAACACTAACCCCAACAACCTGAAAAAAACAAAAACAGCACGCGTTGAACTACTCCAGGTAATTAACTCAATCTGCTAAAAAACCAAAACCATGTCCGTCATCATTCCGTTTTATTTGTCTAACAATTTTTTCTCTCTCTCCCGTATTTCGTATATCACTTCGAAACAATAAAACAAATGAAATTGTTATCGCAGGTTGTAACGTAATTATACGAAATGACAAGAATTTTTACCGCGTAGAAAAAGCGTAATTAATTCGACTTGATTTCGGCGCGGGAACACACCCTCAGTCCTCACACAAGTGTCCTCTTTTATTCACTAATATCCGTATTACACTACTCGTCTCACGAATCCCACGATATACCCCGCATCACGTTGCGGATTACCCTGTTAATCACTGCCGCATCGCCCCGTCCACTTTTATTATAAATAGGTCGGTCGGTGTAATGCTGAAGAAATTCCAGTGTTATGGGCGTTAGCGTAATGCGATGACTAGAGAAAAAAAAAAAACAATAATCATATAATATTAGGCATGAGGGCGCATATGGATATAATGTATTATTAAAATCTGGGATCGGTCTCAGTTTTGATGGCCTCAAACGAAACGCTACACGCAATATGTTGAATGTGTTATTTTATATTTAATTTGCAGCAAGTGATGCTCCATTTCGTAGTGTATGTGATATGAAATTTAATGAGCGTTAATTATGCTACATGTACAATTCTTATACGTCTTCACACATTTTTGAAACGAGACTTCAGGAAAGTGTTTACAGATATTGAAATCTTGCCACAAGATACGGCTTGCTCTACGATAAAAATCGTTGATAAGATAGAAGGTGACGAAGTTCTGTTTATGGCTTTGAACATACTGTGTGCCACTTTCAGCACTGTTGGATAGTTTCTTCGATGTGTGTTAATGTTACTCCAACAGTAATCGTTGGAATAGCAAATGCACACCTTGATTGAAGGTGATATAACCCTTTAAATTAATGGTTCCAGAATGCTCACAGTGGTGCAAGAATCTACTGTCTATTGGGCAGATACGCGACACGATTCTTAGAGAAGTATTTACTATCGATATGGGTGTTTCAAGGGTAGAAAGACTTATTTCTAGACTCGCAGTGGTTGCAAAAACAATATTAATGTTCTAATAAATAAAATAAATAACAAGAGTACCTTCATCCGGACACCAAGACGCTGGCATTGATGGTAATGAAGCGACGGATACCCTCAGAAAGGAGGTTCAGCAGCATTCCACTGGGTCCAGAAACGTCAGAAGGAATTTCTGTTATTCTCTAGTTATCCATTGGGTTTAATACGAAGCTTTCCAAATCTCAGGGTAACTATGCAAATCTCTTTTATGTGAGAGCGTAGAGAGATATATAGCTAAGAAGCCCATAAAGGTTGACAACTGTATTCTGAGTTTATTGAATGGATACATTTTCATATTGCTGATTAATCATTTTATTTAAAACTAATTTTTTTTTCATTTGTTTTTGCTGTTTCAATGCGGAACATATGCCTTTATTCGATCTCCAGAAAGAATTTTATAATTAAAAATATGGAACCAGTCGTTAAAAATAAGAGTAACTCAAAGAATTAGATTTTTCAGGATTCTTCTTTTGTCTTATAGGATCTTATAGGAAGAAACTTACAGCAAGAAAAATGGAGAATTTTTACTGAACTTCGTTAGGCGTTTTACAGGCTATATCGGGATCTGGGTGTAAGCATACCTCTGTTGGTTTTGGTATCATGCTTTGGAGCTATCTAGCTTAGTTTTTGAGGTGATTCAAATAATTTGAGCTTTATTTGATTCACATAGAAAAAAATATTACTCCAACAAGATCTTACATGATGGCCATCGAAATTGTTGAAAAACTTCGTTCATCTTATCTCAATTCCTTTTCGTGTAATCGTCTGTATATTTTTCCAGAACCTAAGTTAAGTTGTGATTAAGTTGTGATGTTGAAAGATAATCAATCTATAACAGGATGTCATAGGTTAACCGTGTATCTGAAACTAAACAGATTTGTAAAATTTGTGAAATCGATTTTATTGGGTGATGTAATCTTAATTTTGTTTAATAAAAAAAAAGAATTGAAAAAAATTAGGGCACAAAAAATGATATAACTTCCGGTAAAACCGGAAGTTATATAAACGTGCCGATATTTTCTAAAAGTTAGCATCCTGGAACTACAGCTACCGTGGGCTCATCCTGTTACATCCTATGTGCGAATGATGCTTTTTCAAATTTTGTTAAAGTTTTCTGCATGTTAATTTCAACTGAAAACTTGTGTATTATGCTACATGATTGCTTTCTTACCAAAGCTTAAGTAGTTTTGTATCATGGAAGTGGAATTGTGCCAAATGGAAACTAACACTGAAAATAACGAGTTTATTAGAATTGGGCTCTGAAATAAATGAGTACATGTCAAAAATTTATCTTTTCACTCAGATTTTTAGGTAAATAGGAAATAATAATAATAATTACGGGAACCTCAAATTTAATATCCACAAGAAGAACATATTCCAAACGACTTCTCCTTAACAACCGCAGCTTTATTCGCGCAAGACCGCGTCATTAAAACCTCTAACGTCAATATCGCCGAGAAAACGCACTGAATATTAAGAACAATCGCGCGAAATGTCCTCCTCTTTCACGGCTACCTCTACATCCCCTTCCTCGGAGAAGATACTTTACGGTAGTATGGCGCATTGCCGCGGCGGAATCTTACCGCACGATCGCGCCTATCGCCGTTGCTCTTCCGGTTATCGGACGACGTGATAGACCGAGACAGCATCAGCGTACGGCGCGCTTTCCTTCAACCCCAGCCTTTCCCGGGTCCGAAAACAAAACACACGCATCCGAAATAACACCTTAAATAATATAATCATACTTAGCGAGAGATGGGGCGTTGCCACATTCGCAATAATTTTAATCGCGCTCTGGCGTCGACCCGACCGAATAGCGAGAGCCTACCGTCGAGGATAAAGACCAGATTCGGATGCGGATGCTGCTGAAGCTTAATAATCAAAATTGTGCGACTTTCCGCAACTTCTTAACGGCCCTCTCGAGGCGAAGAGTCTTAGAGAGGAGTTGCTCTAACGCAGTCGGAGAAATTACAAATTAGAACTTATATTTTCGTCACCCTTTTTAAAGGGGGGCCGTGTGTCGAAGGAATGGTGAAGCGACATGAAAAGGGAATAGGTGGGTAACGCAAGATACGACTGTTAACTGTTTTTGAAAGAAAGACCGCTAGGAAGTACGGATAGATTTGAACATAGTCACGTATGGTTTACAATACAGCACAAGATTTCCAATTAGCTTAGGAAAAATCTGCATTTACGTATCTAAAAGCTCCGTTAAAGCCTCAACGTGTGTCAAAAAGTACGCGGCATATGGGATTTCCTTTTTCTGTTCCGTAATAGCGTTGGTTCCTATTGGGAATTAAAGTAAAGTCCTATTGGGATTAACATATTTAAAAGCAGGCTGCATCGAGCGCTCTTGCTCTTTGTAAAATAAAGGGACTGTCTTAGGGAGCATCTCGAAATCCTTGAAAATCCCAACATAAACAATCTCATTGAAAAGGACGCAATACAATTCCGATTACCATTACTGAAAGCCGTATTGGTGAGTCTCAAAACAATGGGGAGGCCCGGCACAAGAATGAAAGGCGTTGGAATAGGTATAGGGACTTATGAGCCTAACAGAACCTTACGCTAACATAGAATCTCGACAAAGAAATACGATATATAATTTAAGGCAAATGAGGCTCAATAACTACGATATTAAGGTGGACGCCAAGCCAACAAGCGATCAAAAGAAATGGAAAGGAAAATAAGTTGGTCAAAAAAACGGCAAATATGTCCTTTATTGGTTCTAAACACTTTCGGGGTCTCAGAAAAAGCCACATGAAACAAGTAAGAAAGACGTGGGACGACAATTAGGAGGTCTAATACTGGGACAGTGTTCCAGGGCAAAACCAATGCAACCACTCATTTCAGACTCGCCAAAAGTAGTGATATCCTTCAACAAAGGCAACTTTAGTTTGCTTTAGGCTACCTCCAAAATATCACTTATTTAAACTAGAGAAGTTGAGAATCAAATCTGTCGTCTATGCCAAGAAGAGTTAGAGATGACAGAACAAATGTCTTCACGGCACCGATATTTCAGTTGACCATTTCTTGCATCTATTGAACTGAAGGAAGAAGGTTTTAGAGAAGTACTAAGGCTCATTGAAAGCTTCCGTCTATTCTATCTGATGTACACAAGGGCATTCTGTTGCAATAGATTCATTAAGGTGGCAGTGACCAAAGGCATCTATTCCATGGAACGACCATTGCAATGAATATAATGAATGCTACATACTGCTGATGCTATATATTTACTAGCGTAACAACGTATTTCAATATAAAAAAAAATTCTTTCAGTTATATTATTTGCCTGAAAATGAGTATTCTTTAATGGTGTTAGTTTTAACTAAATTATGTACTGCATATCAAATATAGTCTGCTACAATTTCTGGCCGGAGAAATGTTTTTTTGCAGTAAGCTGTAACTTGGAATTATATAATACGATGCAACGGTAGCAAATCTTAACATCCATATACCTCGCACTCCAACTCACGCTTATTCACGATTCTTAGTCCGCGCTCGAACCGCATTACAAGGACGCTTTGATTAAATTTAATTTAAGACTTCCGGTCTTGATCTGACAGTGTTGAGAATTGGCGGGAACCGGTTATAGCTCCCCTGTCCGTGTCTTCGACGTAGTGTATGTATTGCCATGCGGGTTTCGCCTGTTCATGTTCGAATCTTAACTATTTCGGTTAGCGGAGAGCACGGAAACGAACCCCCGACCATACATCCTGGGAATAGGCTTCCGTTTGATTGGTGGGATAGTACGGCATGGTGGAATATCGCGTCTAGTAGGCGAAGGAGAAAGTCTTGGGGTCGTTCTTGTTGTTGTTGCTGTTGTTGTTGTTGTAGTAGTGGTGAAAGACAAGCGAGCCCCTTATCTCGGATTCTTGCGAGAGACAGGGGGCCAGTAATTAAACGTTATAGGCAAAGTTGCTGATTTGTTGGCGAATTTGTGGCTTCTGTTTTGGGTAGAAATTAAATTATATTAGCGATAAGAGGAGATAATGTAACGGGGTTTCGGAAATGGGAAATATTCATGGGTGTATATGGTCCCAATGTTTCGCGATTTAAGCAATTGCCGTTGATAAAGTTAAGATTCCCTCGACCGCTTTGAGCTTTCACCGGAAATAAAAGGTTAAAATACAAAGAAAGTACAAGCCAATATCCAAGAGGCGAATAATATTGTTTCCCATGCAAGAAATGCGAAAGTTGGTGAAATCAAATAAAGCATCAATGAATTTTTAAGAAAAATGAATGCGCCTCTTTTTCAAATAATATAAGACAGTTGCGACAAGCATAGAATTTCATGTAACCTGTTTTTTTTTTTTTTTTTTTTTTTAGTAAATATTAATTAACTAGAGAATTAAAAGAATTATTAAAAGATCATTAATAAATCTTTTTTCTTTTAATGGCTCTAATCGAGGCTCGATGGCTTTAATCGAGAGCTAAACCATCTTCCGAGGTCCTCACGCGAGAAGTAAACAAACTGCACGGAAGCAAATAAGTCTACGCTTGTGCCTCTAGTCCAGTCCCGCGATGTATTCGTTTTTATTTGATAATTCATTTCAAAATATCAGCAGGTGAAATTTTGTCACAGCTGCCGAAAATACAACGTCGCGCATTTAATTCCTTTCTATTTCCACGTCTGCAGATATGTATTTAGCCCCGTCGACGTTAGATGGCTAGTTTCGTAAATACGAAGAACGCGAGACGTACGTACGATCACGAGTTTCTGTGCTTCACGAGCCGAGAAGAAATTGTTACTTTTCTTCCGTTCTTTTATTCTTTCTCGGGCGTCTAGAAATCAATTCAACTCATACCTTGACGCTAATGCAGACTTCAAGTTTCCCACGTTTTAGTCAATGATGGGGTACCATATCAAACGTGAGGTTTACCCATATACGTGTCCGTATGTCCGGTAATTACTTTTTAAATTACAACGAGAGTAAAACGTGACATTAAACACATATTATTAGACTCATTCGATCCCTTAATTTATTTTACGTGACATTTTTTCCTCAATTACCTTCGTTATCAGATACTACGTATATATTGACACGAAACGTTGACTAACAATAAAACAATCAAACTCCATAAACTGTACCTAATAGTGACCAATGGGCAAGCCAATAAAAATAAAATATTAATACCAGCGACGTATACCGTACGTAGTACCCAATCCTTATCATATCGATTAATCTGAAATTAAACAGGCCTTGCGTCTATTATCGTTGAAAAAGAACGAACCGCTAAGCATATAGGCGAGGAAAAAACACATAATCAGCAATAATACATCATTCCATAACTGTCAAATTGATACCGTTACAGTGTTCCCTATCTACGATCAAATTTATACAAAATTTAATTCAAACATATCGCCCGTGCGGAGTTGCAGCCCCTAACCGACCACTCCGCGCCGTATCAGATATCATTGGCAATGGACACGATATCCTCCGATCGCGGTCAATTTTGCCCTCACGTCAAGCGCTTTCGGTTTTTGCAGTGGCGCCTTTTGAACGTTGAAAAAGGTAAGTAAGGTATGACGGTTTGAAATCTTCTTTTAGGGCGCTCTGGGAGTTGATTTAGTTATTTATTTGTATGGAATATCGTTGCTTGGCAATTAGAAAATATTAAATGGATGTGTGATATTTCGCCAGGAGGGTAGATAATATGCTAATTCGGTTGTCTGACTTTATCGATTAGTCGACGTTTTGATGATGATTTTTTTTAATATCTCATTTTTTTTTTGGTCGTTTTATGTTGTTAATCTAACATTTATTTCCATTGAAATTGCTTGAAATAGACATACCATTGAGTAAAAATGATAAAAGTGAGAATCGTCATTATTTTTTTAAAGAGCTAAAAGCATTATTTCTAACCACCTACCAGTTTTTGGGTAACTATTAGAGCTGTTATCTGGATCGGGACTTAGTATGCGGATATATTATTCCAAACCTAGGATCTGGATTAGATCGAATCTATGCAATGGTAGGAGCTGTTAGTCTCACGTTGTGAACCAGAATGTAACGGAACGGTTGTTTTGAATAATTCGCAGCACAAAGCTGTCTTAAATCGTGCGGTTCCGGGATAATAAAAATAGGCAAACATTAATTAATAAAAGAATTTATTTCAAATATCAACAGAGTCTTATTACAAACAGCATTGATATGAAACAAACGGTTGAAAACAGAAGAGATGATTTAAGATACAACTAAAATTTATCACGCGAGATTGAGCCCCTTAAAAATATGTTATTTTAACAATTTGTAGTAACAGACTAACAAGTAGAAGATCCGAATACAAAAAGAAGATAAATAAAAAATATAACGGGCGATTTGATATGATTGGGCGCGGTTCTTCGATTCGAGTGCGATGTCTTTGATTGGCTTATGGCTTCCATGCGAAGGTAACCGGCTTCTTATTAATACTTTGATAACACTTTTATACCATAACCACTGTGGTTAACGATGCGCTTCCCGTGGGGCACCTCCCGACTTATATTATGGTGCAGTACCACACACATATTTTTTCCCCCTTCTTCTTTAGTCACAATAGCATTCATTACTTTTTACTTCTTTATCATCAGTTGCAGTTTATTTCACCCAATTTTATTCGGATGTTGGTCACACGTCTTGCCGTTCTCATCGACTAGCCGGCAATAACCGAATATAAATGCTAGGGTTGATGATATCATTACCATGTCACGCTTTTTCCTCCATCTCGCATCAATGACAAGCTGCACAACAAATCATACCAGCAAAACAACCAATAATTTAAGCAAGATACTCATTAAGGATGTATTGGGAAGCTATTTGGCGAAATATGCATTATTTATATACAGGGCTGAATAAAATAATAATACATTGTTAAAGTAGAATAAATATTTCAATGGGTAAGGGCGTCCCGTTACATTAATTATCCGATAACGTAGGTCCAGCCCCTTTTTTGGATCACAAATTGATAATTATAGATAAGGCATATATTGACATCTTCGAATACCATCTACATCAATCCTAAACTATACCAAGAGTTACATTCAAGGAAAAGTTGTGCTAAAGAGATAACTCTTGATCAGTCATGCTAGAGAATAGAATATTACTTATGTTCTGCAATACAAAAAACTATTATGAAGGAGACATTGCGGAATCCTACGATTAATTTGTATCAATTAAGTCTTCCAGGAATCAAACCGTCACGCCCCGTATAACATACACATTTATAAATTATACGTACCTACAAACCAACAGTAACACGCACGGCTAAAATCAATGAGCAACATCAACAATGGGACACTTATTAATGTTCAGCGCGTTTCGCCATCGAATCTCACCGTTCTGCTTAACGATAATGGCCGGGGTAAACACCAGAGGGGGTGTCGTGCAACATCCGGACAGGACGCGTGGGGTTTTCGAGATATATCGAAGGATATCAATAACGCGCCCGGCCAATTCGGCTAAACAAAGCCTCACGTCGCGTCGTCGTGATCGGGAGGGTGCATTTATGACATTTCGCTTCATCCACTTCTTAATGACCCTTTGTGGTGACACGAAATATTGGCTGTGTACGGCTGCGGCTGAGTTATCGAAAATGTTATGATAGGGAAATATCACGGAAGATACTTTTGATATGATATTGGGCCACATTTAATGTCTCCGAATATTTTGTTGATATCTTCTAGAAGCGTTTCTAGCAATGAGATTATCTCTGGTACTTTGTATCGAGCTTACTGGCAATGGTGTTTCTTATCTGTCTTGTACGTTCGCGATATGATATGATATGATATGATATGATATGATCAGACATATTATTTCGATTACAATCAACATTTATAACAATTAGTCGCCTACAACAACAGACCTGAAACATTTCACAAATTGCTAGAATTCGAGAGTTAGCATTAAAATCACCGCACACTGGCATGTCGTTGGTTCTTTGATGAATGAGACAAAGCAAATCATATAAATTATCACGAAAACTGTTCAGATCGCCTGCAAAAACGCGGTAAATACATAGTAACCTTTTTAAGTCTTAACAAAGAACGACAAATAGATGACGTGGGCGATAAATGATAATGATTTCTGTTCTTTTTCTAATGAATGCTTGGAACATTACTTTATTTCGTTATTTACAAAATAAACAACTAAACACGTTTTATTCTAATACTACTTACTTTAGAGGTTGCGATTAATTCGACTCAGTTAATAAAATATACTAATGAGGTATTATTGCTTGAATATAGAAGCTTCGTTAATTCAACACACAAAAAAACAACGTTTTTTTTCAAAGTTAATTTCGAAGTGACAATCCTTTCGCTACCACCTGCATATTAATAACTCCATTAAAGGAAAAAACAACCGGTTGATCACTTATTATCCTATAGCCGGTTATATACGGCGATCTCCACCCTTTTGACGAAGCATCGCATGTTCGAAGCCATATATCCACTCTAATCATATTAATTTTTATATAAATATCGCTATTAGCGGATCCATTAGGTACTGTCGCTTCCATATGATGTCTACACCTACCGCACATCGCGGTCGTATCGTGTGACCGTTCGGGCTATTCGTTTTCAACCCATTCACCGTTGTTACCGTGGTTAGTTAATCGATTAAATATCATTAGAGAATTCCCATCGGGCGGTATCGAGGCGCGGGGTAGTGAAAACGATGACTAATATAATATAACGTCATCCTGTTTACCGTATGTACCAAAAGTCAAAAGACAAAATTTGCAGCGCTTGGCGTTGAGAGATAATTTTAAGAAACGAGGATTATTGGTGGATCCTAAAGATAAAACAACAAAATAATAATCCATTGCGACAGTGAAGCAGACCACTACAACGATAAATGAGCTAAAAGACTTCATTGTCTAGTTCTAGATTATGGGACTGGTCCTCGAGTTTACTTTTAGAAGCCCATTACGATTATCAGCGACAAACGCTTCAGACTGGCGAGCCTGAAAGTTTTATTTTACTTCAATCTGCTAATAAGTACGCTATAATTATGGTTGGTGAGTATAAGCTCAATATTAGTTGATTTGAATACAACATGAGCTTTTAAGAAAGCATTTAGTTCGTTTTGAATACTCGTTTCAGTAATTAATCCTTTCACAGGTAAACAATCTAAAACTAACAGTTCAGGTAAAATGTATTCTTTATTCTATTATTTTGTAAAAAAAAGTTATCAATCACCAGCATGTGTTCATCCAGATCAAGATAGTTTGAAATGTGATCAAAAATTTCTATTTTCTATTTAAACAAAACTCAATGCTTATTAAAAGAAATCTTTAATTTTTATTTTACTCGCAAATTACGACAAGCAATGAAGCCTTAAGGAGATAAGTGGGAAAAAAAAAACTTCATATTCTAAGATCGTATTGAATCGCATCGAATTGGCAATTATTTTTATTTTCGTTATAGATATCTCCGTCCATATTCTCATGCATAATTATAGCACAAAGCCAACGTGAAGAACTAACAACTCGTATTCTTAGCTGAGAGATATCGAAGACAATTTGTCTGGTCTAATTTCGAACAAAATTTTTTGCGTTCACTGTATACGCGCCAAATACGAAACGCTCTGTCGGTTCGAAAAGGTAAAGGGATGGGACCCACTGATGTGTGTACAGGTGGTAGACGATGTTTAACCCTTTAATTATTACCTGTAGGCGCGACCACACCCCTGACGAACGCTAATTGTCAGTATACACATGCGGCGGTGGCGATTCTTAACGCCGTTGTACTCTTCTCGATGCGTGCTAGCCATTTAGCGGGACATTAGGCGTCTTATTATTAAAAGGTGGTACCCGGAAGAACGGCGAAATTGACGATATAATTATTGTATGCACGAGAAATAAGTCATTAGTAAACGTCCTATATGTTGCCAATACGGAGATAATTAGGGTATGATGTATATCATCATTATTAGACTTAATAGCGACAAATTGGCATTTATTATGAAAATTATGAAAAAGCCTATGTATTAGATTTTATACTAAATATTCTTCTATGAAAATGAACCATTTCTTTTGTCGAAAGGATTGTTCATCATTGTTTTGTGATACTTACCTGCCAACGCATTATCTGTAGCAAAGCAATCACAATCTGGTCTTGGATGATGAGTAAACAAATATAATATATATAAATAAGAAACTAAATTGTAAATACGCAATTTTCAAATCTACGTTAGTAGCGTTTTCAAAGAAAGAAAACACTGTTGCATAAAGAAAAATTGTTGAAATACACGAACAAAAGGAATTAAAAGTAAATAGAAGACGAGGTTAAGGTGACTCATCAACATTAATTTTCATCATCGCAATAGATCTGAATTTTTTATTGGCGACGAATTCTCTTGCGGTACACAAGATGGTAGCGATGCATTCAGATAGACATTTCGTCCTGACACGGCTCATCCGCTTTATGTCAATAGGATTATAAAGACGTATAATGCGTTGCTGTATTATAATTTGCAGCAGTACGTCCATCCGCTTAAATTCACATCACTCTGGCCGTTGTGCTTGCTTAGCAAGCTCTGCAATTCTTCTTTTTCTTATATCATCTAGTCAAAGTTAAGTCCAGCCAACGACAATAGTGGTGGAACAGAATAAAAGCATCTCTCATGTTCATTTTTCTCACTTTTCTCATATAATATCTCAATACTTCAAATATTTTTGCCCGTACTTACAAGAAATTTAACTTAAACTTACATAATTCGGCTTTCGTCTTTCTTTCTAAGCGGCATGCAACCAACCACCTTTGACAGTTCCAAGTAATTCTACCTATAAAGGAAAACAAAACAGTATAAATACGGCTCATGAGAAGTTATTCGGTGGGGTCGGAGAGAAAAATCGGCGGCAGTTACGTTTGAAACAGCGGAAACGTCCACCGAACAATGATTTATGGTGCTGCGGACGTATTGCATGATGTCCCGCAGTCATGCCAACATTATCCACGGTCGAACGTCGGCAGTAAGTACTGGCCGCCAACTGGCCGATTGATATCGATGTTTCATTGCTACGGGTTTCCCTTTGTCTTTGCGCGCTATTAAAAAAAGAACGTCGAAGGTTTGGCGTTCGTTCTGTTTTATCTGACCTTGTGAATAATGTAAATATGTTGCTGTGTTCGATTGTGGTAATTCGAAGCTTGATGGGGAGGGATAATGTATGTGTATAAATATTTTGGTAGATGAGGATGAAGAAAAGCTGTAAGGGAGATATTCGAAAATTGAATTATTAATACGAAAGGAAAGTAAGTAATTTCGGAATTGATGTATTAAATGTACACATTATGCCTTTTTAAAACAAAAACAAATAAACTACCATCGAATCCATGTGAAGCCTCTTTCTCTCTAAAATATAATATGTAAGATTACTTATTTTATTTTATTATTATTTTATTTCAATAAGGAAGGAGGAGAGAACAATAAGGCGCTTTCAGCCCACATATTGGTTGAAGATTTGGACATGAAAAAGGTAATCTTAGGTTGAGTACAGCGATTCGTTAATCAAGACCAAAAATGTATTCGAGTGAACATTTTCAAGGCTCTGTTGAAATAAGTCGGATTTTTTGGCGTCGGTTAATAACAGTAGATGAGACTTAAATATCTACACTCCTGAAGACAAGGCACAATTGGAATCGTGGGCTGCGAAGAATTGACTCCGAGGAAGAAGGCGGAGATTATTATATTGGCCGGGAAAGAATGCGGTAGTGTTAATCGGGATTTTTGCGATAGTGTTAATCGATTATTTTGAAAAAGGAAAAACAACATGAGCGTACTTCGCCTTATTACTTGACAAGATGAAGGCAGAAATTGCGGAAAACCAACCTCATTTGAAGAAAGAAAGAGAGTTTTACTTTAATAAGATAATGCACCAGCTCACGCAGTGGTCGACGTAACAAAAATTCATGAATCACGATTCGATTGATAGACCCATCTTATTCAGCGGATTTGGCCCTTAGCGTTTCTTTCAGTTTCTAAGGAACGAAACAGAACAAGGTGCCAACTACCATTTGGGGGGATTCAAAAGATGGGAGTATGTCTGGGAAAAGATAAGGGGACTATGTTGAAAAATGAAGCTGAACTTTTTCAGACTGCCCAGACACAATTTTCAGCACAATAAGTACATCACATGGAGTCAAAGCAAAATATCCGTATTCCAAAATATCTGTTTAATGTAATTGAGAATACTTCGAATGCTTTGGACTTGGAACTTAACGCCTTACTTTATATAATAGTTTATCGAGGAGTCCTTTGGCTTATGTACTTCATGTATTTAAATTTATCTTAAATAGTTTTTGTAAAGCATGCATGATCCAAATATATTTTTATTATTGCTCCATTATTATTTAATATTAGTAGTTACTGAACAACATTAAATAATTAATAACTATGAACACTGCAAAGATGTTTAGTAATCGCGTCTGAGTTGTTTAAGTTTTCGTAGATATAACCTCGTTTTTGTTTATTGCAATTCAGGATTCAACTTCTCCCTCAGGACGTTATTTTTATGGCATTAGTAGATCAAAGACCATTTGTCTTATTATCATCACAAAATATTAGAATTTGTGGTCAAGGGGAAGCCTAATAAGTTATACTTAATAGTAGAGTCTGCCTAGGGGCAACGCTGTGGGCTCTACAGGAAGCCTAAGAACCTCATCTTTAACTATGGAGGCAGTTTCTGGCGAGTATGATTGAAGATCGAAAGTTAGAGGAAAGTTTCTAATGATCTCTCGATCATCTTAGACTTGATCATTTCATATTGAGCAAAGAAAGCGTCTCCCTTATGCAAAAGCCTACCGATATATTTTGAATTTAAACTATATAATTGGTCATCCCATTAAAGCTTTCTTTTCTAAGTACTCCGTATAGAAATGAATCGTAAATTTTATTAACTACGCTATTATCTGTATCGATCTCTCCAAATTAAAGAATGGTTCTGGTAGTGCGATCTTTGATGCTGATAATAATGTTAGCGGAACGTATAGAATAGGAAAGAGAACGAGAAAGAATTAATAATAATTTGATGTTTGATGTAAATTCCATCAAAATTGGTGTTCATCAGTTCATTTGCTCGAAGGCTAAAGACTTAAAATGAATAACAATTAGTGAGTCGTTTTAAGGTACAAGTGGGTTAAAAACCAAATAAGATATTGAAAAGCTTCCCAATTTTCCAAACGTACATCGTATATCTTCTTTATCAGCACGTAAAGGAGCGAAACAGGATGGTGTAGTTTTCTACTCATCCCCCACCGTTTCCGGTACGCAAGGCTAAAACAAACGCGAACCGCTCATTCGCGGCAAATCCGATTTTCTACTCGAAATTTCAAATAATCGTGCAGAAATCGCGGAATCTTTACGTATAAAGTACTCTATAGCCTAATACGTATATCCTCTTTATACACACATACGCGTACAGGATTTAGCGTTAGGGAGATCCTTACAAATACATATTTTAAGAACGCACCTACCCCATCCACGTGATCGCGTACGCTGAGGGCTGAATAACGTTGATATGTTGCGCGGAGGTATCCGGAATACAAAGAAAGCGAATTGAATCGTAGCTAATCTTGTGTCAATGTTTGATTTTGAACGTTGCTTGCGTTGTTACGGCGGAGATTCGGCTTGAATGCAAGATCCGTTTCCCGCTCGCTGGGTTTCGGGGGCTCTCGCGATAGGAACGGTGGTGAACGGGGAGAATTTCGGGTTTCCCCCCGACATTTATTCAATATTGTAAGGAAGGCGGTTCAATGTACGCCTGTTTACAGTGAAAGTAGAGGGATAATATAAGAAATATCTGAATTAGTCAATGTACCGTTTTGTTGATAATTTCGGTTAAGGTATTTGCTTATGGGGATTACGCTTCAAATTAGGGAAGGTGACGTATTGGAGGGAGAATAGGTGGAAGGATGGGAAGATGTTCTTGACTTCTGAATTGTCTATTGAAGTAGCAACCTGCTGAAGAGATTTCGTTCAGTATGTTGCTGAATTGTTATAAAGTCTGCAAAAACTAAGATATATTTCAGAATGACTATTTTTCCATTTTTGTTAATAATAATGTTTAACTTTACGTTTGTTCTATGGCTTTCCCAAATGTTTCAAATCGTAAATGCATCATATTGTTGATAAAATTATAATTATATGAGTTAAAATAGTATTTGATCTCTCTGCATGGAAGTGAAAGCCAACCATTTATAACAAAAACCAAAGAATAATGTATCTACATTGAAGAAATGCATTGCGAACACGCGAACGGGGCTTTTTCTTTTGCTTCGCTCACAATCGTCTAATAACTTCGCATTAAGTTCAAACAACCAAACAATTTCTCCAAAACTCGCAATGAATACGGCTAGACGCTCTGAAAAATTCGATATGAAACTTACAAAACAAAAGAAACACGTATCCCAGTTACACCGATAACGTATAGAATAGAAAAAATGTAATAAATAAGATGACAAATGATAGCTTCCACATCCTCCCGAATGAAATCAACCGACGTCGTAGGAAGGAGAAAAATTGATTGTTCCGTTATACGGTTCTTCATTACCAACCCGGTCAGAGAGACGTGTCCACGGTCGTCCCAAGACTTCCTGCCGGCGATATACGGTCCCATCCCCGCGAAAGGAAATACATCTCTATATATTGATGGCGTGGCGCGGTGTCTAGATGCCTCGTGGGCGCTCGAATGCCATTTGGGGGAATTCCCCGTTGGGGAAAGAGTAGCGCAACATACCTGACTGGGTTATCAATAAGGCTTCCACACGTCGTATATCTTGTCGAATATTGTCATTCGCCTAATGACCCGCTTGATGTATTGCCACTTCTGTTTCCATTGTCGCCGTATCTCAATATATTTGATTTATTTGACGTTGTGTATATGGTGTAACAAACGTTGACAGATAGGTGCGGATGCACGTATTGCCGTGTTGATGTCTATTTAATATAATAACGTCTCGGGTATAAATTGGAACTGTCCTTTAGATATTGTATAAGCTGCTGTTTGATAGGACTGTAAATAAAGATGACAACTGCGACACTTTCTAAATATGATATGTATTCTTAAGTAGTTCAGGCGGTGCCTACTGTGAGTACGACCAGGTAATATAAGAAGTAAATGGTATCGACAAACTATCTTTTGCAATTTATTGTTAGGCGCCTAACAAAATTCACCATCAAAAACTTTAATTGTTTATTCCTTAGTCTCAAAATGAATTGACTCCATTGTGCATCAGTGGATGTATTGTTCACATGTAATATTTTTAAAATATTGCGGTAAGCGTAATAACTGAAGAGGACAAAGGCAGATGGAATTACAGCGACTGGACAGACTCGTGTCTATTCGTCTCATAAGAAAGGGTTCGCGTTGCCTACTTCTTTCCCCGAGAGACGACGAAACACGAGTCTATCTAGTCGCTGCAAAAAGTGATCATTCCAACTGCCTTCGTCCTCTCTAGTGATAACCATCGTGATTCATCGTATTTCAAAATTTCCATATGCAACGTCGGCATCAAAGTGAAAGGCATTTTTGTTGGATATTGGAATCAGAAAGAGTTTCAGTTAAACGACATCTTTTAAACTTATTCGATTAATTGGAAACTAAGGATTACACAGAGCTATCATGAATTCGTTTAGTTGGCTTCCTCGTTTAATATTTAAACTTGTGAAGCAAGAAACGTGCGAAACCATGACGATACTGAGCGTAAATCCAATTAAAGTGATTGTTACAGGCTGTACGGCGGTTTTGGTATTCTCAAAACTACGGTAAAGCGTAAAACATAAGACGGCAATTTAGAGAACAACAAGATTCAGCCGAATCAGAAATTTTTAAAAAAGATGGATTCTATTTTTTAAGAATTTCATTGCTCCACCGATGTCTTAAATTATCAATACAGCAAATAAGTTATTTATTTGCTATTTCAACATTGCAATTAAGTCAGCCGTGTTAACGGACCGTTAATTCTTGTACCTTTTGATATTCTCCAGTTAAAAACGTGACCTTCCTAGGTATTCGGTAATAATATAACTTGGTTCTTTTTTGATATTCTTCTCCATTAGATATAAAGTCATTGAAAGTATTATTAGCATAAAATCGCAGATTCAACGAAAGCATTCTATTGAATCGCTTTAAATAACGCTAGACAAGCTCGAAATCAGCGTTTTTAAGCTTTTCGGTATATTTCACCATTATTCCTGTGGTGCAATAACGATAATAAGACGTTAGTCGCGTGGCGATAATACTGGCATCTTAGCCGGCCGTAATAGTGGCGTAGGTACGAACGCGCTAACCTAACACAGGAACAGGAAGTTTCGGTGTCCCGGCGAAAGAAAGAGAACAAAGACCGCTTCGCCGCAGTCATCCATAATTCACGCATCCATTGTCCGCTCGTTTTGCCGAAGACGTTAGGCGAGAGCTGAGGAGGCTGCGAAAAGCTACCGCCGCGACGATAGCGCGACTGTATTGGCGTCGGTAACCGCCGTCTTACGAAGTTTGCGCGACCGCCCGCCTAGGAGATTAACAACCGGTAGTAATCTTTGGTCGACACCAGCTTTACATGAATAAATATCATAACTATACGGTGTTGTATGAACACTGGATGTTACTCGCTAATGTGCATACATACAACGAAATTTGGAAAGTATATTCGTGAGTGCTTGAAAACAATTTCTGAATAATCTTAATTACTATACTTGAACACAGTTAACTAGTAAGAATGCTAAAAATTAAGAAAGGTAATTCTGCTAACGTAAAAGTACTATGCAGGATAACGCATTTGTAAGACTTTTATGAAACAACTGAGGTCTCTAATGAACCTTAGCACTAGTCGACGATCTTCCTTTTAGTCCAATAGCTACTACTCGTTAGATGTTGAGGATGTTTACGTCAAATGGTAACACATTGATTTTCGCTTTTTTTCTTTTCTACTGAGTTATATATCCTGTAACACACCTGGCAGCATTGTGATCCTTTTGATGAATTGATACAAATGCTTTTGTTTGAACGTTTTTGGTGTTCTTCCTTAACGTATGATAACAGGCTTTAGAGTAAACTGCTGAAAAACAGGAGGTGGCTTCGAAGCAGCAAAACAAATTGAAGAATAAAGAGAGAATAAAGTTGTAAAGTGGTAATGCTAATAAAAATAAAAAGCCATTCACTTAATTTGGGCTTTCTTGAATGTTTTCAAGACAGCGATTTTCTTGGTTGTAGAACATATTCTCTCGCATATACATAAAAGCCGCGTTTATTTCCTCCAAGTAATTATTATTTGCTTTCAGTAATCCTTTTTCTGTGTGTACAAAGCTCTTTTTGCATTGCTTCATTTTTTCTAATCTCCTGTTCTGTTATCGGATTTTGGTCCCACGAACGGCATACAGCTTAGCTTGGGACTAATCATAAAGTAACGTTTGTCTTTTTGTTAAGTTGTGTACGCATTCGTGTATCGTTTCGTGTTTTCTGTTGAGAAAGTTTTTCAAAGTTATTACGATGGTCCTATTCGTGTACATAGATCAGTAAACATGAGATATAATGAAAGATATATTCATCCAGTAAAAAGAAGTGGACGTTTTTCGGTTCATATATGGGCCTGGATTAATTACCGTGGTGCTGGTGTATCTTACGATATTGAAGATCGACTAACTGGTCCTGTTTATACAAACATTTTAGAAAATGTAATGCTTCTCTCTGTACGGATACTCTAACCAGAACTAGAAGAATTTATTTTCCAGCATGACAATTCCCCTATTCACACCTCACGTGTAGCTCGCCAATTGCTTGAAGCAAATAATATAAATGTTTTGAGATGGCCTTTTAATAGCCCAAACGTAAACCCCAATCGAAAATTTATGGGGACTATTAACTAAATCTATTTACAAAAGAAATTTCAGGCCTAGAAATAGAGAGGAATCATTACATTCCATATAAGAATCATGATGGACCAAATTGATAATAATTATGTTCAAAATGTTATAAATTCATTGCCAAGGCGCCTAGCTAGCGTTATTCAAAGTAATGGAGCTATGACCAAATATTGAGATATATTCTTCCGTTTCCTTTTATGTCCCTATTTATTAAATATTTATGTAGTTGCGGATGTTGTATGCAGTGTGTGATTTTATATTTCATGAAAAAATAAAGAAAATGAACAAATAGAAAGCGAATAGAAAGGAATAGTTTGCGAGACGCACCTTATGTTAACAATATTTCATCACGCTTCTCCTGATCTTCAAGTCACGGAAAACGCTTAAGACGATGAGTCTTTTTTTAATTATCTAATTACATACATTCTAGATTTTATTTTTTATACTTGTCATCGAGAACGTTTGATAATCTACAAAATCCTTCTCAATTTTTTCTTGTATCTAATATAATAACAGCGCCGTTCGCGATAGTATATATGTAAATGTTTCATATGCAAGAGCCCATTCGTTAGTCACGCCCGCGGTTTCACTCTGAATTTGTCCTCTCTAGTCATAACTAACTTTGATGTTCTTAATGGAATAACATACTTTTTATTACTTTTTTAGATTAGGTAGATTGTTATTGTATAGTTTGTATTGAGGTTCCTTAGCTTTAAAATTAACTGATTTTGAGTTATTTTGAGTTTTAGTAACGTTCACCTGCATTTATAAATATTTTAAAAATATAATTAGAGTGATGTATTCCAATAGCGGTAACCTTGAAACAAAATTCCATTCACACTGGAAAAAAAATTGTAATGCTTAGTATGAGCATCCTTACCATCCTTATAAAGAAACAAAGAAGGTGGATTGCTCTTCGCATTTGAGCGTTGAAATTCGTAAGTAATATTATAAATCGTGTCACTGCCTCTGGTTTATCTGCATTATCGGAGAGGTGGCAATCTTATAGTGGTCCGCAGTTGCTTAAATCTACGAACCCGCTCCCGTATCTTCTCCTCCTTCTGCTTCTGCTTATTCGAGGAGGAGTTTTCGACCGCGGAAAGATGAAGGCCGATATAATACGGGTTTCAGCCGCCGAATGACTAAATACATACAGGCCTGTTTTAACGGTCGTACCCACGAAAATTCGAGCCCACGTCGACCCATACCGCTTCCTTGACGGAGTGGGCGCGGGGTGGTAGTAAACACAAGCCGTATTAAGGCACTTCTTGTTTCTTGGCCGTATTGTAAATTAACGGCCCCGCAATAATGGGTAATCTTTATGTCTTATATTCAAGCAGTTTTGCCTAGACAATAGGATTTCGTTGTTACCCCGGAGTCCTTTTAAAAGTTTAACGGAGTATTGAACGCTAGTACTGGAAGCGTGGTTATTACAAGGAATGTTGAGCGTAAATTAGTTGTTATGATTTCGAGATATTAGAGGAAATATTGAGTAAGTTCCTAGACTCTGGAGGCCGACTTTCATCAAGGGACGTAAGGAATCGTGGAGCGTCCGCACAAATTTAAAGATATTTTACGCGACAATAAAGTATAAAAATCATAATTTTTGCTTGTAATGAATTCTTTAGGATATCCGTCGTTTTTAAACTTTTATTTTGTTAGGTTGATTTTCAAAAGAAAAGTACTTTTGAGCCGCAGTGTATAAATCTTGCTGATCAATTAAATTGCAATTTGTGTGAAGGAATGTTATATAGCGTTATATAAGCGTCATAAGAAATTGCTATATAATCGCTTAAATTTTCGTTTCAACAGATTCCTGGTCTCCTACTTCACACGGATGACTCACACTGAACAAGGTCTCGAAAAATATAGGCCTTCACGGCCCTTTGTGATTTACTTTCCAAAAGAAAATAGTGGAATTGGTAAAGTTTTCTGACGGTTATACGTCGAAGGAGGTAGCTTGTAGCTGCAGCTTAGTTCAATAGATAATTAAATAAAATATCAGCCGACATGCTTTTCTAATAAGTCCCGAAGCTATAAATAAATGAAAGATTTTACATTTATACGCTACTAGGTCCATCAAGAGGTCAAGATTGTCAACCAGGGTTGTCAGTAAACGCCGAAAGAACACCAACATCAGTTGATCGGTTAATCAGATTAAATCTTCATTCACTTCAAAACACCGTGACTGATAGATCAAAAGTTCGCTGCAAGTAATATCTTCACGTAGCCATAGCTTAATAAGTAACATTGCATTCGCATCGACGTCTTCTTATGTTGAGAAACGTTAGTAGTTCTCGGACGTTCAGCAAGAACATTTTGATTATGGGCGTGTATTACGTAGTACGACCGTTTGTGATAGTTTTAAAGATTAAAGAACTAGTCAATTTAACAGGTTTAAATGGATCATCTACGTGCATAATAGCACCTGTTTATTCTTCTTCTCTCTGTGTTTAGCACCTGTTTTGTTTAATACAAGAGCTCATCTGAAACGTTCCAACTTTGAAGATCCTTACTTGCTTACGCTCACTAGCCGATTTTAATTTCTTGTAAATATGAATGACATTGGAGATCTGTGTAGTAGCAAGTGACATCGTCGTTGGACTCGTATTTGTCCAATCCAGCAACCTTAGGATCCTGCGCAGGATTGTTCAAGGTAAAATCTTTTTGGCGGTTCCTGTGTCAGCCATAATTTGATCTCTTTTATCACTCTCCATTTTTTTTCTCACAAACCACTGTCTCCATTTTGACTCTGGCCTTGTTATTATTTATGCGTTATCTTTAACCTAAAATTATCAGTTTCTCTCTCAAGGTCACTAACTAACAACTTCGATAAATTGAAGATTTCCAACTAAAACCTGAAAATAAATATTAAATAAAATTATGAAAGCACTTGGATATTGTAAAAGTTCTTTATGCAGCAACTGCTGAAATCCATAAACGAGTTATTTGTAATTGCGGCAATTCATTTTCAAATAGAATTACTGGAACGGGCTTACCTTTGTATCAACAAGAAAGAAATGGAGATTTTTCTTTTTAAGTCAGCACGTATGCATGGATAATTTCGGATTAATTCACCGTAACTAATGCGTTACGCGTTACCGTGTAAGTTATCCTCCTAACTTACCCCTTTCTAGATCGCGAAAATTATTACTGATTTATACTAATAACGTCGCTCCTATCGTCCGCATCATCGCGTTGCCACTTTCCTGAAAATCGTTATAAAATCTTTGCCGGGGCCCTCAAAAGATAGGACGTAATTAAAATTCCCTAATCTGGACCTGTAATCTATTTACGTATGAATTGTATAATTTGGTCGCGCCGAAATCGACCTCAGTCTCACGTCTACGAGTACGAGGACAAGAACGAAACGGAACGATCTCGGCGGATTTTGGAAATGCTTGGGAGACAAGGATGCGCAGTTGAACTCCGCTGTGTTTCGTACTTAATATAAATATATTGAGCTGTGGAATACCGCGCGCCTATCGCTACACAACCGACCGTTCTATGTAAACGTAATATTTTTCGCCCGCGACTACCACCAAAACGAGGGTTCGAAAAAGGGTTGCTGTAAGGTGTACGGCGAGAGCGTGTAACCAACCCCTTCCATCCTATACACCCCTTCTCTTGTAACTTCTTACGCTTGTATCTTCGGCTTGACACGAGACTGCTGGGCGTTCAGGATAAGAAAGTGGATGATACGGTTTACAGTCTTGCGATGATAATTTGCTTTCTCTCGGCCCGTCTCCTTTTGCCGCGATATCTTTGCGAGAAAATTAATCCGGAGGCCTCCTCTCATTACCGTTATTGCTATTAATGGCAATAGTCCTTGGTTTTCGCGGACGGGCGGAATATATTGGCGTATATTCTACGTGAAGACGATACGCTACGCCGTGGCGAATGCAAATTTCGGAGAACGAATTCGGCGAGATTTCGTGAATAATGCGGAGAGATGCTGCAGAAGGGAAGTTTATATTTTTGCCTTTATAGAGTCTCGGAATGAATTTGCTGTAATAAGCTTTCCTTAACCGTTCGAGGCGGGATAAGTTGAAGTTGATGCGCATGGCAGGGTTTCTATCATTACTTAGCTTTTATTTTTAGTCAAATTACGCAATATACATTCCGTGCACCGGTTTAATACGGACGGCGTTCATAATTGGTGTATTACATAGTCGAACTTGTCACAGTGAGTTCTGACTATGACAAGAGGTAAACGTAGGTACGAAGAGAGATATCTACGCGCCGGTGTTCCGCAAGATTCTGTTCTTGGGTCGACCTTTTTTCCGAATTGCCTTATAACATCATGGGACGTATTTCTTATGCTGATTACAAACGTTTTCTAATGGACATGAGTTACTTATTACCACGAATCAATACGCAAAAGTGGATAATAACAATACAGCTGTATTCTCAGATGTGTTCCCAGTGTAGCTGTTAAAGGGAGACTCGCATAATGGCAACGTCCGTGAAGAACTCTCAAAAATATGTTTCAGCCTATAGACGCTCTGAAAGTGCTGTATTGTAGATGTCGTTAAAATATTCAATTATGGTAATTTCTATTCTGGAGTGAGCTATGGAATTCAGCGGTGGGGCTTAGGTACCGTTGCAGCTAGAGTTTCGAGAGAAGAGGTGTTGTAAGCGTCTTTTTTATTGAAAACATTTATAATGTCAATCAGAAGCTTTAGACGAATTGCTGTTCATTGGATGGCTTCTCTACATCAATACTGCGCAACGCATAATGAAATGCATCTTTTTTATATAAATACTTCCATGTGTTCTCTTCTTATTATTACTATTAATACAGTTTTATTCAGTTTCTTATCAAATGTACGTGGTGAGGCAATTGTGACGTTATAGTAACGGAGTCACCTGAAAAAGAACCAAAAAAAAAAGAAAAAACAGCATGTAATAATTTACAGTCTCACTAATAGATGTTAGTCAAGCGAAAATGAAACGCGCACATCGTGTTTAATAGAGTAGCGAGTAGATATTATATGTTGCTGTAAATTAAGTAAAATTGCAACAGAAACTTACTAGTCGTACTACTGTGTTTAACTGGTTTAAACGGTTTAAAGACATGCGATTGTAACAGGTGGCTCACCGTACTTTGACATTTACGATGTGGATATATAGAGAATTAGTTGTCAATAAGCCATGTCAACACCTCAAGAACGTGGAATTATTGTTACTTCTCATTTGACAAATTTTCAAAGTCTGTTGTTTTAACTCAGCGTGAATTTCGGCGTCGTTTTCCTAGTCGTCGTGTTACTAGTCCTCGTGTTCCATGTGTTCGAACAATTAAACCCCAACCGTAAATGGTGAGCATTACAGACAGATGCTAAACGAATACTTTTTGCCGAAAATTGTTGCATTGCGTCTCGATCATTATTGGTTTCAACAGGACGAAGCAACCGCTCACGCAGTTCGGGCAACTGTGGAGATTTTGAAACGCCAATTTCCAGGACCAACGATCTCTCGTTTTGAAGATTTGAACTAGCCGTCCAGATCGCCAGATCTAACAGCACCAGACTTCTTCCGTTCGGGCTTCTTAAAATCTCGCGTTTACGACAACAAACCGCGAACCTTGCAAGCCTCGAAAGCTAACATTGAAGCAGAAATCGCTGATCTGGAGCCAGATGTTTTGCGAGCAACAATTCAAAATGCCGTAAAACGAACGCGATTATGCATCAACTTGAGAAGTGGCCATTTGAGCGATGTAATTTTTTCCAATTAATATCGTCAATTTTACACTTTCAAAAAAACTTTTTACGAAAACAGAGCTCTTTTTTCTTCGTGTATAACAAAACGGCAGCCAATTCAAACTATTACATTACTTTTGCGCCACCTCGTATAAGATGACGCTCCTGTCAGTCTGTCGAAATGCAAATTTTCTTAGCTTCATTGTGAGTGGCGATGAATCACGAGTGTTTTAGTACGATCCTGAGAGGAAAAATCCAAACGACTCTTAAATAACAACTGGCTGCCATTTTCAAAAGTATCTTACCTTTCAACACATGCGTAATTAAATTACCAGAATGTTTTTGACCAGTGACGTCAAATCCTTCATGTCGAGGATTCAAACTTTTTAGATCACCTAATAATCGCAGTGTTAAAGCAGAACAGAAAAAGAGTTGGTAATAAGGAATAGGAGTGAGAAAGCGGTGTCAATAAGATACAAACCAAGGTAAAACCAAGAGGCGAATACAAACAGAATTTAAAAACTTAAAAAGACATAGTAAGGCCTTTGGCCTTCTACTTAACAACGAAACCAAGGTATACTTGTTTGGCGCAATTGGAAGTGGAATTTTTTAAATTTGATACTTTCCCTTGATGATCCTAATTTGGAAATATCTTTTGAGATAGACGCAGTTGCTATAGTTTCGTTCTTTTAAGAAATTTTTTGTTTTGCTCTAGATTAATAATTTCAGCATATTTTTTTTAACATGAATCCATTTTGATTAATTAACGAGACTGGCGACGCAGTAGCTAGCGCGCTCGGCCGGCAAGGTTGAATGTTGGGATCATAGTGTCTTATTTCAAAATTGACAAATCCCGAGGATGAACACTTTAAGACGCTCTACATTCGCAGGCGCAATAATAACACACGGGCAGCCAGTGTCGTCCTGTAGAATTTGTGAAAACAGTTGGTAGGTGTAAAAATCACGGATTATTATTATTAATTACAAAATTAAAACTGCTAGTAATGGTGATATGACATAAAAAAAGTATCAATTAGGTACTATTTCTTACCTACGTGGCATACTTAGGTAAAAATGTGATAACCGCAAAACGCAAATCGCCTCTTGCGATCATCATGCAGTGTTAAATCCGTATCTGCTTTGACTAATGCTTTCAAATCTATTACCATTTGTTCGAATGAAAAGTCATTAGGCACATCAAGGTGCGCCGTGAGATTAATCGCGTATGACGTATATTTACGCTTATCATTTGTCAGCGGGCAGTGTGCGCGCCGCTTTCAAATCGAATCGGTTTTGTTTCCACCGCCTCCTGCCACTTCTGTTCACTTTTCCTATTACATCAAGCTTTTCCGTTTGATTTGTGTTCGGTTGTTTCGCCCCTCACCGGCGGTTACGTATGGGATAATGGATGGATATTCCATTATCGCGTTAATGCATGGTAATATCGCGGCGATGGTCAGCTGAAGAGTTAGGTAAGCGATATTAGCAAGAATAGATATTAATTATGCACGGTACTTTGTACCCGTAATTGAGAAATATTACTGTATTACAGGATATACATGTTTTACTCTTATAACATCATGTAGGCTTTCACGTCGGGTATAACTGCTGCTGCTATGAACATTTTCAGGATTTCGCCGTGTATAAAAACTTTCGTTCGACGATTCACCGTTGATGTTGTCGGCTTCTTCAAGATTATTGAATTGATTTTCCGTTTTTTTTTTTGACATTTTTGTTATATACGCCGAACGGCGCCTCTACCGAGCTCAACGATTCTGCATAATGCACTCTTCCACATGTTACTGAGGTGGCCTGCTGACGGTCTTGTTATTACTGTAGGTTCCGTGACAGTCTTTTGCTGTAGTTCTTGCCGGTAACTTTTTACGTTGTTGATCAGGATTCTTCCAACTTTATTGCTGACTCCCGGCATGTTAGCACTAACATACCTACACTAGCCATATTGGCAGAAGCTGGACTGCAAAATGATATCATCCTTGGTCTAATATCCCGGTAAGAAAAGATAGGTGGTGATTGTATGATCTTGCAGCCATTGTTGTCTGAAATAAAAGAGCTATCGTGTATGATATTGTAGTTTGTTGTAAAATGTCGTTGACTTTCGAATTCCTCGCAGAGGTCTATTCTTGTGTCTTTAAGTAAATGATGTAGTTACTGTAAATTGTGAGTTGTCACGGTGTGGTTGTTTTGGACTATAGGTTTGCTTATTGTTGAAGTAGTGATGTTCTTTGAAACGTGCATCAATTTTCCCGCGCCTGTTTCTCGGCTATGTAAATTTTTGGCTTATTGCTTATAAAAATTCTACTTAATGTTTGCTGGAATTTATTTGCTAGTGATATGTTTTTAGATTGTTACACTCAAAG